>VZSE01008773.1:3970-175635 GCA_013398275.1 Promerops cafer
GAAGGAGCATGTCACCATGGCAGAGTTTCTCCGGGCGGTGCCATGTGTGACAAAGAAACATGGGGAGTTTCAACCCTGTTTCGTGGGGAGGACTGTGGTACAAGAGAGACTCCTCTCTCCCCTGATGGACTGAGAATTGATTACTTGAGGGTTGGTAACTTGATCGGGACTCCAAGATTGTTTGTCTCACTGTGCTTTGGTGAATTTGAGTGGGAAGAGGAGGAATGGTTTACAAAGTGTTCACTCTGTTTTCCTGTGTGTTTTTTTTTTCTTAGTGTTAGTTTGTAGTTTAATAAAATTATTGTTTTTCTCTCTTTTTCTAAGTTTAAGCCTGCTCTGCTCTATTCCTGGTCACATCTCACAGCAGTTAGTTAAAGAAAACACAGTTTCATGGGGGCACTGGCATTGGGCCAGCACCAAACCATGACAGACCCATGCTCTTCAATATCTGTCTCAATTACACAGACAGTGAGGTCAAGTTCTTCCTCAGCAAGTTTGCACATGAAACAAAGCTGAATGGTACTGTTGACACACCTGAAGAATGAGATACCATCGAGGAGGACCTGGACTATCTTGAGAAGTGTTTCCATGAGAACCTGATGAGATTCAACAGGGCCAAGTGCAAGGTAATGCACCTGGGTCAGGGCAATCCCAGACATGAACGCAGATGGAGAAGTCATTGAGAGCAGTCCTGATGAGGACTTGGGAGTTGCTGTGAGTGAAATGCTGGACATGAGTAAATAGTGTAATATTATATATAGTGTATTAATTGTATATAGTGTAATATTCTAATAGCCTAGAAAATCCAACTGTCTCCTGAGCTGCATCAAAAGCAGCATGTCCAACAGGTTGAAGGAGGTGATTTTCTCCCTCTGCCCTGTCCTTCCGAGACCCCACATGGAGTGCTGCATCCAGCTCTGGGGTCTTCAGCACAACAAAGATGTGGACCTGTTGGGAGGGCCATAAACACAAGCAGAGGGCTGTCTTGTATGAAGACAGGCTGAGACAGCTGGGGAACAGAAGACTTTGGTGAGATCTTATGGCAGACTTGCACTACCTTAACAGGACTTAAAAAAAGAGGGAAAGCTATTTTTTATGCAATCTGACAGTTGTAGGTCAAATGGGGAACAATTTTAAAATTTAGATTAGAATTAAATTAAACATTAGAAGAAAATCTTTACTCAGAGTGTGATGAGTCACTGAAACACAGAAATGGTGGATGCCCATCCCCGAAATTGTTCAGTGCCAGGTTGGATAGAGCTTTGAGCAACCATGTCAAGTGGAAGTTGTCCCTACCCATGGCAGGAAGAGGTGAAACTAGGTAATCTACAGTGTCTTTTCCAACCCAAGCCATTCTATGATTCTGTGAAATCTTCCACAAACCAGGACCTAGAGCCAATGACATCAAGAAAAGGCCATTCCATTTTTCATTTTGCTTGGTGCTTCCTTTGCAGAAAGTAAACACAGTAAATCAGTTCTGATGTTTCATAAACGCTCAAGAGGGGAAAAAAGATATATTGGACAGTGTTAACCGTAAACTAAGCCAATATCTGATGCAAGACTCTGTTATTCCTAGACATGTTTTAATTAAATATGAGGTTATTTGCTTTCCTTATAAGTTTGTCTTCCTGACTATCCTTAGAAACAAGGCCACAATACAGAATAAGAAAAAGGAACAAAATTAAATGTGATTTTCTGATTTACTTTGTGCATTGAGCCCTTGAGTATTCTAGAAGACACATTTCAATTCCTCACAGTCTTGCTGCTTTGAAATAGCAGCTACTTGCAAAGTAGAACAAAGTGTTGAGTTTTAGGATGTGTAGTATTTGGCAGCTGTAGAAAATGCAGTGAGGAAGAAAAAGCACATTCTTTTCCTTAAGGTATCTAAGTACCTGACATCAGAAGCTTATAAATAACTTAAATTGCCATTGTAGACAAAATTGCTGTCATTCATAAAATTATTCACTTTCAAAAACTTAAAAAGTATTAAACATGCCAATAACAGAATTCTCTTTGGTAGTGTTGTTTTCTAGTGAAAGATAATAGTTTAAGTTATAATTGCTAGTAAATCAGGTAGAAAAGCAATACAATTAGATCTAATTCAAAATGAGGTGCCTTTTGATGTGATTTTTTTACTACAGAGGAGGACTCTAGTAAAGTTATATTTAACATTGTATGATAAATATGTAAAGGACACAGAAGTATGACTTCCTGTAAAGGACATAGAAGTATGTCAAATGGAATTATGCTGAAATTAGGTATTTCAGTAACAGCTGGCAGCTGGCGTTACCCACTGCATGTCTTAGGTGTAATGGAGACCATTGTACACTCTCTTCCCCTTAAACAAAGGTACTTAACAGATTCTGTAAACAATGGTGACAAAACAGTTCTGATCTATGGATAACATTTGAGGAAGCAATGTTCCTCAAGAGCTAGGAATAAAAGCTCTCAGCCCTGTGGAGGACTTGGGGATACTAATGAATGTAAAATAGACCATGAGCTAGTTATGTGTCCTTGTAGCCCAGAAAACCAGCCCTATCCTGCAACAAAAGGACCAAGACCAGTAGGTCGAGGGAGGTGAGTCTCTACTCTGCTCTCCTGTGACTCTACCTGAAGCACTGCATCATTCTTAGCACAAGAAAGATATAGCCCCATTAGAGTAGATCCAGAGGAGGGTCACAAAAATCACTGAAACACCTCTTCTTTGAGGAAAGAGCTGAAATACCTCTCCTTTGAGGAAAGGCTGAGAGAGTTGAGGTTCAGCCTGGAGAAAAGAAGTCTTATTGCAGCTATTCAATATAAATAGGCTTATGAGAACATTGGAGAAATACATTTTTAACAGGATTTTAAGTGACAGGACAAAGGGTAAGTCTCAGTAAGAAACTGAAATAGGGTAGATTTAGTTTTAGATTGGATCTAAGGAAGAAATTATTTATGACAAAATTGGTGAGTCACTGGATGTTGTGGGTGCCCCATCACAGTAAATATTTGCAGTCAGCTTGGACTGGGCTTTGAAAAACCTGATCTAATGAAAGATATCCCTGTCTATGAGAGAGTGTTTGGGACAGATGATCTTTGAATGCCCCTTCCAATTGAAATCAATCCGTGATTCCAAGAAAATTGGATTGAAAGATGTCTGAAGTCAAGTTGGAGAACACTATTTGGATCCCCTGTATACTACTGACCTTGCATTTTGCATGACTTCTTACAGATTTTTTTAGGAACATGTTAACCTGAGCTTAAAGATTGTTGGTGGTTGAGAATTTGTGTTTTCTAAGTAATCCCATGCTTCCTTTTACAGAACAGCAGACCTTTTCCCAGTTCAGATATATGAATTCAAGCTTTAGTCTTCTGCCTTATGTTTGCTTGCTGCATTGAAAAATCCTGCTTCTAGACAGTGATCTTGCATTTATAAATATTGACAAGCAAATGGACCTGTGAACAATGCTGTTCAATGAAATTAAAAATGCATGGGTTTCACTTCTGCCAATTTTTTTGTTTCTGTCTCCAAATTATTTGTAGCACTCTTACCTGTGAACAGCAAAAAATTTTTGAGTAAGATTAGCAGCAATGCTAAGGACTAATACAACTTCTCTATTCACATACTTTCTATTTATATATCCAATACTGCTGACAGTAGAATTTGCACTAGCATTTTGTTTTGTTTTGTTTTGCATCCCTAGTTTTCTCTAGTTACAATTCCATTCTATAAACACAGCCTTTGTGATTTCCATTCCTATAATTTTCAGTGGATCATATTAGACTATGACAGAATTCTAGAAATAGAATTTCAAGCAATATCAGAAGAGATGTCTTACAGAAATTTATTATATCAGTAGCAATACTTAATCAATAAATTTATAATTTCAATAAAAGAAAGTTTGGTAAGATAGTTTCACATAGCCTAATTTCTCTAAGCCCACATTGACACCGCTTTATCCTATCTCAAAGACTTCATAATAGTGAAAAAATTGTCTTCTATTATTCTGCTTCAGATCAATGTCAATTTTTCTATTTTTTTTTTAGGCTTCCCCCTGGATCAGAATTTGCTTAAAATCTGCATTAACTCCTAGAAACCAGTCTGTGTGAGTTTCATTTTGATAGTAATATAAGTGCAGAAGACTGTAAGTGGAATAAATAACACACTTACTATTTAATTTTTTTTTTCATGTAAAAGATTGAATGCTAGAATGTTAAAAAGAAAAAAAAACATCTAAAGTTCTTTTTCTATATGGAAGCCTGAGGAGCATATCCTTCATTGCTTTGCTTTTTAAATATGGCTACTTAAGTGACATTCTACTGCACAAAACTGAAAAGAACTCATCCATAACAAAAAACAAAGATGTAAATATTGTCTCACCTAACAGCATTCATATGTTTAGGACCATCTAAATTCTATAATTTGAGTCTAATTTGAGTCTCAATTCTCAAAGTCTTGAGTCTTTTTAGATTAAAAAGATTGCTTTATTAAACAAAAAGTACATGTAAAACTAGGTTTCTGAAATGCTACTCTATATACACTTAAATAATTGTATATAAACAGAATATTAAATAGCAAGCAAATACTGTTTTACTGGCAAACTTATTCTTACACAGCTTGGAAAATTCCAACAAATGTCCACAAAATCCTGTGATCTGAAACCATTAATATAAGACCTGTATCATCATTTTGTTGATAGTATTAGCTGACGCCGCTTAGTGCCTTAAAATCTTACTTAGTACACTACTATACTATAAGACTGCTTACCACAGAAATTTCAATCACATTGGTACTTGAATTTGCAAACAGGTAAAAGCTTAAAATATGCTTGGAAAAAAAAAGAAGAACTGCTACAGTTTCTATGTGTAAAGTTGTTGAAACTTATCTAAACTGAAAATTCTGAGGACAATTTTCTTGCAGAACAGAATGTAAATGCAAACTATGGGTGTGTTCTCATTTGAATATTGTAAATACCTAAATATGTGTTTGGTCTTAAGAAAACAACTGATCACATTCATTTTCTAAATCAGTCTATCCCCTTTTATAAAATCAAATCTCTTCCTAAGATCACGTTTTGTGTTTCACCATTTCAACTACAACATACGATGTCTTCATTCTTCAGCTATGTCTGTGTATACTTAATTACAGTGAATATTTACTTTCAGCAGGTCTACATGCAAATTAGTGGCTGTTGCTGTGAACTTGAAAATAAACATGTTGATTTAAAATGTGAAACAGCATCTTATGAAGGTTCTACTGCTCCTTGTTTTATCTGTAGTTACTTGAAAAGAAACAAATAAATAATTCAGTATTATTTTGATGTCATTCTGGCTATCTATATTTTCATGTGTTTACTATTCAGGTGGATAAAAAGAGAGTTATTCAGATATCCAGTAGAGATCTAGAGATTTTTAATCTTCAGAGCTGGAGACTGAGCATTACTTTTGTAGTGTAGGAAGGAGTAGACTCTGCAAAAAGAGAAAAAAGAAATAAATCTCAGACTTCAGCTATGTAATCCAGCACAAATAAATGAAGCCCTTAGCTAGAAACAGCTGGATTTGGTCTTGTTTCAAAGGTACTCTACAAATGATCTCTGTGTTATCTTTCAGAAATACTGCTGGTTCGTATTTTATGGAAGATATTCCTTCTACAGCCCGTTTTTCAAAAGCAGGTATTGGCATTATCTGTAGTACAAAAGTTCAGAAGCAGGAAATACAAAAGTGGTTAATGATCCAGACTCTTCAAAAAAGGGGGGAGGTAAGTTCTATCTAGGAAGGAGCAAAACTGTATCCCTGAGCTGCTTTGCCCCAGAAGAGCATACAGTTGGCCTATTCTCAATAAGGCCAAATGCAGGTTTCAGGCAGCCTGACAGACTACCACATTTCCTAAGACTGTAGACACATCTCCATCTCTACATATTTTATGGCTGTGTCTAAAGCCAAATTATGACCTTAGTTTTTCCTCCATTGCTTTTTTTCCTCCATTTTAACCACTGTTGTTACCATTATCAGAATCCACCACTTTTATATCAGACTTCAATTTAGAAATAGACAGAATGAATATTCATATGCACAGCTCATAGATTTTAATGAACAGAAGTCAGGCATGAGAACATGAAAAGTACTCTGAAGCCACACCCTTTCTTTATATTTCCCTTTTAACAGGTTTTGTAGGGCCGCATAGAGATCACTTAAATTAAATGCAAGGAATGAAAATCTACTGTTAGGATCATTTCACAAAAAGTCCTTTCTACACACAAACTATTAAAGCAACTAAAATGAGTCTATGGGCTGTTCTGTCTCACAAGAAACCCTCCCCTTCTTTCCTAACAAATCTTATTAAAGAAAACTCAGGAGAGCAAGGATTTCTCAATGGTGGTAAATGCAAAACAGAATAGCAACATGAAGTAATATGTAAAGCTTCAGGTGCTATGTAATAAAGATAAAAGCAGGTATTTTACTGTAATTGTACAGTGGTTAAGTAGTTAGTACCTTGAAGCAGACAATATTGTCAAAGAAAATTCTACCAATATAGTGACGCTTTCATATATACACTGTGCTTCTTTTTGAGGAGGAGAAGCACTTCTTCAGGAATTCAAAATCACTAATGCTAGTCCCAAGAGAAGTAAGTAAATCTAAAGAATGAGAATATTCTTTGTGCACGTCATCGATCAGTTCAGGTTAAGGCATAAAAAAACACAATTAATTTTGTATACATTTGTTCAATATCAACAGTCTTAACTAGGGTCCAAACTTTCCACAAAGCAGATTTTACATTTCACCATTAGTCTTATTTAATACCATAAAAGACAACTAGAGTTTAAGGGTATATTGCTTGTCCTCTTAAAAATGAATATTCACATTGTATATCTGCATTTATATTCAAGACAGCAGGAACCTTACTGCAAATTTACACATACCCCTTTCCCTTAAGTCTTCAATGTATGCTTTCATAAACTCTTTCTCAACTTGCTCACGTTCACGTTCATTTTCTATAATTTCTTCAGTGTCTTCACATACAATCGTTTCAACCGGACTGTCCTTGAGACTTACAAATCTAGAGAGAGATTAATACACAAATGTATATTCAGGCAGCTGAACATCACTGGCCATCATGAATGACATTTTAGAAATTGCTACCAGAGCCAGAAGCCAAAATGTGAAGAACATTAGCTCTATTTTGTATTATGGCATAGTTAGGATACATCTATTTTTAGAAATACAGATTTCAAATGGAACTTTCTCTATAATCCACTTTCCAGATAAAAATCGGGTTTATCTTTTTTCCATCTATCTCCATAAATAATTCTTTTCAATAACAGGTATAGTTCTTTATTACAGAACTTCTGGCCAACTACACTGTAATTTCCTCATCTGTTAATGAGCAATATGAGCTTCATCTTAACAATATTGCCTAGCAATTGGGAATTTTGCCAGAATCATTTAGCTACAATATGTATCTCCATTTTTTGGTTATTGCATTACTTGTCTTTTACAATACATGACAGGACATGCATTACTTTATAATAGCAAATTTCATAAAGCTACACTTTGCAGGTGAAAAACAAAGTGGTTACATAAACAACTTATATAGTGTGAAAATAAGTGCATAGCATTCTGAAAATCTCTGATTTTCACTCCAAGAAGAAAAAAAATTTAGAAGTTGTTACTTTCAAAAGAACAAATGTTCCAACAAATCATATGGCTTTCCAAAAATCTGATGAATTTCTGTGATTTTGTGATCAGCTGACTTGTTTGGCCCAGGTGGCCACCAAGCACCTCTCTCTGCCCCTCTCCTCTACTAGACAAGGGAGAGTAGCAGATGCAAAACTTGCAGATAAGCTTAATGAGAAAAGTAAAACCTATGCATAGAAGAAAACCAAAGTAAAGCATAAAAATTACTCTCTGCTTCTCAACAGGTAATGTTTAGCCACTTCCTGGGAAGCAGAGACTCAGTATTGGTAGTTGGTTTCCTTGGAAGACAAAAACTTCAATCACACATGATCCACCACCCCTCTCCTTTCTTTTAGCTTTGTATGCTGAGCATGACACCATATGGTATGAAACATCCCTTTGTTCAACTGGGGTCAACTGTTCAGGCTCTGTCCCCTCCCAGCCTTCTGCTCACCCTCAGCCTACCGTGTTTTCTTAGGAGAGGGTTGGGGAGACAGCCTTGGTGCTGTCCCACCACTGTTCAGCAATTGCTAAAAACACTGGTGTGTTATCAACAGCTTTCTAGCTACCAGTGCAAGGAATAGCTCTAAGAGAGGAAAAATAATTCCATCCACAGCTAACTCCACTCTGAGCCAGACCCAGTATAGAGTCTGAAATGGTTCCATAATCAAAACTATGGACATTGCCTGCAGAAATGCAATATCTCTGTAATTGCAGACTAAAAGATCTTTTAGTCTTATCCTGCGTGCAGCAGTAAGGTGGTATTTCACAGCAAAGAACTACTAAACCTATGTGACCTTACTTAATTTTACTAGCCATGTCTCCCTCTCCCAGCAAGATGCTTTTGTCAGCACTGAGGCTATCAACAGCTATCTTCCAGGCTACTGGTCCCACTCTGAAGCATGGTTTTGCAACTCCAGAGTTAGAGCTACTATGGCCCAGCCTACCCAGAAATAGCAGTTTAGACATACGGATGCACAATGTGGGTAACTGGCAGATAAAAATCATGAAACGGCAGATCCTCTGTAATTTCCAATCTTTTTAGTGCCTCCTTTACCACTCTGATATAAATTTGGTCAGAATTTGTAGGAACTGATGCTGGTGAAAGCATTTCTCCTTCGTGTATCTTACCTTATCTTCTTAAGAATAGTTCCCTTTCTCTCTCACTTTTACTTACTTTAAACCTGTGGTTGACTCACAGATGGCTGTGGGTATCTCAACCAGGTCATCACCACTGACAACTAGCAAACTGAGCTTTGGCATATTGACAAGAGCTCGTGGAAGATAAGTCAGCTTGTTTTTCTGTAGTAGAAGTGTCTGCAATTCATCTAACCTGTAAAGGTGTCAAAGATAGAGATGATGTAAAATATTTATTTCAAACAAGAGTATCTAGCCAGGATAGTAATACTGACTTGATCTTGTATATAACAGGAGCAATTGCATGCAACATCATTGTCTAAAAAAGTCACTCAAACACTACTTTCACAAAATTTCATCAACTTTAATGGAAATCCCCCCCAGTATAGGCTCAGCATTATAGTATTAATAGCATACCTCTGGCAAGTAATCAGAAGTATGCTCAAGATAAAAGGTTACAAAATTTACTGTGCTTTCATACAGAAAATGTTGACAGAACATGATATAAAGCCTCACCCTGTTCATCCTGCAACTAATGAAAAATACAGGCCACCAGGTCACACCTTTGCTTATATGTTGGTTTCTATGAATTAGGTATGTCTGTAGTAGGCAGTACATCTCCATCCATTGTTTTTCACTAGTAATTAATACTGTGGGGAGCAAGAGAAAGACCAGCTCCTTGTCAAAAGGCTCTTGCAAGTTGTCCCAATGAAATCAATTTAATGGCAATGTTCTGTGGAGGAACTTTTGTTTTATTTCCCCTGGCTTTTCCTAATGCAATAGAAATTTGTGTCTGTGCCTTTATTCCTTGTATTAGGTAGAAGACAAAAAGCATAGCAAATTGATGAAACAAATTTGTCTTATTTGACTGGAAGGGTGCATTCCTAAAACACTGTTGGCAGGCTCTGCTTATCAGGCCCATGTGGTTTGTTTGAATTCAGGCAAAAATACTAAGCAAGGTTTCAGTTTACTGTCAACTCATCTTTATTAATCACAGACTATTGTAATGCTATTACAGACAATGATAATTCACTGGGGTTCTTTGACACCACAGGCATTGAAATCATGAGTCTGAATGAGAGTATTAGTTTACTCATGCAGGGGTTATCCTGACATTTTTTAGTCTTCTGAATGCACATGAGCCCAAAGTCAAACAAAGAAAACCTTACTTTTTGTTGTCTGATTATGATATTCTAGCATCAAATCTGGCAACTCAGTACAAAATGGAGAAGATGAAATGTAGAAAGGGAATAATTTGAAGCTAAGGGAATATAGGTTACAGGGAAAAAAAGATCTTTAAATTGAGAGGGTATCCTTCCCTAAAAGAAAAATATCCTCTTAGAAACTCTTTGAAGGTAGTTAAATCTCTGGTCAGATCCCTTGGGAAAAAATGGCAAGTTTATGTTGTTTGTTGAGAATTACAAACACAAGTTAAGACCAGCGCTGCTGTCAGAATAATCTGTGATTACACACTGTCCCAGAAAAGTCTTTTTGCCCAGCAAAAAAGGCCTTGCGAAACTTAGGAGTGAATGAGTTTTTTATGAAGTTTCTTCTGCCTCAGGGATTTCTATTCCCAGGTAAATAAATGATCTTGAATATTTTTAAATAAACTTTAGTTAATATGTTTGGGTTTTTTCACTTAAGTCTTTACCACTTAAGGCTAGGTAAAGTTTTGTAAACCAAGTCACCGCAGCACTCCAGAGTGAATAGATAAGCTCAGGGATAAGAAAAGTGCTTTCTCAGGCTAGCAAGTCCCATTAAAAGGATCAGCATTATTTTTTAAAAAACTAGTTCAAAGTGGTTATCTAAACTGGGGGCGTGAGTGTATGTGCCCACATTAGTATTTACTTCAGAGTTGAAGGGGAGGATTGTCAATGGGGTTTTTGAATCTTACCAATATTTTTCTTCTTTACTAACAAAGTTTATCAGGCTTTAGTTCACCTTCTCCTCCTCCCCATCTACCCTCCAGAGAGTTACTGCCACCAATTCCATATAGTGAGTCCCCTTTGCTGGAACTGGGGCAGAGTATATGTGGTGAACTTCCTAAAAGACATCTAGATATAATGACAAATTATTATGAAAGCAGGAAAAAACATATTTTCTTAACTGACTACCATCAATGAGCTAGTAAAATTAGTTTTTTTTCTCAGATCCCATCCATCAATAAAAGAAATGTTTACATGCAAAAATACCTGATACATTTCCAAATGTGACTTTCCATCAACAGTGTCCCTTGGAAGCTTGTTACTTTCTAAATGCACTTAAGAGTTCCTATACGTGTCATTGAATTAAAACATAAACTACCTGTCTATGTCTTCTGGGAGATCTTTCAGGCTGTTGCTGCTAATATCCAACCACTGCAAATTAGACATCCGGAGTACACAAATTGGAATAGAATGGAACTTGTTCACTGACACATCCACAAATGTGAGTTGTTTCAGGTTACTTAGCTAGAAAGAAGTGGTGCTTTATTTTAGTTACTTTTTGCAAATACAAGAAGACATTTCATTCATCAACCATTTTTATTCCTCTAAAAGCACTTAGAAAGATAAGAATTCATTATTTTTTACTCAACCATTTTGCCAGCCTTGTCTCTTAGTCATCATTTTATAAAAAAAGTAATTCAGAAATCTCTACCCCCCCAAACTGTTCATCTCGTTTCTAACAGCATCAGGGGATTGAATGAAATTTTTATTCTTTAAAACTCTACAGGTTTAGATGACAAGTCTGGAACCAGAAAATTAGTTGGTTCTGAGGTAACGAAAGGCAATTTTTATAACTAATAGATACCAGGTTACCATTCTCAAAATCAAAGATTCGATAACCCCTATGAAAATTACAAAGATTCCCTATATTATAACTCTACTGAGTGCACTGAGAGTGTAATACTAGGACATGATTAGAAAATGAAACTATCAATTTAAACCAACAGATTATTTAGTCCAATATTTTTCAAAGATCTTTAAAAACACATCTTCCATACTGCAAACTAAATATATAATAAAGTACACTAGATATTTTTATTGGAATAATTTTCAAATGAATTCTATTTCTATTAAGTACAAATGTAAAATATACCTGTTAAAGAAATTAATGTATTGAATAGAGTTCTCTGTGTAGTGAATCAATTATGCACTCTACCAGTGCTCATAAAACCATGCAGCTAGCTAAAGTGAATGTCAAAGGACTATAAATGTTAACAAAGAAAGTATAATAGAATAGNCATGATACAGAAGAAAAGTAGCAAAAAAATTTCTTTGGCCTTTACCTGAAGGTATACATTTATATATATTATATTTTTTTTAATATATTTACCTTAGAATATAGAAAAAAAACTCAAACCAAATACATTTTCCACTTCCAAGGTGAGCAGAACACATGCAAAGGATAAAATATGAGAAAAATTATAAAGTAATAAAATACATTCTGAATCCTTGACAATTACTTTTTAATTGTTAAGAATTAAAACCTGAGGGTTTTTTATATTATCTATCCCAGCTCCTTTTTATTGCTATACAGNAGAATAGAAATTGTATTTTTGAGATTCTAATCATCAGTCACCATCACAATCAAACTCTACAGATCATGATACAGAAGAAAAGTAGCAAAAAAATTTCTTTGGCCTTTACCTGAAGGTATACATTTATATATATTATATTTTTTTTAATATATTTACCTTAGAATATAGAAAAAAAACTCAAACCAAATACATTTTCCACTTCCAAGGTGAGCAGAACACATGCAAAGGATAAAATATGAGAAAAATTATAAAGTAATAAAATACATTCTGAATCCTTGACAATTACTTTTTAATTGTTAAGAATTAAAACCTGAGGGTTTTTTATATTATCTATCCCAGCTCCTTTTTATTGCTATACAGCCAGACTTCCATCTTAATCTGACCCTTGCTATTTAAAATCCCCATATTCACAGCATGGTGCTGTGACAGAGCTAGTTTCTTTAGAGACTTTTTGATGGTGTTTTTTTGTGGATTATTTTTTGGTTTTTTTGTTTTGTTTGTGGTGCTGTTTTGGGGAGGGGTTGGGTTTGTTTGTTTTGTTTTGGGGTTTTTTTGTTTGTTTGTTTGGGGTTGGTGGGGGGGAGTTTGTGGGATGGAGGTTTCTTGTTTGATTTGGGGTTTTCTGGGTTTATTTGCTTGCTGTTTCTTTTTTTCTAGTTATAACCTCATAAGCTGCAAGATCTTATCATCCTGAGAAATATTTTCAGTGAGATTTACTGAAGCTATCCTATTACAAATGACTACACAATGAAGTTTACCTTTCAAAATCATAATAGAGGTTCAGAGTTCCTGAAGTCAAAGGTATAATTTCAAAGTCTACCCCCCAACACACACTGTCTTAAAACAGTCCTGGTGAGTCATCACAATGGATATGTCTCACTACAGATTCAGAGCAGACAAACACATTTTATCATGACACTTTTTACTTCCCAATCATTTTGTAATTTTGAGGACTGACTAAAAGCAATGAATACTCAGTCATATTCTGTAAATTTTACAGACACTGATTCTTTTTTCCAGAAAAGCAGAATCTCTTTTTGAACAAGGAAAGCACAGCAACTCTTCTAGTTTGTAGCAACAAGACAGTATAGAAAACAACAGGCACCATCTTTATACTGCAATTACTTTGTGGTTTCAAATTATTATCACAATTTCAAATCCCAAGCAAACATTTAAAGTTTCTCTAAACTCAGAATAACTTGCTAAAACTGCTGATACATGTATTTTAACAAACTTTCCTCCCAAGAATTTTGCAAGTACAGAATTAAAATAATATCCCACAGGCTTAAATGCCACCCAAAATATTCTTGAACCATCCCCAAAGAGGAAAAGCCACAACCTCTAAATACAGAGTAGCAGATATATGTTAAAATATATTTTCTTTTCGGTTCACTCAAGTTCCTGAACACTTTGCTTTTACATGCAGTCACCTGCCACACTGAAACAACTTGGTAACATTAAGATTAGACGGTAAATTTATATTTCTTCAATTAGTCTTCCCTGAAAGTGCTTTATTGAATTAAATATTACAAGGAATCTTAATATAGAAGTATTACCTTTTTAAGAAATACAGCAGTTTCTTCCATTTTTCAAACAGTATGGTAATAGATTGGTTAGATTAAAATATACATTTTCAGGAGTTTGTATTCCCATAAAAATGTACAAACAAAACATAAGGCCCTCTACTCCATGAACAAAAATTTTGGTTCAGCATGCCACAGAACATTTGGAGCCACAGTTATATTGTGTATGCTGCAAGCCCTCAGTACTTGTACTTTTACGGTAATATTTAACAGAGCTGTCCATTTGCTAGAGTATGTTGAAACCTAATGGAGTTTTTAATTTAATATCTTCATGATATGTTACCAACAAATGCCTGTGATACATGATGCATTGGAAATTATGGCAGCTGTGTATTATATTTTCTAAAGAAAACACTCTGTATTTTATTTCTTCTTAAAGGACTGATGGATTTTTGCACCTTTTACAACATTCCATTTTCAAACAAGCATGTCTCCCATATAATTTTTCAGTTATCATTCATTCTTGCTTGATGTTGATTTTTACTATTTTCCTTTATGATGCAACTTTGAATCAATCACTATATAGGCTTCATGCAAATTCCATTAAAAAAATAGCCATATTTAATAGTCTAGCTGCCTGGACAGACTTATTGAGATACTTATGTTTAATCATTCTCGCCATTTTTCTTTGACAAACTGCACCATTTAACTTATTTTCAAAATTTTGTTCATAGAATTAATCTCGATAACATTGTAGAGGTCCACTGCTTCTTTTTCTCTCTGGCAGTTAAACCTCCAGTTGAAAGAAAAGGACAACATGCCCCGGACTGAATTATTATTTGATTAATGGATGTGGTTTTATTTTTCTTCTGCTTTTTTGCTGTGAAAGGGATTTGCACATAAGGTTGCATGCTTATTTACCATGAATTGCTTGCTACTTAGCGTCAACACATTAAAAGGTGTAATGTTGTGTTAAAATATCATGTTTTTCAGTGACATGTAAATAACAGAAGCCGCAACCCATCAAAGTCAATACATGATAAGACATGCAAAGGATTAACCTAGAAATGTCTATCCATTCATTACAAATGCACTTTTGCCCAGAAATTTCAGAAGTGACATCAGGGAAAATTTGTACCACTCCATTAATATAAGCTATCACATATATTGTTTCCCATAGATTGACACTCATTATTAACCTGCTGAACACAATAGGATATAAATGAAAAAGAAACACCTAGGAGTAAACTGCATAGTTGTCCACTTAGATATCGTGACTTCAAACCAAGTGCCTGTCTTTTCTTTCATTGAACTGTAAGTGTAACCTCTACTATAATCTCATTGACATTCATGGATAAAAGCACCAATTACAGAAACTTAGTACTAGAATCTTTAGAGGCAGAAGATATCTTTGTTGAAGATATAGTTGTATATTTATAGCCCAGTTCACCATCAGACTGCTAAACTGGACTCTTAAACTTGATCAGGCAAAGGCCTAATCAACAGTCAGTTCAAGGGCTTAGAAACAGAGTACTAATTCCATGTGTTTTGTGGCAAAACAAAAGCCAAAAATACATGAAATCAAACAGCACTTCATTTGGTTGTATCTTGTCCAATGCCTTAAAGTGCACAGTTGTCTGTCTCAAACACTGTTAAGGCCACTGTTAAGGAGAAGGACTTTGCCATGAGATGAGATGAGATGAGATGAGATGAGATGAGATGAGATGAGATGAGATGAGATGAGATGAGATATGAGATATGAGATATGAGATATGAGATATGAGATATGAGATGAACAGAGAATGGAGTGACAGTATGGCACTAACTCCAGGCCTGGTGGAGGTGAGATCTGGGTAGTACATCCTGGACAATGCATTCAGAAAAAAATTCACACGTTGGTAAACTGTGTAAAGGAGAAACTGCTCATATGCTTATCACCAGTCAAACAAAGCTCACCCCAAGCTATGGTATGGATAGCATCTGTAATCACCGAAGCCCCTCTGAAGAGACCTCTGTGGATACCTGGAACTTGGACAGTAAATCAAGCCACCACATCAGGAGCTTGAGATAGATAAAGATGGTGCTATTGTCTGAGTGTTGTCTCATGGGAGAGGTTAACAAAGCTTGGGGAGAAGAATCTATCACTGATAATGACCCCAAAGAATGTAGAATTTATGGGCCTCAGGGAAAGCCAACCCAGCAACTGTGCTGAAATCATCTCCATCTGGGTAAAAGGCAATTCCTGCAGGAGAAGATAGCAAACACTGACTCACAGCCCAACAACCCAAGAAACCTACCAACTCGAAAGAAGATAAAAAATAAGGATGTGGACTTACTACCATTAGAAGTGAGGTAGTGACGTGACGAATAGAATAAGAGACCAGTGTAGCCAATGAGCATTAATTCCTTTGTTTGCTAAAATGTATACATAGTAAAGAGTTTTGAAAGAGCTTAGGAACCTCACCACCAAGAAGCCCAGGGCGATTAAGGACCAACGGGACACTGCTGGATGCTCAGGTGGCAAATATCTTCTTCTTTATCTCTCTCTCTCTCTCTCCCCTCTGCCTTTTCTATTTCTTTCTTTCTACCTCACATTGATTGTTAAATAAAATCTGTGTTGTTGACTTCAGCATATGAGGTTGTTTGCACCTTAATTACAGCAGAGGCATTTCTCACTGATTGGATTGTGACATCTTGGTAAGCTATACCCAAGAAATGTAAGTGTAAGCATTCACTGTGGTGGCATCATTCTGATTTTGCAGTGCTAAAATCCTAAACCTTTTGTACAGTTAATCCACCAACAGACACTGTTATCCTTATGCCAAACCATTCACTTGGAAGTCTAACATTGTCCCCTTTCCCTGTTCATCATTTCATCATCCTAACAACTGAAGTTTAGTGTCTAATAGAGTAAATACAGCTATGATAATCCTAGCATTAGAAGTTCATAGAAAGGGACCTTCTTTGTTATTAAAGTAGGTTTTTTGTATGCACAAATCTTTCATTAGCTCTACAAAAAAATGAAAAAATCAGTTTTATTCAATATTTGCAAAATACGTGCAATACATGAAACACGCAACGTTCACAAAGGTATCAGGTATTGATCATTCAGAGGTGATTGAAGAATCACATAGCAATAAGGGCAGGACTATCATCATACAGTTAAAATCCCTAAGAATGTGAATTGTGTGTTTAAGTCTAAGTATAGGAGTTGTTCCAAGCAAACAGAAGAGTCACATTAAGTACCCAAGTAATGATTTCCTGGGCTAAAGCCAAAACAAGTCTTCCATCTCAAAAAATAAAAGTATGTTTATTACTTACATTAAATTTTCATAGCTTTGATGCTGCAGCTACACAGTCTGCATATATTACTTGCCATCATAAGCTTTGCCATCATAAAGTCATCTCATACTCAAATTTCCAAAACTTGTAAATTAAGGACACACTTTAGAAGGGAAAACTAGGGGCTCTATTAAAAGTCAATTAAAGATTTGTCATTAACTTAAATAGGTCCAGTAGCTCAGTTTGGAAGTGTACTCTTCATATGTTTCAACTAAAACCATTAGAAGAAGAACAGCAGTGTCAGTAGCATATGGACATTAACTGACCTATCCAGCATATTTGAAGACAAAGTGTCTTTGAAGCTATCGAAACACTCTGTAAAGATATATTCTGTTCCTTCACCAAGAGATGATCAATATCCTCACAACAGAAGAGAGACAAAGCCAAAACCATTTTTTCATTTCTGCTTCAAGGTGCATAGCAATTGAAGAAATACCATTCAGATGGTGCCATCTTAATTATCATTTAAGCATGTGCAATGATTCTGGTTTTGCCATGACAGCACAATGCACCCTGTGAAGCTACCCTTCTGGTTCAAAAAATTGAGTATGCTCATTTGAGCTCATTCTGAAACCCAGAATAAATTATTATTTTCCAAAATGGGGTGTGGGGAAAACATCCAAAAGATATGGATACTTTGTTCTGTAACAACTTAAAAATACATTATAAACAAAGATGATAGCTCAAATAAAGAATTACAATACATTGGCTAATTTGTTTTACATTGATAAAATAGTAACCATTCAAAGGAAAAGATTATCAAGGATGTTTGAATAGGTAATATCAGCAGAAGACAACTAAGTAATGATGCAATACTGACAGACGCAGAATAAATAAGTAGGAAAATTCTGGGAGAAAATCATAGAAATAAAACTAAGAATGTGATTCTGTAGTTCTAATTTGTTACAATCACTCCATTTTCATGATTGATGATTAAATTATTTCACCTTATATATACTGGGGCTGGACAGCAACAACAATCTGTGTTCTACACCAGATCAAGCAGAGGTAGTCTGATAAGCTTGGAAAAAAGACTTTCATGAAATGTCAGCCAAAAATCAGCTTGCCAATAAATTAAGTGGAAGACAAAATGTTATGGCAAAAAAGACACCTCCATCTCAGAAGTAGAGGTCAGAAGATTTGCAATTTTTGAGCCACCTTTATGATACCAAGAATAAGCATCTCTATGGTTTTTTTGCTTTGCAAACAGAAATGGTGGAAATTCTTTTTTGTCATGGCACAGAGTAACTTCACCAAAATGCACAAGATTCTTGCCATTTGTGGTGCTGAGAACTACAGCAGTTGTGAATAATTGTCTACCAGCAGGAGAACCTTGCAACTTGGATCTGGATTTGTCTTTTCCTGAAGCACAAGTTTCATAAAGAATATCCCCAGACTTGTGAAATTCACAATGGAGATAAGACTACTTTGCACACTGTGACATATCTGGTCTGGAGTTAGACCATGTGTAGTCCAGCATATTGTTGCAAATTATACATTAAAAAAAATTATTTTTCTTTTGACTCCACAGACTATATGTGTATGACACTGATAGTACACAAACCTGCAGGTGAGGACACTGTCAACAATTTAACACAACAACAGGTCACTGCTTTGTGGCTTGACAGGATTACAGCAAATTTTCTCTCCCTTCTCTTCCTTCCCTTCTTATAGTGCTGTTAGACATATATGGATTTTTTACATACTTTCTTTCAGGCAGTCACAAAGCTAACAGGAAAAATTTTTACTATATCTCTTCCCAAAGGATTCTGTTCTCCCTGTTTTATAACAGTATTTCCAGGAAGTTTTATGTCTTGCTTTGACACAAACATGCAAAAACAAATAGAAAATAAAGCTAATATTAGTAAAATAATAAGATATGCAAGAGGACTTTTCCTGACTTGGACAAGAAAGCTAAAGAATGGCATATATGTTGTGTGTACAGTGAGCAGGTTTTTGTACAAATAGATATCTGACTACTTTATAAGAACTTGTTGGTGCAATTAAGAGCATGAGGCTGTGAATTCTTACAGTTCTTAGTGTTTCAATGCTATTTTGCACTACTCCATCCAGCCTGTGTCCTTAGGGCATCCACTGAATTATGTTGCTCTTATTAGGTGTCTGATAAATATAAAAATGAATATTTATTCATATACATACTTTAGGAAGCTTGTGATGAAGCTGGACTTTCAAGATGCATTTTAGAGGTAGAATTCCCCTGATGTGAAATTTACAGAGATGTGGCACAGGTTCTGGAGAGCAGCCCTCTAGTAATACCATTCAGACATGTAATCTTTGGTAGGTATGATAACACAGCAAGCCTACAAACATAATCTGCTTTTTAAAGGGTAAGTCTGGAAATTATCTTTTTCTTGGAGTTTTTGGTTGTTTGTTTGATTGGGTTTTTTTCCATTATACACTAATGAAGCATTTGCTGAAATGGTCTACAAAAAAAACAAACAAACAAACAAACCAACCAAACCAAACCAAACCAAACCAAAACAAACAAACAAAAAAACAACAACAACAAAAAAAAAAAAAAAAAAAAAAATCCTGCCTGCATAGAAAATAGCTGGCCAGGTCTTCAGTGTAGCCAAGAGTCTCCTGTATTTCTGAGAAGCTGCTAAGTCTAAATTATATCAAGACCTCTTCCATTGGCTCAGAGTACCTCAGGAAGATATAGGCAGCTGAAGGCTTGTTCCATAAACCCCTTGGATTGCTAAATATTGTCCTGTGTCTCTTAAGCAACAAGAAAAAAATGGCTAACAAAATCAGTCATCTGGCCTGTCCCAGCATAGCTGTTTGGAAGATAAACTGTGTAGAATCAGGCTTCATGGTACTGAAACAGTATAAGCTCAGATACATTTTACACTTTTATTTCTATGCCCTATATCAATATAAGTAGCTTACAAAGAGATGTTTTACTACTCAATTCCCTTCGGATTGCATCCAAGCTACTTATCTTTGTTTAGCTACATATTGCTGCTAGAGGCACATACAGCCCCAGTAATTTTTTAATAATAAAACAAAAAGCTTTGACGTATTTGTGTATATCATGTGCAGCATCAGATAACATTTTCTGTGACCATGACATTTTACAAATACCTATGAAATGCTTTAAGCATATAAAAACATGAATATAACAAAAGAAAGTATGACTGCTGAGCAAATACATAGGAGTAACATTTACTATTAACAGCATGCATCTGAAGCTGTCAAGATTTTCACAACTGCAAATAAAACCTAATACTGAGAAGTACAACCTAATGCAAGAACATTTCTTGAACTGACTGAAACCTGGGAAAAGATGGAAAAATAGAAAGAGTAATTTCATGAAAGTCTTACATTCACTATGCATTAGTGGTCAAAAAGACAAATAAATAGTTGGATATATATGTAATGTGATATACAATAATTAATTCCAAATTACTTCCCACTAAGTGAAACAGCACTACACACAAAACTTGATAATTCCCAATTTTTCTCTAGGTAAATTACAGTAATATATGGGATTTGGAGATGAACAATAGATAATAACAGAATTGAAATACTTTGTTATTTTCTTTGAATTTTTGGTTTGCAGTAGTGCTGAAAGACCTAAATCAAGATTAGGAAAAACTGTAAAGGTTAGAACAATTGAGTGAGAAATTGGTAATTCACGATGTATTTTTCCTTGACAATGTTCCTGACAAGAGCAACATAACCAAAAAGCACTGCACCTCTCGATAAAATGAAACATATACACGCTTAGATTCTAGAATTTGCAACAACAGGTTTTTAAATTACTTTGCAGAATTCTGAGGAAACTGACATTTACACAAATAATTAAAACCTCTATTTCTATGTCACAGTCCAAAGAAGCCCAGTTCAAATTGTTTCAACCTCAGAATACAGCACAAACACCTCACCAGTGTTCTTGTAGAATTGCTTATTGAGATTTCAAATGTCAAAACATCTAGAAGTTTAATTTTTTGTAAAGCAGATCTGCAATTTAGGGTTTATTACTGATATTATCATTACCAGAGCACAAAAACCTGCAAATAAATCTCTGTGATTCAATGCTGTAGAAAACACATGGTAAGAGATCTCTGTTGTGCTGTTTCAATACCATTAATAGTCACTACAAGCAAATGGGAAAAAGTGAACAGAAACACAGTGGCAGAAAGTCACTTACCAAGGTGAAAAAGTACATCAGAGAAAGTATTACACAGGTTTCCTGAGTTCTAGTCTTGAGATGCTGAGGACCACTCCAGGTATGTAATATAACAAGCATATCAAGATCTTAATTATGGCAATTAAATTAATTGAGATTTAAGATGACCTATATTTTTACAACCTCCTCATTTCTTCCCTTTTTTTTGGAAAATGTAGTCCAACATTCTACAGTTCTGAAGCATCACATTAGGTCCTCTAATCTCAATAACTTTTTTGTTGCCTCTAACAACTATTTCAAAGAGCATTATATATCTGAGAATGAAAAATATTTCAGCTATATTAAAGACAGTTTGAAGTAGCCTGGCCTCTCCTTAAACCACCTCTCTTCACTGAAAGGAGTGTATTCAAAGAGAGTAAGGGCAGACAAGAACAGCAAATCATGAAATGGTGATGCCCACATGTGATCCAGACACTTGTAGCCCCTCTGCTACCACTGTCACACCCACCAGACATAACTTTCAACTGACCACATCTGTATTTCAAGATGAAATGAAATAACAGCCTCAAGACTACATGGTAGCCAGCATATGACGTGACTGACTGAAGCTAGGAGTCAGCAGCAGTTAGCCCCTAGCAGCAGTATCACCTCGGATTAGTCCAGAAAGAAACAGTTTGATGTGGCTACAGTAATGCAGGTGAGCTTTTCTTATTCATAAAATTACACATCTCCTTCTAAATTCCACCAGTAGTAAACGGCTCTATGACAAGTCAAAATAGTGACTTAGATGGATAGTCTAAACTGCAAGTAAGAAATGTCTCCATTTTTTGTATTTGTTCTGAGCTTTCCAGCCACTCGTTTTTAAACCTGAGTTCATTCTGCTTTGTACTGTACTTTAGAATGACAGAAGTCATTCTTCCAAGAAGGCTTGTGAGTTGGCATCTCTTCAGTAAGTAAAGCAGGAACCACTGGGACATATTGTTCTTTGAATTCCCTCACAAATTCAACATCTCTTCCACTTGACATTGGATATAATTTTATGTTCTTTTGTCCAGGACTAGCAAGGCAGAGATCTTTCCTGAGTTCTATATGAGATTAAAAAATCCTCGGATGATGTCTACTTTTAACTGATCAGGCTATCTCTGTCTTTATATCTTTCCCACAGATCAATAATGACGAATAAAAATATCAGTTAGCCTTACCAGGTGTTTTTTACAGCTGTGAAGAGTTGATCAGTCATGTAACTACCTGTAATTACTTAACAACTGATAGAAATATATTCGGTAATAAACACATTAATTTCAATTATATTCTCCAACTTTATTCTTTTTAAGGAATAAATAATACCTCTCATTATTTGCACTATATGGAAAAATAAATAACATGCTTTTTTCTCCCTTCAGCTGTTACTCTGTTTTGATTCTCATCAATCCATATATGTTGGCACCAGAGACATTTTTCTGCAAGACAAAACATGCAAGTCTGGTAGTGCTATGTATTTGTTCTGCTATCTGCTCCTATTCAGTCGCTATATAAAATCTGCCTAGATTATCTTACAGATGAATGGAGGATATCTTATTAGAATTTTGAAAGCCTATTTTTGCTTTCAAAGAGATTTGGAACTATTTTGAGAGAAAGCAGAACTGGAACAGTACCATATACTCTTTCCTACCACTGAATTCTTTTACAGTTATATTCATGCTTTTTGTAATAATATAGCCATATTTTAATGCTCACATTATGCCCCTTTGCTCATTGTTAAGTCTTCCCTTATGCTGTAAAACTACTTGTCTGTCATTCCCTATTACAAAAACATTTTAGACTGTGAAAGGTGATATTACTTTCACTGAACCAATGAGAAAGGTAAAGGAAAGGTCACTGGCACCACAGCATGGAGGTAAGCATGGGTCAGATCTCCTGTGAAGTGGACTGTTATTATTAGCTGCTGACTTATTCTCATGGTGAAGTGGTTTTTAAATGATGCTATATTAATTAGAAGGCTTTGGAAGCACAGTGTCAAGAGTGGGATCAACTGACACATTTTCCTATGCCTAACTGCATAATCCTTTTTCCTAACATAGATCCATGTCCTTCTTTAGCCCCTCAACTATTAAAATGTTATGAGAACTCCTGCAGCAGTAAGGCCTCAGAGAATCTCTTCAGACACCTAACACCTTTGCACCTGCTCTTTTGGGTTTCACACCCCTCCTGTTAATGTTTGATATTGCATCTTATACCAGTTCCATAACACAGCTGTTGTTTTGCATGGATTGACACTTTGACCAGCTGCATTGGAAAGCAACTCATCATGAGCTTTAAGCAAATTCAAAGAGAGTATAAACCCTGAGCAAAGAAGGACAAGATGAAATCCTGTCTAATGGAGATGAAACCAAACCAAGCAATTGGAAAACCACTTCTGAGACTAAAAAATGTGTGTGCAGAAATATTGGCCCAATTACAGTCAATTGGACTCTTCCCAGTGATTTAAAATGATAAATTTACTAGCGGTTGCCTTCCCAGTACCAAGTTAAGCCCTTTATTACAGTACTCCTCTCTGTTCTGTGGTCTGAAAAACCCCCATAAATAAAATTCAATTTTTAACAAATCTTATATATGACTCCTTTGAAACTTACAATTCCATTTTTAACAAATATGATACATGGCTCCTTTGCAACCGATGAGAAATCTTACAGAAGTAAAGATTCAACAGATTCTTTATAGTCCCATTTAATAAGACAGGAAGGACCTAAAGGTGGGTTCTTCCAGTGCCTTATTGGATAGTGAAACCACTGGGAAGTTAATGTCCTCTACATTTGATTTCATTTTTTATTTATAATTGTCACATGCGTTAGAAAAAAAAATATAGCAATGAAACAAGACAGGTTTGGAAGCATACAGATTTGAAGAATGATGTGCTGGTAAAACAACCTAATATTTTACATTTCTATAGAGATGGCTGGTGTCCCACCTACCAGGTAATGGCTTTGAGATGTGTCAGTCACCCATCACAAAGACAAGAAGTTACATGAAAATGCCCAGTGGGGTCTTATTTGAAGCCTCCACACATAGAGCTTGTGGCTCTGTTCTTCCTGCTAAAGGTGTGGCTTTGATGAAGAGGACTGGGCAGACTAACAAAAAGAGGACAAAAGAGACTGAAAAGTTTCCAGTTCTGGGGCATCAGTTTTTAAATATCAATTGGAATTGTATTAATATATAAAGTTATTTATGTCTGTTCTGGATACTGTTGTGCTTGAAAACCATAGGTGACTAATATTAGGTGCCTAATAAATCCCTGATCACGTCAGGGGGTTTTTTAGGGTCACGCCTGTTAGCATTATTAAATTATTTAAGAGACAATTATTTATAATTATATTTTTCAGGTAAGTAAAGCAGAGAAATAGACAGTTATAACTCCTGTGACCATATAAAGCCTTTCCAGAGGGAATGAATTCCTAGACCTGTAGGTCATCAATGCAAGTAAGATAATTGGTGACATAAGGATTAGAAGCAGCCTTGGCTGCAGTTATCATATACTGATGGATCTCACAGTCCTGAGGGATATGAGTCAGTCAAAGAGTAAAGTCAGGACCCTGAGCTTTAGGAAAGCAAATTTCCAGCCCTTCAAGGACTTAGTCAATAGCAATCCCTTGGGAACTTATGTCAGGGACAAGGGTGAAAAACAGAGATGTCAGATATTTAAGGATGCCTTCCGTGGCGCACAAGATCTTTCTATCCCCAGGCGTAAATGATCAGGCAAGGATGACGAGGCACTGGAATGGCAAAGCAGGGAACAGCTGGTCAAACTAAAGGGAAAGAAGCAAATACATAGAGGAAGCAAGGACAGGTAACCTGAGAAGGCTACAGGAACACAGTCCATTTGTACAGGGATGGGGTAAGGAAGGCCAAGGTGAAGCTCTAAGTGGATCTCTGAATCCCTGTGGACCTCCATGGGCTGCAAGGGCACAGCTGCCTCACCATGATCTGCACCAGAGGCTGCAGCAGAACCTCAGCTCTGGCACCTGGACCTCCCCTTCCTTCTGCATTGACCTTGGTGCCTGCAGAGTTGTTCCTCTCACATGTTCCCACTGTGCTCTTCTCTGGTTGCAACTACATCTGCACAATAACTTTTATTTCATTCTTAAATATAACAGAAGCATTGCCACCATTTCTCACTGGCCCAGCCTTGGCACTGGCTCTCCCAGACTTGGAGGAAGCTTCTAGCACCTTCTCACAGAAGCCGCCCCTGTAGCACTCACACTACCAAAACCTGGCAGCACAAACCAGTGGGTTTGCCATTAGTGTGCCTTATGCCAAGGCACACAGAAGACTGGGAGGTGATTCAGGACAGCCAGCAGATCTTCACCAAGAAAATGTTCTGCCTGCTTAGCCTAGTGGCCTTCTACAGTGGAATGACTTCATCAACAGGCAAGGAAAGAGTTACACAAGTCATCTGTATGGATTTCTGTAAAGCCTTTTACATGGTTCCCCACAACATACTTCTTGCTGAGGCAGAGAAACAGGGGATTTGATGGCTGGAGTGTGCAGTGAATGAGGAACTGGCTGGGTAGGGTCATCTGCAGCGTACTGGTCAATGTCTCAATATCTGGATGGATGCTGGTGAGAAGTGGTGTGCCTCAGAGGTCTGTATTGGAACAGTGCTATTCAATTTCTTCATCAATGATGTAAGCTGTGAGACCAAATGAACCCTCAAAAAATTTGCAGATGACACCCAGCTGAATGGTGCAGCTGACCTGTTTGACTGACGTGACGTGACGTGACGTGACGTGACGTGACGTGACGTGACGTGACGTGACGTGACGTGACGTGACGTGACGTGACGTGACGTGACGTCATCCAGAGGGATGCAATGTCACCCAGAGCGACCTGGACTACTTCAGGAACTGGGTCCATATGAGCATCATGAGATTTAATAAGATCAAGTACAAGGTGCTGCACCTGGGTCAGGACAACCCCAGTACCAGCACAGGCTGGGGGTGCACAGATGGAGAGCAGCCCTGTGAGAAGGACTTGGGGGTGCTGGTGGGTGAGAGGCTGGACATGACCCAGCCATGGGCACTCCCAGCCCAGAAAGCCAAACATGTCCTGGGCTGCAGCCAGAGCAGCGTGGGCAGCAGGGAAGGGAGGGGATTCTGCCCCTCTGCTCTGCTCTGGTGAGACCCACCTGGAACCCTGCATCCAGCTCTGGGGTCCCAGCAGAGGACAGACACGGACCTGTGGGAGTGAGTCCAGAAGAGAACAACAGAAATTATCAGAGTAGTGCAAAACCTGCTCTGTGAGGACAGGGTGAGAGAGCTGGGGTTGTTCAACCTGGAAAAGAGAAGGTTTCAGGGGAGACCTCACTGTGACCTTTCAGTTCTCAAAGTGGTTTTCCAATAAAGATGGAGACAGTTTTCAGTAGGGACTACTATGATAGGACAAGGGGTAATGTTTTTAAACTAAAAGAGTTTAGAATTAGACCATATAAGGAAAGCATTTTTAATAATGAGGATGGTGAAACACAGGTACAGGTTCCTCAGAGAGGTGGTAGATATCCTGTTCCTGGAAGCATTCTAAGTCAGATTAGATGGGGCCTTGAGAAACATGTTCTAGTTAAAGATATTCCTGCCCATGGCAGGGGGGTTGCACTAGATGATCTTTACAGATCCTTTCCAACCCAGTCTATTCTACAGTTCTATGATTTTGAAAGGTCTTCATGTCTGTGCTTGCTTATATTAGGACTTAGCTGGAACTGTGTATCAGAAATACAAAACAAGATTTAATTTGATCTTTTGAAAACACAGTGTGTTAAAGCAGCCATGAAGCATAACCTTTTAATTTCTCTGAATTTCAAAGATCAGTTTATACAGGATTGACACGAAAATGTAAGCACTCATAGATACACACTCTGCTTGACAAATTATTCATTTGCTTTAACAACGTCTCTAATTCCTCCACTTCACACTACACAGATGATACAGAAAAAATTCTGATCACTTGCTGGGACTGCTCAGATGTAGTATTGAACACTGTTCAAGGCAGAATAACTTGGAAAAAAAACTTTTTAATTTGTTTTCTGTATTAGAACATCTACTGCAAGCATTGCTGTCTTGTTTCTGGTACTGTGGAATGGCTTTCCTGTCCTGTGACTGACAGTATGTGCCGTACCAGATGGTACGGATGGAGGAAATTGGAACTTCTTCATATTCCTTCTCTTCTCATTGAAGTTCTTTTGGGTCACATAGATACTGTTGGCTGCAGCAACATTATTGGCAGAAAAAAAAGAAATCCACAACAAAGCTGTCTTTTTGAAATATCATGCACAGGGAACTCTAATTTTGTGATTCAGTAAATAACTGTAGAAAGTAATACTTTCTGAAGAAAGCACACCTCAAAATAAGGTCAGAGCAGTTTAAGGTCAGAGCAGTTGTTCTGAAAAGTTTAATCAAAAAATCTGTTATTTATAATACAGGTTTTTTTCCTGGAAGAAGAAATTTATTGCATAACCTGTATGATGATGATAGTGAGAGGAACTCTATCCAACAGTTAAAATACAAATAGCAGCATCATACTAATTCTTAAAATTACACATAAAATATACAAGAAATTTGGAAATAAATCCATCCATCTCCTTCTCCCAAAAACTAATATATAGTATCCAGTATAATCACACGATGGTAAGAGAGGTACTGGATAAGGTACAGGGTATGCCTCACCTAAGCATCTTAGCTAGAAGAGCAAAGTCTTCTCCACCTAAGTATCTTATGAGATATGTGTCATATCAGGGAGGATTGTGCCCTAAGCCTCATAGTGTACCTTCCTCAGCTAAACTTGGCTACTGAGGTCCAGAAGTATCTGTTACAAGCTGACTACATAAACATGATGTCATGTAGGTTGACTTTTCTTATATGTAAATTTATATTTTATTTCAATTTATAATTTCACTCATGTCGAGAGGAAGACATTATTAATTTGCAAGTGCAGCTAATATAGATTTGAACTCCACTGCAGATCTGTAAACTACTTCTGCCAAGTTTTACTTTCAATTGATACTAATCAAATATTGATCTTAATTGTGACTTTTTAATATTAAAAATGTTAGACATCCAACAATAGAACAAATTTTTAAAAATTGAAAACTAGACATTGAAACAGACTCCTTGGACATAATATTGAATGGTATGAAGTCCTAAGCCTTGAGAAAGTAAAAGATGAGAGCACACAACCACAGTCTTTTTTCATGTAGCATCAGATTGCCTCATTTTAAGATTTAGTGAGATGACTTACAGAGTGCTGAAAGCAGCCTTTAACAAACAGAGAAACAGCTTTCTGCTGGAAATGAGCAGACAAGTGAGCAATGCGCTTTCCTCCTGATGCTATGGCACAAGGCATGTCCCTCAAGGAACAGTTCCAAAGCACACCCAAATAGAAATACTGAAAAAGCCCGGGCACTCAGACATACGTGTCCTAATAGGCTGATACAGCTACTGCACGAGGTGTGTTTGGACAAGAATAATGCTATGGTTTCAGATGGGGTGTCCCTCTGGCTATTACTCTATGTCAAAAAAAAAAAAAATCAGACTTCAATAATTTCTACTGGGCTGCGGTTGACCTTTATTACTTTTGACTAAGTTTTACACTGAATAAAACTGATGCCCATTCTCGCACACTCCTTTAATCTTCCCAGTAGAAACTTTTAAGCATTTGAAAGTCAAATAAAAATTTAACTTCCTAACAGAGGATAAATAGGAAATATTTGTATTTCCTATTCATATTTCCTATGTATAACATTCTATGTTATTTTTTTCTATTAGTTGCCAAGTTTTCTCTTTCTTCCTAATGTTGTAAAGGGAAGCCATTCTCCTACCAAAGCAGAGCTCACACATATCTGCTGTCTTATCATCTCCAATTCCCAATACTGACTCCACATGAGAGACATGACCAACCCTTATGAGCATTTCACTGGATTAATGGATGTTAGCAAAAATTGTATTGGACAATAAATAATATAATCTAACTTGTGGTCATAAATACTTGTATTTCCTGTCCATGACAAGGTGCTGGCAGTGTGGGGAGTTCAGGTGAAGACAATCTGCAGGAAGACACCAGAGGCTGGCCCAAATGGATACCAACAATTTCAGATGGCTCCGATGGACCGAGCACAGGACGCAGCAAAGCTCCTCAGCAAAGTGTGTGGTGCCACTCTAAAAACTGATTTAAGAAAGTGGAAAAAAATCCACCATAGAAAAGGGGAAAATAAAAAGAGTGAGAAAGAACAGAGGGAATGTCAAGTCAAAGCAGGAGGAGGCAGAGGTGCTGCATGGTGGAGTACGTCTCCACACTACAGCTCATGGAAGACTCATGTTGCTGCAGATGGATATTCCTGAGAAAAGCTCAGCCCATGGGTACCCCACACGAGGGGAGAACAATAGTTCTGAATAACATGAGCCATAGTGAGTATGCCTAAGGCCAAACACTTTGCAGCATTTCACATCATTCAACAAAAGTGTTCCTTTAATTGTAGTTCTGCTTCCAAAGCTGCCCTTGAAATGTTGATTCTGAGAAACTTAGTTTATTACCTAAGTCAGAAGAGTTTGTGTAGCCTACTTCCCAGATCACTACAAATATAAATTGAGTTTCAGCTTCCAGAGAAACACAATAGATAATGCCACTATCTTGACCTTTTATGTCATACTAACATGATGTGGCTTTCAGTTTTTACTATTATATAAAGTTATTTGCACAACTCTAATTTTTTTTCCATAGGTTTTAAGTGAACCATTAGGCTGTAACCTACATTCAGCTTTGTGACTTTCAATCTCATTGAATAGGAGAACTTTAGAAGGAAATAATATTTTTGAGCTCTCCAAAAGAAGCACCAGTCTCTCAGGCTCAGAGCTGGAAAGACTTACATGCACAGGTAGGGTTACATGCAAAGTCTACCCATAATGCACAAACATGGGTAAATCTTTGCATTACAAGACCTTTGTAAGCAACTGGGAAAATACGCAGTGGTTTTAAAATAGCAGTGACTGGGGCAAATTTACTATCCACAGTTTGAATATACTCACTTTTCTAAGATAATTTTATTTAATTCCTTTGCCTATTCAGGATTTGATTTTCTGGTTCCATTATGATTCCTTTTTACTGGTTAAATTCCCTCTGTTTCATTTCCTGGTTTTGCTATCCAAATGAGAAGAGGCAGGACAAAGGAGAGCTGCACTGCTTATTCTGTTTCTAGCATTTCTTTTTCACATCCATTTATAGTGGAAATGTTCACTCTTTTCTTCCGTTTCATTCATACAATTTTTTTAGCAATTCTTTTCAGATAAACTACTTTATGATGCAAAGTCAGCTGAGAAAATTAATTACTATTACTTTCCTCAGAAAAGAACACAAGCAGAGCAAAATCAGATCTCACATAAGTTTAATCCACTTCAATATTGCCTGTGAATCACCAGTAACAGATGTTTAGAGAAAAAGTAGGAATCAGTAAAGAAGAGTCTGACACTTTTCCCTAAAGATCCCTCTACTCACCCCCCAGAAATCAGGATATTAAGAACCTGAGAAATACAGATGACAGCTAAAATTGTGGTTAGGTACCAGCCAATGATTTTATTTCTCCCTGACAATAAGTCTCAGAGCAGCTGTGGCAGAGAGCAGTTATGCAGCCAACAGAAAAAAAAATAATGTTGGTGCATGCCTGGGAGTTCTTTTTTCAGTCTATTATACATTCATGCCATTCCTCACATGTAATATCCTTTTCACAGAGATATTTGTGCTCGTAGCAAAATGCAGTACTGTTTATAGAATTCTCCATACAGTTTTTCAACAAAAACAGACACTGGGAACAAAGTGTGTATGTGAATTTGAGTACCAAGATGCACTTCATTTTTACAGAAAACAGCTATTTTCAGCCTTCTGCTTATTACCATAGCCAAATCCCCTTTAGGATCCTGTCCTCCTTCATATATCAGAATATATACAAGTAAAATTTAGTCACTTGAAACAAAAACAAAGCACCTTGGCCCTATTTAAGTGCTTCTAAGGCATTTTCAATGATATTATTAGTATAACATTATTGTTAAAAACTGCAAGGAATGTGATTTAATCTGTTAAGAAAATATTTGAACACTGTGGTAAAATCCCTTTTAAGCCAAATAAAAAAGATGGAAAAAAAATAGATTGTCATCTTACTTCAAATGGGAGCTCTGTTATTTCCATATTTCCAGACAAATCCAGTTTTTCTAGATTCTCACAATCACCCAATTCTGGAGGAACTGACTTCAAATTATTGAAACTCACATTGAGCACTTTGAGGTTTTTTAAGCAGCCTGTGAGGGTAAGATAATTCAAATCAGTGTACTTAAAAAAAAAAAGAGAGAGAAAGCAAAAATTAAAGGTATATTCAGTCAAGCAAAGAAAAAGCTCCTTATTGTGATAATGAATAAGATTAATAAATATTTTCTGCAGTGATCACTAACATTTTGAAGGCCAATAATGCCCCTCAATCAGCAATGTTTTTGGAGAGAGTTTGAAAGGAGACAGCAAAGGCTTTCAAGTGTCTTGTTTCTTCCAACAATGAGATACCTCTTGACCTCAGCTGAAACTAGAGAAATTGACTTTTGGCTTGGCCACTGTAGAAAATCTGCCTGCCAACTGAAACACATCTTAGCAACGTTTACACAACCTCTTCATTGTATAAACTTATACAACTACACTTATTACATCAAGAATTCTGTCCTTAGTATCCTGCATTGCGCACTTTTGATTATATATTGGATGTGTGCACATATTTCATTATTTTCTTTATTATGATTTATCATATCTCTAGTTTAATTTAAAGGTCATTATAATATTCTATGCTACATTTACCAACACAGTTTTTTGTTTCTTCAAATTATAACATTACATAATTGTCAGCAAAAGGAGGGTTAGAAACATAATTAAAATGAAATATCCTGAAAAATAATGCAAGTTACTCTGTAATATAGTCAAACTGGAAGAAATTTGAATCACAGCTGATGTGTTAGCAAAAGAATCATTAAATACATAACAAAATGAGAACATTTTATGGAAAGCCTGGTTGTTGCATTACATGTACGATCACAGAATTGCAGAATCACAAATGGCTTCATTTGGAAGGAACCTTCAAAAATCATTTAGTAGAAAGCCCTGTCCACCCTGACTGAATACTTTCCATGATGAGCTATGCACAATTTCTCCAGGCATACTGTTCCAATGTCATATCACATTCATCATAAAAAAATTCATACATCCAATCTACACCTACTCTCTTTCCATTTAAAGCCATTGTCCCTTGTCCTGTCAGTACAGGCACTGGTAAAAAGTCTCCCCCTACCTTTCTCAAAGTGCACTTAATATGTTGAAAGGTGGCAATAAGGTGCCAAAGGAACCTTCTCTTCTCTTCTCCTGTCTAAAACACTCCCCACTGTCTCAGCTTTCCTTCACAGAAATTTTCCAGACCTCTGACAATCTTCACAGCCCTTCACTGAAGCCATTCCAGCAGGCTCATGTCTTTCTCGTACTGGAAGCCCCAGGACTGGATGAAGTATTCCAGGTGGAGACTCACAGTGACACCCTCCCTTCAACATACTGGTCACACTTTTTGCTCAGGATACTGTTGGCTTTCTGGGCTGCAAATGCACATTGCCAGCTCACATATAATTCTCATTCACCAGTATTCTCAAGTCCTTCTCTGTGGGTCTGTTCTCAATCCATTCACCCACAGCCTGCACTGATATTAGAAATTGTCCCAGAACATGTGCAAGATCTTGTACTTTCCCTTCCAAGAAGTTTGCATGGACTCACCTCTCAAGCTTGTCAAGGTGGTCCTGGATGGCATCCCTTCCTGTAAGGATATCAACTGTATATACTCAGCTTGTTATCATCTACAATATTCCCCTCCACTCATTTATTTCTCTGTAGTATTCCCTTCTACCCAGTGACAGAATACAGCATTCAGAAGGAAATGCAGAAGTAAGAAACACAAATGCAATTCAGCAGTTGGAAATGGATGAGAGAAGTATCATTGTCAACAGGTTCTCAAAGCAGACTACATATTTCTAAAGCAAGACAGCAGCCAAACACTTATATTAATCAGAGTCCCAGGTCTGGCCAGGAGAGGGCTAATTTTTCCAGCAGGTGGCCAGAACCCAGAGGTTATTCTACACCGCCTCACATAATTGTCAGGAGTGGGAGAAAGAAACTTTCTTCCAGGAAGAAGGGGTTCTGGCTTGGCCAAGTAACCATGGCAGAGGGAGCCATCTGATTTATTAATTTTCTATTATCAGGGTATTTTTCTGTGTGAATCATGTCTTATCTTGTAACTTCTGTCATTAGTGTTGTGGTTGTTACTGTACATTTTATTAACTTATTGCTGTTTCTGGTAAAATTTTCTTCTCTCAGTATGTAATCTTTGCCTTTTGTTCCTCCCATTCCCCTCTCCAGAGTGCTGCAGGGAGAGGAGAAGGGGAAAGCCAGGGAGCAAGATGGAGTTGTGCATGGTTTGAAGAGTCTTGGGGGGCCATGGAATACCCCCCCTAAATCACAACAATCAGTCTTCTATTTATAATTAATATTTTTTAAATAATCTGGTGTTTCATTAGATATGGTTGACATTGCAGAGTACAAAGTGTCTTCAAGTCAGTATCATAATAGTGATTTTATCCTTAAGACAATTAACACTTAGTTAAACTTCTTCCAAAGCAAATGTTGGCTTAGAGTTGCTCACCTTTTGCATCTGTGGAAATCCTCACCAGGGACTATTTGCTACTTCCACAGAAAAGGACAGAGAAGAAATATAGGGGATAGAAAGTTCTACATTTTTTTCTCTGAGAAATTGCTGTTGTCAGAGCCAGAGACATGCAGTTTGATGGCCAACACTAGCAGTCACCAGATCACACAGCATTTTACATAAATCCCATCATTTCCCTTGGGCACAACATTGTCTTTAAATGATGACTGGACCACCCAAATCACCTCACATGTGGCAGACAAGGCATATATTGTGAGAGCTCTGTTATATTAATCTCTGCCAGAAATTGAGGTATATTTCAAAAGTTAGCTTTCCTTTTAGGATAGTGACCTTGTTTTCCTTTACTGTAAGCTCCTAGTTTAGTTAAAATAGAAGAAAAGATTTCTGTAAGACTACAACAGACATTGTTTTGCCAGTCTGTCTGACAATGGTCGTTGCGGTAATAAAACTAATTTAATTGTGTCAACGTGTGAACTACCTTATTTCCATATTTTTAAGCACCTAAAATAATAGTTTAGTCTACTGATCAGGCAACCTCACCAGGTTTAGTATCATAATGTAGATGAAGATATTATATCATATGTTAAGTTTCATAACCATGAATTAACCACTTCTTTGCAACAAATAATCACTGAAACAGACATGCCTTAAAACTAGAGAATCAGAAAACTGCAATTTACTTCCTCAACCAATCAATCCTTTGTTAAAGGAGAGAAAATCCCATTGGAATGAAAGAAGAACCATTTATTCAATAGCCCTGGAATGTTTTGCCTATTCGTTCAACACTGGAATATTGTACTGGTTCTATCTGTACTGGAGTTAGTGCTTCTCATAGCAACTCATATGGTGTTATGTTTTGGATTTATAAGAAAAAATGGTAATAACTGAACAGTGCTAACACAGCAAACAATTTTGTTTCTTGGTCTGCTGCCCCAGTGAGTCAGCTAGGAGTGGGCAAGAGGCTGAGAGGGGACAGGGCTGAGACACTGGATCCAAACTGACCAAAGGAATATGTTATAGCATATAACATCACATTCAGCAGTAAAAGCTGGAGACAGGCAGAATGGGAGCAAGTTTTCTGACTTCCCTACTGCTTAGGGACTGAATGTGGATCAATTTCTGGTGAGTGCTTTAGCATCACTGGGTTTTTTACATCTTTTTAAACTGTCTTTATCCTGATGCATGAGTTTTCTCAGTTTTGCCTTTCCCTTTTTCTCCCCATCCTGCTGTGGGAGACTGGACTGCAGGGGACTGAGCAAGCTGTATGAGGCTTAGCTGCCTACAAGTGTTAACCCACAACAGATGTAGTTGTTAATTTTTCTGTCATTGAAATTTCAGTTCCATTAGTAAGTGGAGAACTAACTACAGATAGACTACTAGGAAAGCCATCTCATGTTACCAAAATGCTAGTCACTGTCTCATCTAACTCTGTTCAGCTGGTCATCTCTGACGCATTAGAGACGTGGAGCAGAAACATTTATGAAAAGGAAATCACAAAAATGTAGCAGCCTTTCTGGGTAGTGTGATGGACTCAAGTACAGCTTCTCTGTCTGACTTTCCCAGCACCTAACATGTAGGTCAATGCTCCCAGTATGGTTTGCAGGTATGAGAAAAAAGATAAGTAAAAAATGCATCACATTTTTTCTTCTGATATATAATCTCTCTCTAACATGACAGAAAGGCACTACAGATTCTACAGTAAATTTACAATAATTGCTGTGACTAAGATTATGAAAATTTCTGAGAAAAGGCATGAGTCATGCAACTGAATTTTATTTCCATAACAAACTCAGGACAACATAGATGAATGGGATGAAGCTTGCCAAGATCTGCCTGCAAGGAGCAATCCCTTGAAATTCTATGGGTGCTATTTTTCACCTCTGGGCTCTTCAGTGGATTAAGTTATGCCACCTGACAAGTGAGCAGTAGTCAAGCGTTAACACGCCCTCTAGGGCGATAAGACATATATAAGACTAACCAGGATCTCCTGGATAAAATCCTTGCATGACCACTTCACATAATCACATTTTTTTGTTTCTCACATTTCATTTGAAAAGTATTTTATTTTTTTACATCTACTGCTCTTATGCTATTATAAGAAATTACTGAGTTTCCTAATTTTCCTTATTTGGAATAATCTTCGGATTGCTAGCCTAAATTTATTTGTAGAAGTTTTATAACCATTCATTCTTTTGTCTAGTTCATCTTTAAATAGTTTTTTTTCCTTTCCTGGTGTTTACTTCTGATGTTTTCATAGGTAACAGACAACTCAGAATTTATTTTACCAGCCTGAATAAGCTATATTTTCCAGTCTCTGCTGACAAAATAAAAATTCCCCTCCTTAAATGGTCCTAATAGACTTATTTTGCATCTGTTTTTACTGGATAGTCCTTCTGTGACTGTTAGATTCGGAATTTAATTTCTTCAGTTTTTTGCATTTAGTGTTCTCTGATATGCTGGACTAAAACTGAATACATGACCTTGAGCTCTGCAACTGTGAATTTAAACTCTGTATTTTTTCAGAAGCCTATCTGCTGATCAGCCTTACCATTTTTCCACCTGTTTTGCAGTGACAACACACAGACAAACTGTGTCAGAAAATTTCAGTAACCCTGTTCCTGAAAATTGCTAAGTGATAAAGTCAAGACTGATCCTTGAGAAAATCAACAAATGACCTTCTTCATGACCAACACCTTATCTTTCCAAATAAACACATTTTTTGCCTCTGGCTCAACAATTCTTTTGTTCATTTTTAAAATTGTGGCATCAAAGTCCATTTTGTTACAGTCAAACATTCATTTTCCATAGTTCTCTGTATCAAATACATCACGGAATAGCAGGTAGACGAGATGTACTACTTGAAGCTGAATCATCTTCTCGAAAGATAAAAACCAAATGAGTTGGTAACAATTTGCTTTTCCTTTATAAATTTTTTATTTCAACCTGGTTTCCATTCAGCACCACATCTCTAATGACTCCGTGTTCAAAATAACTGCTTAAAATTTTTGCAACCAACAATGTAGATAAGGAGAGACTATATGAGCTGTTGGAATGGTAATCCAGATTACAGAGTGAGATCTTCAAGGCTAACTTTGTCAGAGAAAGCACAAATGTGTGACTATAAAAAACATCCATGAAAACTAAAGATTCTCAAATCCTGCGTCTGGACTGAAGGAACACAAAATTGTGGAGGGATGAATCCCAAAATAGTCTTCAAATACCATAGACATTGTCATTTGGAGGGGGAATAAGAAGGGTGGTAAGGCAGTACGCAGGAGTTTCACAAGCCTGAAATCTGCATCGAGGGGCTTATTTATGTCTTCTTAGTGCAGAAGTTCTCCACTGTCTTTGGTATGCTGCCCAGTCAATATCAGGCTTAACAAGGATGTAGTACATTGAGGCAGCTTTAGGAAGGGAGGGAGGAGGTGACATCCCTTCCATGACTCCACAAATGTAGAGCAGGATTTGACTCCCACACATTACATATATATTCAAATAATATCCAAGCACAGCTTCTGAATTAAAAGTAGTAATAGTAAAATCATTGCTGTACAATACTGCTTTTAATTATGCTTAATGTCACTGAATTTTCATTCTATAAAATATGTCAATTCTGGAATTAAACAGCTAACATCTCTGTGTTTTCCATGGAGAGGCAGTAAAAGCCAAAATGAAATCCATGGCTTCCCTAAAAGTTTCCCAATTAAGATTTTTTTTTTTTTAGATGGGAGATCCAGTGTCATAGTTGTTGCATTTATTCACAGCTTGAATTTTTAATTCATTTTTAAAATCCTGAATTGGTAATTAAATTCTCTAATTTCTTATAAGCAATGCAGCATTCTAATAATGGTAGTACAAATTCACCTTTTACACAAGCCTACATTAGTGGTCCTAACAAGGTGTCAGAGACAAAATATGGATTAGGTTACAGAATGCCTTTATTATCTAAGGATCCCATTCAATGCAAATGGAGATCCACTTGTCCAAACTGGACTAAAACACTAGACAACACTTTACATTAATCTGCAAGCACAGAATCATTGAATTATGGAATGGCTTGGGTTGGAAGGGACCTTATAGATAATCTAGTTCCAGCCCCACTGCCATGGGCAAGGTCATTTTTCACTTGACCTAGGTCCTCAAAGATCCAATCTGGTCTTGAACACTTCCAGTGATGGGCCATCCACAACTTATCTGGGCAACCTGTTTAATTGCCTGATCACCCTCAGAAGAAAGAATATCTAACATCTAAACTAAACCTACCCTCTTTAAGTTTATGGCCATTACCCTTTGTCCCATTCCTACATGCCCTTGTAAACAGCTCCTACCCAGATTTTTTATAGGCCTCCTTCAGGTACTGAAAGGCCACAGTAAGGTCACCACAAAGCCTTCTTTCTTACAGGCTGAACAAGCCCATTTCTCTCAGTCTGCCATCATAGGAGAGGCCCTCCATCCCTCTAATCACCCCTGTGTCTCTCCTCTAGTGAGTCCTCCCACAGGACCATGTCCTTCCTGTACTGGGACCCCAGAGCTGGATGCAGGGTTCCAGGTGGGTCTCACCAGAGCAGAGCAGAGGGGCAGAATCCCCTCCCTCACCCTGCTGCCCACGCTGCTTTGGCTGCAGCCCAGGACACGTTTGGCTTTCTGGGTTGGGAGTGCCCATGGCTGGGTCATGTCCAGCCTCTCACCCACCAAGCCCTTCTCAGCAGGGCTGGTCTCCATCTGTTCATCCCTCAGTGTGTGCTGATACTAGAGTGTGCCTCAACTCAAGCACAGCACCTTGTACTTGGTGTTGTTAAACCTCATGAGATTCTCATGAGCCCAGTTCCTGAGATTGTCCAGGTCCCTCTGTATGACAGACAAGTTAACCTATCCTTCAAACAGGTCAACCGCACCACTCAGCTGGGTGTTGTCTGCAAATTTGCTGAGGGTGCACTCAAACCCACTACCTAAATCATTGATGAAGACACTGAATAGCACTGTTTCCCATGTGGTCTCCTGAGGCACACCACCTCTCACAAACGTCTATCCAGACACTGAATTCTTGACCAGTACACTCTGGATGAGACCATCTAGCCAATTCCTTATCCACTGAACAGTGCCCATATCGCATCCATGCCTATGCACTTTAGAGAGAAGGATGTGGTGGTACACCATGTCAAAGGCCTTACCAAAGTCCAGGCAGATAAGAGCCTTTCTCTTGTCCGTGGACAAAGTCACTCCACTATAGAAGGCCAACAAGTTGATCAGGAAGGACTTTTCCTTAGTGAAGCCATGCTGGTTTTCTCAAACCACACCCCTGGTCTCCGTGTGCCTTAGCATAGCTTTCAAGGAGGATCTCTTCCACAATTTTCCCAGGGATAGAGATGATGCCAACAGGTCAGAAGACCCCAAGATGCTCCTTTCTACCTTCTTCTAAAATGGGCATAAGGTTTCCCATCTTTCAGTCACCTGAGATTTTACCTGACTGCCATGACTTTTCAAATGTCACAGAGTGACTTAGTGGCAACATTAGGCAATTCCCTCAAGCCTCTGGGATGCATCTCATCAGTTCCCATAGACACATCTATATTCAGGTTCCTCAGGTGGTCATGAACCTTACCTTTGCTTACAGTGCAAGTGACTTAACTCCCTCAGTCCCCACCCTCAGTGCCATCCACTCAGGAAATGTGAGAAGAGGGGGTGCCATTTAAAACTGAGTCAAGAATGTCCTCATAAAAACAGTCAACTTGCAACACAAGCATTTAATACTGCCTCTTCAAAGGGGGGATATAAACAAAATTTTCCTCCATTCTATACAGGACTGAGCTGTTGGACAAATAACACTGAATACTGAATAAATGACAAAGGTAATAGATGAGTTTGCAGTTCCTCAGAAATAGGCATTTAAGATGAGAATATGTATTTTCTTCTTGGAAACTCACAAAACACATTGGGAATCTTATTAATAGAAAAAGCTATTTTAGATATCGAGAAGTCACTTAAAATTCTATTACTAATAGTTTTCCCATCTGAGTTCTAGAAAATTGGATTAATGATATGCACAAAGGAAATTTTATACTGTGCAGTAGAAAAGAGATAAAAAGTCCCTGTGATTTCTTAATAAAGTATGTCTCAAAAGCAGTTATTTTTAATCCTAAATATTTGGAAAATCAAAAATGGGAGAGGACACAGTACAAATATTCTAACAGCTCTTTGAGAAGTATAACAGGTAATTTGTGGGACAAAAAAATCCCAATATAACCTAACAGTTCCATGCCAGCAAAAAGGCTTTGGGAACATATGAAGCTTCAGTTCATTACTTCCTATGTGAATATGAGAATATATTGTTGGATAGTTTCAGTTATAGCAATTACTAATGTACTAGCAGTACTTTACATACAGCAACTGCACTGCAGCCACATAGTCAAAGCCAGAGCTGTAATCCCACTTAGAAGACAAAGAAAATACTCTGGCTACCCCCCATTCACAATTTTTTCTCTGTTATTCCACGACAAACCATTTTAAGACAGAAAACTACATTCTGCAGTTTTTTTCTTTTTTTTTTTTTATGATTCCCATTAAAATATTTGCTATTACACAAAAACTTTCAAATCAAAAGTATTCTTTGCTGTCTCCTGTTACAAAATTGTTCTTGTTCATGTACATATGTGACTATAAAAATGTGATTTGAAATATCTGCTAATGGATTCAACTCTTTCTTCTCTCTAATTCAGAGTGGAGCAATACTTCTAAATCTGGTAAAATACAAATATGAACTTCAATATTCCAGAAGTCCAGAAACTTCTCCTGCAGCAATAATTTTTTTCATTGAAAATATTCTTATCACCTCATGTTCTCTCATCCCTTTACCTCTTTTGAGAATCAAAAGTTGTCATAATATGGTTCACCAGGTTATCCTCTGCCAGATGATTTGTTGATTTAACTTGACTTCAATTCTGTCTGAAGATTAACGACTCAACAAGATGCATGTCACTGCCAACATCAACGATCTGTCAGTGCTCTCAAGTACGTTTTAGCTGTGATATTTACCTAGTTATTGCTGGTTTGTAAGCAGAAGACAAAATGATGAATACCTTAGCACTTAACCTTTCCAGACACCTTACCTTTTGATTTAACACTCAGTCCTCACTCTTTGCTTAGATAGAGCTCCCAAACCAAACCTACATCCATAATTTTCCTTGTGAAAATTTAGTCGATAAGTTGATTTATATATACATATACTTAAAATATGAAATATTTCATTGAGAAGCAGTATTCAAAAACTCCAAAATATCCAAGACCTTTCATAATATTGTCCTACGAAAACATTTAACATTTCCAATAAACATTAATATCCATCTCTGTATGCACATATAGTACATGAAATAAAAGCACAGCTATTTGCAAGCATGTCCCCTTACACTTCAGCAAAGAGAGCATTACAAAAATTAAGTCAAAGCTCCTCACTAATTTATGCCATAACAAAAAGGGCAGTTACACTGCCTTACTAATAGGTGGCCTATCAACACACAACATTCAGTAAGACTGAAAAACATCAGGAAGCTTTGGTAGAAAAGTGCTGAACAGTTCAGGTACAGAGCCTTGGAGTGACTTTTTGTATTATTTATTTTTAGAGTACATCAGTGATTATGCATCATTTTCTGGATAGGCTAGAATTACAACTGTGTTGTAGAATTATACATAAATTACATATATATTTATATAAAATACATATATATATATGTACATATAAGTAGTATCTATGGCTTAGCAAATTGGTTAATTTTGTTGTGTGGTGTCTAATGTTCAAATCCATGTTTCCACAGAGGAGTGCTTTAGATTTAATGAATCTTGAAAAATAAAATTTCTGAACAAAAGTTCTCCAGTAAGGGGAGCATGGTGAGTGCTTTAACAGCATATCTGAGGGAAGCCCTACCACAAAGCATTTTCTAATGTTCTCTGGCCCTTCCAGGAAAACATGCACATTAAAAAACAGCAACAAAAACATTGAAAGAAAGAAATCATGGATATAAACTAGTGGGATAAACATATTGGAGGGAAAGTGAATAAATGGGAATAACATAAAAGCTACTGATGAGCAGAAATCCCATCATTTTAATGCAATTGAAAGAACAGTGATTCGTACTAGAAACAATGAGACTTTTTTCCCTTGTTTCCCAAAAAAAGGTCTGATATAGGCTCTACATTGCCCTCTACTAGAACAATCTACTTGTCCCCTGGTCATCAGTGGTTTTCCCCAGGGCTCAGCATTGGCGCCAGCCCTATTTAGAGTCTTTATTACAGAATCACAGAATCACTAGGTTGGAAGAGACCTTCAAGAACATTGAGTCCAATTCAGATCATTGAGTCCCACCCAAAGATCATCAAAGTCACTAATGTTGATCTGGATGTGGAGATCGAGGGTCCCCTAAGTCACTTTGCAAACAGCACTAAGCTGGGGGGGGAGGACTGATACACGAAAGGGTAGGAAAGATATTCAGAGTCACCTAGACCAGCTGGATCGATGGGCCGAGGGCAATTGTATGAGGTTCACAAAGAGCCAGGTCCTGTCCTCGGGTCACAACAGCCCCATACAGCACTACAGGCTTGGGGAAAAGGAGCAGAAAAGCTGCCTGGTAGAAAAGGACCTGGGGATGCTGGTTGAAAGACAGTCAAACATGGTCCAGCAGTGTGCCCAGGTGGGCAAGAAGGCCAAAGACATCCTGGCCTGTATCAAAAATGGTGTGGCCAGCAGGACCAGGGAAGTTATTGTCCTGCTGTACTCAGCATTAGTGAGACCACACCCCAAATTCTGCGTTCAGTTCTGGGCCCCTGTCCTGGTTTTGACCAGGACAGGGCTAAATTTTGCAGCAAACAGAAGGGTGCATTGCTAATACCCAGAGGTTATTCTATACCACCTCACAGTTTTTCAGGGGTGGGAGAAGGGGTCCTTTCTGGTCAAGTAAGTGTGGCTGGGTATCACTACTTTGTTTTGTAACTGATGTTCTAGCTGTTTCCAGTAAATTGTTCTTATCTCAACCCATGATCTTTACTTCTTGTGCCTCAAATTTTCCTCTCCACACTGCTGAAAGGAGAGGGGAGAGGGAGACAGGAATGAGTGAGTGCCACGTGGTTTGAAGTGCTTCAGTGGGAACATTAAGTTGGGGAATACCATTTCTAATCCACAACAACCCCAGACACTGAGGTGGTGCAGCATGTCCAGAGAAGGGCAACAGAGCTGGGGAAGGGCCTGGAGCACAAATTTTATGAGAAGCAGCTGAGGGAGCTGGTGTTGTTGATCCTGGAGAAAAGGAAGGTGACCTTATCACTCCACAACTGCCTGAAAAGGAGGGTGCAGCAAGGTGAGAGTCAGCGTCTTCTCCCATGTGAAAAGTGGGAGAAGTTAAAGGATGAGAGGAAATTACCTCAAGTTGCACAAGAGGAGGTCTAGATTGTATACTAGAGAAAAAATCCTTCACTGAAAAGTTCACCAGGCATTGGAACAGGCCACACAAATAACAGACAAAATTACCATCTTTAAAAATGCTTTAAAAGATGTGTGCATGTGTCACTTAGGGACATGGTTTAGAGATGAACACAGTGGGGTAGTTTTGTGGTTGGCCTCAACAATCTTAGAGGCCATTTCCAATCTTAACAATTCTGTGATTCTGAGATCTGTGTTCGTGTCTTTTTTGTGGAAACAGATTTTAGTAGCATTAGTGATTTTTTTTCTTAGAGATCATTTTCATTAACAGTACATAATATTATGAGAGTAAAGAAAAAATTTTCTGCCTCTACCTGCCTCAGTTGTTAAGCCACAACCCTTTAAAAACCTCTGTTTAATGGTTTAGGGTAGCCTCTGGCAGGAAATTGGTAGCCTTTCCCCTTTTTTCCATGCTATTTCCCCTTTCTTCCAAACTACGTCTTATAAGGTGTTTGTCCATTAAACTCACTGACCTATCTGTGTTCTGCAGTCAAAGTGCTGATAAAACAGTTTGTGTTCACTTTATGTCCATTATCTACTGCTTGTGTCTTGTTTGTGTTCTGTTAGTGTGTTTAGATGCCAGGCTGAAACCATAAAATAGATGTCGATGCCTATGTAAAATTTTCTTTCTAAAATATAGTGGTAGTAAATAAATAAAAGCATGAGTGTTACTTGACTAATAGAATACTAAAAGGGTAGAAAGTTCTTGCTCAGATTTCTGTGTTTCAGAATGCTCTCCCTCTTCCTGTTTTTCTTAGTTAAACTTTTGATATCAAGGGAGGTAGACTTTTTAGTCTATCAGCTGTTATCTCTTAGTGTACATAAGGAATGGTACTCATGGGAAAAGCTTAGGACTAATGTATCTAAAATCAAAGGCTGAGGTATTAGTACACCTGGGTGCATGAGCTTGACACAGGCGAGCCCACAATGGGCCCAGTTTCTTCAGCTCTCAAATATGCCACCTATTACAGCTATATTTTTCCTTGTAAGAGCAGTAAATCCCACTCAATACAATCTGTGATACAAGGCTTTTCTATTGTAAGAGCCAAAAACATAGGAGAGGCAAGCATTAGAATTATTGTTATGTGGCTTAAAATGTCAAGGGCCAAAGTATTTAAGCATTAAGAATTTGTTTCTCTGGAACTTAAAACACCAGGTTGAGTTGATTTAGATTAGATATTATGAAGAAACTCTTCACCATAAGGGTGTTGAGGCACTGGCATAGGTTGCCCAGAAAAGCAGTGGAGGCAACATCCCTGGAAACATTCAAGTCCGGGTTGGAAGGGGCTCTGACCAACCTGGTCTAATGAAAGTTATCCCTGCCCACAGCAGTGGGGTTGGAACTAGATGTCTTTTAAGGTCCCTTCCAATCCAAATTTTTCTATGAATCAATTACTCTATGATATATCTCTTTAATAAATTAAGATCATTACTGAACTCTTAAAAAAAATGTATCTTTTTTGCAGAATTCTACTTTTGGTTCCTTTTTCCCACAATCTTATGTTTCAATTCATCTTGTTTGAGGCTTAAAATTCTGTAATACTTCCATTTTTCTTAATCTGTAAGGAATATAAAACACCACCTGTTCCCAGAAACAACTCTCCATCAAGATATAGCTGCCTTATAATCAGATAACAAAAATGTGCTTTTTCCCATACTATACTCATGGCTTTCAATACAATTTGGCAAATATAATTAAAGCCAGAGATATAAAATGTAGGGGTGACTGTTGAGTGTAAACAAGAAAGACAATTATCAGTAAATTAACAATAATATTCATGGATGTTCATTTCCCTGCAATAGAGTTAAATTATATGAGTATAAATATCTGAATAATTTGGACCAACTCACCAATCTCTGCTGGAAGACAGTTGATTTGATTTTTTGACAATTCCAGTACTCTCAGATCTTGAAATAGTGCAATATAGGCTGGAATGGTTTGTATCAATGTATTGTACACATGCCATTCTTTCAGATAGGTCCGTTCTTTCAGAGAATCCGGGAGTTCCTGTAAATGAAATAAGAACAGCTAAATAGAAAGCATGAAGTTAGAATTTTGTTACCCTGTTTCCAGAGAGGGGGGGAAAATGCACTTTGCCTTAATTATCTTGACGTAGAATAGTAGTTTGCCAAAGCCTTACAGCAGCTGTCTGCTTTTGAGAAGCATTGCAGCTGCCTTCATCACATTTTCATTTTTTAACTCCTAATGCAATTATTTGCTCTAAAAAAGAAACCTGTCTGAAGAGCTCAATCTGTTTGGCGTCTCACACATTATTTCCTTTTTCCAGATGGAGGATTTCTTTAAAACACATTTCAGTGCTTTAATTCACACATCAAGATGTAGTAAAACGCAGCAGAGAACAGAAGGGTGCATAGAGAATATCTAAATAGTGTTTGCTAAAACAAAAATAGAAAAAAAAGTGCGATTTTGTTCTGAATACCTGCCAATGTTTCAAAACTTATTTTCCAAGAGGGAACAGAAACTATTTCAGATACTATGCACACATATCACCTGGCTTAAATTCCTAAATTGTTGCAGCAATGTTTAAAAAATTTTAGAGGATTTCCTTAGAAAGAATAAAATTTATTTTAAAATTAAAAAACAAAATTTATTTTTAAATCAGTCCACATTTGCAAGTAATTTTTGATTCAGTCATGCAGAATCCTCTGCTTTCAAAATTCCAGTAATTTTGAAATTTCCTGTAATTTCTGAGTTATTTTCAGATTATTCTATTTAACAAAAGTCTTCAATACATGAATGAAACTTTAATGTATAAAGTGTTTGATTCTTACAAAATTGCTTTAATTAATTGGTATTCACTTCAGATGTACATGCCCTTGTTTGAATTATGTCACCAAATTCTTTGAACTTGAAACAGACAAAAATCAATTCCAAAAGTTGAAGGTCAGATCATTTAAACTCCATTTTCTTAAGCATCGCATAATTTACCAGTCTGTCCTAGGTTTTATAACACTGTGCACTGGTAACGTATGGAATAAATAATCTGGAAGAGGCTCTGCCACTAACTTTGCTCTGTAAGAAGCGACGTGAGAGTTTCAGCCTTTGATTCTTTTATAAATTTCAGATTTTTTTCTTGTGCATGAAGAATATGGCATAGTAGGAATTACTGGTTTTAATGAAAAGTATATTGCCCTCTTCTTTTTTTTTCTTCTAGACTTCATAGATCTCCCAAGACATATGTAAGAATGATGCATTTGAATTTTTTTTATTAATGCTGAACTTCTGGATTAGCAATAGTGTTACTTAACTCTTAATTAAATTAAAACACGCAACTGTAATTATAGATATACTGGACTGTTGATCAGATGACATTTTTTGGTCATTGCTGCGTCTCATTTCAGTTCTTTTCAAATTTACACATGCAGATATAAAACCTATGTTTTGTTGTTCTGCCTTGCTACCTTCCCTTCCATATTTGATACAGATAATTTCATTTCTTACTTCACTTTCCGATTAGGGGTGTGTGTGTGTGTATTGCATTGTGATCCATCTTCTATATATGTCAGTTTATGACAATCAAAAAATAAAATGCCTCAAATGCCTCAGGGCTGGTCGTGAGAAATCTCTCCAACTTTGTGGAATTACTTACTATTTCTCATCTTCAGTGCTGCACATTTTTCTCCAGCAAAATAAAATAATAGAGGACAACAGCAAACTCAATTAGTATTGTCTTTTCTACCTGTAAAGAATGGAAAATTCAGCACACAGGGGATAGTGTGTAGCTGGAGTGTCACATATCTCTGTAGGGAAGAACCATGATTCATAGAGATGAATAATAGTATTGGAGGGGAAAAGATGTCTATATTGACAGACACTATTTTCCACTGCATTTCTCCACGGTGCAGGTCAGTCTTTGCCTTTCTATTGACCTACTGGTTTTTTGCACTTTATTGTCACAACACACCATCTCCAGCTCTTTGGTGGCAAATACAGCCCTTTCTCCCCTGAAGCCAACAGTCATGCTGTTCTCCCACACTGAAGGGGGTAGTCAGCAAAATTCTCCTTGATACACTGAAAACAGTGCAACACACAAGGCTCTCTACCAGATCAAGATAAACTCATTCACCATTTTAGAAAAATTAAGCCAAGATAAAAAAAAATATTTTTTATTAATGCATAAAGATTTTTTTAATTATTTATGTCTGCATTAAGACTTGTTTAGAGCACCAAGATAATCCTGTGCAGAAACAGAAATACATTTAAACATGAATTCAAAAGAATGGAAGTAGATTTCATTCTTCTACCAACTGCCAACTTGCTTTTCTTTCTTGCAAATATTCTTTTATATCATATGATCACATTTACAATTTGCAAATGCAAGCATGCAAATACTTTGCTACTATGTGCTTTTTTAATATTTTTTGTTTTAAAATGCGTTTATATTTGTGTTGCTGAAACATAAATTGATGTGATATTTTGCGTCATTATAAACTAGATAGGAATGGGAACTGAAGCTTCCACAAACCTTACATTTGCTTTACTCTCTGATTCTCTTGTGTTCTTTTGTAATCTTCTTCTGCCATGCTAAAGCTGGCAGCCTGCTGATAAATTGCCATGTGAAGACTGACACTTGGAGGATAGCCAGTCTTTTGCCTTTAACAGCAAAACAATACCTCAAACTTGTTTGATTTTTGGAAGAGAAAAAAAAGTTTGGAAAGGAAATAAATAACAAACATACAACCACTGCTGATTATAATATTTCTAATTAGGACAGAATTCACCTTCTAGACCTAAGCCTGAACTAAAATTGTGATCAAAGCTTTAAGAAGTTTATATTCGGTTTCTTTTCCAGGTCTATACTTTTATCTGTAATGGGCCAAAATAAAATTTTGGATCCAAATCTCCCACTCTTCTAAAAAAATTTGAAGCTAGTTCCAGGCACTCCCTGCTGCAGGTCCTCAGCACAACACTGGGGACTGGCATTGTCCCCATGTCCCCCCTGTTGTCCCAAAACAACTGTGTGCTGTCATTCACCCAGTGTGTAAAAGGCTGACCGACACACAAACATTCTTTGATTAACTTACAGTTCTGCACAGAAAGGGTTGCTGGGTGGCAAGCCCTAAACCTTAACAAGGCAATTCTATCAACAAGTAGTTTATCCTTCTGACATCTGGACATCACTCCCCAGCCACTGGCTGCCCAGGGTGTTGGCACCCCAAGAGGCTGAAGGCAGACAGGGCTGAACTCAGTAGGGCCACAAGCACTGGGGCTGTGTAGGAGGGGATGGCGCAGGTCAGCTGGAGCTTCTGTGGGGAGAAAGCAGGGTCTGCCTTCTGCCAGGCACAGCTGCTTCCAGCTGGATCCACCCAGTCCCAGCCAGCTCTGCACATCCCACCCCGCTGTTAAAAGGGTGCTGGGGTGTGGCCCATCATCACAGCAGCACATCCCAGGGCCCTTTGTGATGCAGAGGTCTCATGGTGCCTAGAGACCACTGTTATGGAGGGCCATGCCCTGACCCTGAGGTTACTTAAAGAGCACTAAGACCTGGAGTGCCCAGTCCCAGGAGAACGCTTCCCTCAGGAGGTAGCATCTCCCCTGGATGCCTCAGGGGCAGAGGTTGCCAAAGATGCACAGGGTGAAGGACTGAGGGGGGCAGGACCACCAACTCCTCTTCCTCCTCCTCCTCTTCCTCTTCATCCTTCTCCTCCTGCCCATAGGTGGGGCACAGGCAGCCATAGGCAGCACTGCAGGCAGAGGAGTGCTGTGTGCCTCTCACCAATGAATCTCAAGAGATGGCCGATGCAGCAGCTTCTGACTTCATCAAGCAGGTGACAGCAGCAGAGGCAGAGTGCCAGGGAGCTGCTGCACACAGCCCCTGCAGCCCACCCCCCAGCTCCTCTCCAAGCCCTCTGGAAGCCCACACCCTCAGCAGGGAATGGGCAAGGGCAGCAGCAGAGCCAGTCGTGGAAGTACCAGAGACGAAGAAGAAGGTCTTGGTAGAGGAGGGGGAATGCTTGAAACTCTACGACCCCCAAGAACTGTCTCAAGTGGAACACAAAGAAAACCAAAGCTGGAGTGCTAGAAAAGAGAAGCCTCCCTCGCCCTCCACACATCAGGCATGGTCTGAGTACTGGGGCTTTAACAATGGAGTATCCCAACTCAGTAGCCCACCTCTAAGCAATAGAGAAATGGGCCCAACTTCGACCCTGTTTTATGAGCCCCCCTGGGTGGCTGAAATGATGCGTATGAGGACGACAGCACCATCCAGAGCAGCAGACAAAGAGAGCCAGGAACCTGCAATTCACAGGTCCTGCTGGTCATCCCCCAGCTCCTCCACATCAAGCCAGATGGAAGCCCATGTCCTCAGCAGGCAGCAAGTAGGACTGGCAGCAGGGGCACTCCTGTCAGCATCAGGGACTGAGGCACAGGTCTTGGCTAAGAGGGAGAAGGACTGGGAAGATAACAGAGACAAAGAGCTGTCCCAAAAAGAGGACAGAACAGACAAAAACTGGAGTACTGAGGAAGAGAGTCTTCCCATGCCCCTCCCGCATGAGGCACGGGAAGAGCACTGGGACAGTCAACTACACGCACCCACAAGCACCGAACTGGTTCTGCCGAGGAGGATCCATAACAAGCCTTCTTATGACCTGGCTCTGCTCTCCAGCTTGGACAACGATATGGATTGGGAGGAACAATGTCTTTTCAAACTCAGAGGCGATGGCATGTGGGATATGAGGGAAAGAATCACTTCCAAAGAGACTACTTGCTGGGAGGAAGAGCTGATGGCATGGAATAGGAAGTCATTTGAGCATATCCTACACAGGTCTGCATGTACAGCTGTCCCCAAGCAACAGGCCTCCCTCTTCAGGAGGGCACTTGGTGCTCTGCGCAGGGTGTTGCAGTGCCCTTGCATTGCAGGACGGCCAGAGCTGTAGCATCCTGCTGCCAGCATCAGGTGGATCTCTGGAGATGGCAGCTGGCCTTAAGCCTGTGCAGAATCCCTGTAAAATCCCAGAAGATAAAGGGCGAATGTGTATGTCCCAAACAGCAATATACGGATGGAGAGCTGTGGGTCCAGCCAAGTATTTTGGTAATAAAAGACAAGAATTGTTGATAATAAACAAGGATTTTTGGTAGTAACCTGCCATGGGAAAGAACAGTATGTGGCTGGAGAAGGCAGCCATGCAGTAGGCTGTGCTGGCCCAAGTAGGGCAGAGTTTTTCCAGGACAAACATCCTTGTTGTGGCTTCCAGAGATAAGCATAACACAGTACCACCTAAGCACAGGAGCAAGGCCAAGATGCAGCCTTGGACTGTAGGGGGATATCAAGGCCACCCAAAACCTCCAAAGGCTTCCAACCTATTTCCAGAAACATCTGAAAGAATGGACTGTGCATGATGACAAATTTGCACAGCTAGTGAGAAACCTGCCTTCAGGGCAGGAAAACCTCTCCATAAAATGTACCTCCAGTGAAGTCCAGGAGGAATTTCCCATGTGATATTAGATTTGCAGAAAAAGGAGGTAATTGTTTCCACTCACGCTCCTTGTAACTACTTTGTTTGGCCAGTAAAAAAGCCAAACAGAAAATGATGATTGACCATGGATTATGGAAAATTAAATGCCAATACCACACTTTTAACAGCAGCAGTGCCTAACATTGCTGAGTTAATTGCCATAATACAGGAAGCTCATCCCAGTTTAGCTACCCCCAAAGTGAATGATACAAACTTTATGGTTCCACTTCAGGAGAGCCATTGGAACTGTTCTGCTTTCACATGGAAGGAGACACAATACACTTTCAACAAATACTTCACGGATACTAGGACTCCTCCATTTTTCTCTAGCCCAAAAATTATCCACAATTCCAGTAGATGAGGGGATAAGGACCTACCAATATATTGATGATGTATGAACTGGGGGTCCACATATAAAGCGGGACATATTCAAAACTATATTATTGAGCACCTTGAAGGTGTAGTGTTAAAGATCCCAGAGGGTAAAATTCAGTGCCCTGCTTCAGAGAAAAAAATCTTGGGAAGGGAGGTGCTGTTTGTGTTCCTGCTGAGACATTACCTTCACTGTAGCAAGTAACTGTGCCACAAATTAAAAAAGAGCAGGGCCACCTGAGAAGCTCTGCCCATAGCCTGTCATCTCTGCACTTCTATGCCAATATGGTACCCTTTGACAAAGCACTGAGGGAGGTTACCAGCCCCAAGCACATACCCCACAGGCCTAACTTGGGAATTTTTCACTCATGGCTTGACACTGGGGCCAGTTCCTGGAAATCAAGATACACTGGACCCATATCCAACAGGCAGTATTTGCGGAATCCCTCATACCCACTACATGCTAAAGAGTATTTTGCTCTCATCATCTCCCTAAATATATTTGATGGACTATAATGACATCTGGATTTGCAAGATGAGGAACAGTCTTATACCATTTGGATTACATTTGAGATTTAAGATACACCTTATATAGTTATCAGACCACATCAACAGGCAATAGAAAGCATCACATGGCAAATGCATACATCAAGCAATTGGACAAAGTATGCCTCTGGAGAACTAAAATTGCAAGTCCATCAAGTATCAAAAAAGGCTTTACAAAATCAATTACTTAAAGAACAAGATGTACATGGAATGTTAAATTTAACCAAGACAGAATGTTGTATTACCATCCATTATGCCTCTACTTCCATTAAGGAAGCCTGAGCTAACATGAAAGAACTTTCTAAACTGCAGAATTGTTTCCATCCATGAAGCCAAATGATTGATTTAATGGTTGGAGTCCCAGCTCCTGGTTGATGTCTACACTCTGATCATTAGAACTCGTAGGTTAGGGCTCATGGTTACTGCAGTTTGGAATGATGTTGTTAACTGGATTTATTTTCTAAATTATTGGAATGTCAATTGTTTCATATATGATTTATTGCATTATCTCTTCTGCTTCATCCTTATTTTCTCCTTCTGTTTGGTGTGTTCACATCATCACCATGGATGAAGACTATGCTCAAAGACTATGACCACCAATCAAAATTTAAGTAACAAGGTGTGTAAGGAAAGGCTTAATAACATTTGCAGCATATACTTTAAACAAGTACTCGTTAGTAGCTATTTTCTGCTTGTACTATCTCCCCTATCTCTTCATCTCTCTCTCCCTCCTCCCTACCTCACTCTTTTTTCCCCGTACTCTTAGTAAAGTTGGTACACAAAGTAAAATTGGTGTTCTTGTACTAGCATTTGGTCTCATTTGCACCTTCGTTTGGGCAGAGGAATTTAATATTGAATTGTAACAGTAATTTACTGATAAAAATCATTGAGTTTTTTTACACCCTCTGACTTTTGCCATTCCTTTCAAACATGAGCATTTACAAATCTGCGGTAGGACACCACAGTCCCAAGGGAGCAGCATAGGGGGCTTTGTTGTGGACATGTCAATCAAAAGGATGATTTGCCAACCCTGCTGACTTGTGCCTGTTGCTTCTTGAGAGGAAGAGGAGGGCAGGCAAGGTCCATGCCAACAGGCAGAACAGGAGAGCCCCCATGCTCCTCTTCCATGGCTAAGCAGTGACCCTGCCCTTAGCCTCTCCCATGCCTCTTGCACTCCATCTCCTGACTGGCTGGAGCCCAGAAGCAAAGAGGGGTTGCATCCCGGCAGTGTCACCAGGCTTAACATTACCCAGGTGTTTATGGTCACACGTTACTGGTGGACCTGGCAGTGTTAGGTTAGTGGCTGGTATCAATAATCTTAGATGCCTTTTCAAACCTTACTGATTCTATGATTCTATGAAACATAGTACATCGTGGGACCATGTTTAATAATAAAAGTGGTCATAACTGAGTCAAGAACTTTTTTGGTTGGTTGGTTGGTTGGTTGGTTAGCTTTTTGGTTTTTAGCGGGGGAAATCTCTGGAATTTACATAAGCACAAGAGAGATTTTCCCTGTCCGTTCGATGTAGCAATGCTTCTTGACCCTTTGTAGGGAATAAATACATCACTGTGAGAAACAGTTGCAAATAACAAATGGAAATTTTCTGTTCTCAGTGAAAATACGTATTGTGCTAGACAATAAGACTGTGAGATTAAATACAAATATAGTAATTTGCTCCCTTGTTCTATGAGGAAATTAAATGCAAGAAAATCATGATTTATGAGTAAAGAATTTTATCACCGCTCACTTACTTGCACATCTGACATTAAAGTTTTTTTAAAGTAGGTATGCATACAAATCCTCTACTTAGGTAAAGCAGCATAGCCAAGAACAGTCCTACTCTGTATTTGAGGAACATCATCAGCTTTCCTCTGCCAATATTGATATCACAACATTAAAAAATTTGTTTATCCTGAATATTTTGTGAAAAACATCTAAAATTCACTGATTCGCTAGAGAATAAACATTCATTAATTAACAGCAGAAAGTAAACACTCAGAGGGGAAAAACAGAGTTAAAGTGATTTAATTTAAAAATTCATATGAATATTCATGGCACAATTTTGCCTCAGTTTCTAGTTCTAATGGTGCTGTTTCTCTGAAGAACTAATTTAATTTAGTAGATACATGTTTATGTGTATAGAGGTTTTCAAATGTTGCATCAATTTTGCTTTTTTTTTTCCCTAGGCATCCAATTCAAACACACAATTTAAAGGTCCATAATCCATATATATGTATATATACTGTGAAATATATACATATATATATATATAATATGTATATATTTCACAGTGTGTTTGCCTGTAGAACTCCCACATAAATAATTTTCTTTTTCTGAAACATACCTTGGGAATCTGAAATTACTTGTGGCGCAACACACCATTTTCATGCTTTCAAAGTACCAAGCGTTTTGCAAACACAGGAAGATTTAGGAGACTCACTGCTGGGGCAATACAACTGGATTCTGCCCCTTTTTTATTAAAAGAGAAAAAGAAGAGAAAACCTGTCTGATTTCATTCACATATCAGATTGCAATTCTGTGGTTATGAGACCAGACCATTTTTTGTTGTATGCTCTTTTCTTTCCTAACTGCAAATACTAACTCATTACTGTCTCCAGCTGGCAGAAATACACACCCATGGGAGGAAGGCACAGCTCACAGAACCACAGAATCACAGAACCACGGAATCACAGAACCACAGAATTAATTAACTTGGAAAAGACCTTTGGGATCACCTAGTCCAACCTATGACCTAACACTACCTTGTCAAACCATGGCACCAACTGCCGCATCCACTCTTTTCTTAAACACCTCCAAGGACAGTAATTCCACCAACTCCCTGGGCAACCCATTCCAATGCCCAATCACTCTTTCTGTGAAGAACTTTTCCCTAATGTCCAGCCTAAAATATTTGTCCAGTACGTAAAAGGGAGACAAGGACCCCTGAACCTTAAGGGTGTTGTCAAACAGCCCCAGCCAGATGGAGCTTTGACAGAGAAAGGTAAGAACATCTCATAAATGTAGTTACCAACCACTGCCCATAGGCTGAAGGTAGCTATGTGGACAGGCATGGCTAAACCAGAACCCAAGTCACAAAATGTCTTTCAGATTCAGAGAGACTTGCTGAGTACTTGTTCTTCAAGCACAAAGACTAATTCTGCTTCCAGTGCTGTTGATCTACAAGGAAATATGGATCTGCATAAACAGAATACAATTTTTTTCAGAATTCACATACTGTAAAATTAAGTTCTCTTTAGCTACTACTTTGTGCCTGCTTGTCTAACCTCGTATTTTTTGTGTGAGTTTTTAGTTTCATGTGAGCTACAACGAACACTGTAGTGTGTCATTCACTGTTGCAATCTAACATTTTCTCCTTTAGTTTTCCTGGCATCAGGAGTTTTCATTTCTGTACTTATCCCATGCAAGTCTATGCAAGTCCATGCCCAGTGCTAGCTGTATCATGTTTAAGACTGTAATTCTTGCTTCTAAGAAAACCTGATTTGTACTTAATTATTCTTATTTCCAGTCTCTTTTCACTGATCTCACTGTCACTCTAGCTTTGTTAAAAGCACAAACTGCACTGCTCCCTTGTCTACTTTAACACTGTGTCGTAATTCCTTGGCTTTAAATCCATAAATCACTCACTCTATTCATCTTCTTCACAGAAATATATGCCTTTAAGGAGGCCCATAGTCATAAACATTAAAAGTAGAAACATACCAGAAAGTGTTAAAGGCTAATTATTACAAAATTATTACCCTTTTTTCCCTCACTATTTTGTTGATGTCAAAGAGCTTTGTCTTTTCTCAGATGCATTAAAATGATTACAAGTACAAGGAACAGTGGGTCTCCACCTAATGAAAATACATTATCGCATCAATGAGATTTGAGAGGTGGGAAAAAAGTGGCACAAAGTCTCAAAGGAAGGAATTCCTATTAGGAATTCAAAAGATGTGATCTGCTCTTATTTTCACCTTTACTAAAGTTCTCAGAAGAAGGCCTGTCGTTATTTTCAGAAAGGCATGATCCAGATTATTTTCAAAATATTTACCCAACCTATCCCAAATTCTTGTGGCTGGGTGAATATCGTTACCTATCCACAAGTATTCTGGCTATGCAGGGTATCCTCAGAGATGAGGAGAGACCATGTTCTCTAGGTGCCAGATAGCCTCATGGGACCTCTGCTGAAGCATGACCAAAGGCATTGACTACATCCCTCAACTGCTAGGTTAATGGCTTGTCTCAATGAACTTAAGTGTCTTCTCCAGCCTAAACAATTCTGTGATTCCATCACAGAGTGTTTTACGAAACCTGTTTTTAACCTCCACTCAACAATACAGATTCAGTAAGCCAGATGCTATGTGAAAATGGAGCACAAAGCAGCAGCTTCTTTCTAACAAGGCTACATTTTTAGCACCTAGACAGCCTGGACACTCTGACACCGTGACCTATGAAAAGGATGTGGTAAAGCCACATCCCTATGCTGGGGATTGCTCCTCTGTGAGACTTAGCTTCCCAGCACCCATAAAAAGAAATGGTATAGCTCAGAAGCAAGCCTTGTTCTCAAAATTAAACCTCTAAGTCACACCAACAACCTACTCAGATTTAGCTATCAACTGTCCAGAGGATATATTACTGCTTCATTGATGAGAGAAAAGGGGAAACATAATAGAAATACTTATCAGCTCAAAAGAAGGTAGAAGATTCAGCAGCTCATCCCCAAATGGATACTTTACAGGACTGTGCTGTTTGCTGCTGTCAGTGGCCAGTCAACAGCAAATCCAGCTGGTTATGTGCCCATAAATCTGTGCAGGTAATCCCAGCTCTGACTTCTCCAAGTCCCTGAGTGCTTAATCACTGAAAATTTCAACTCATAGATGTATTTGTGCGCAAAACACATAAAAAAAAACCTAAACCACAATTGACACCCCAGCTCTCAGCTACAAAACATACAGACTTCTCTGAGAAAACTGTCATATGTCCACAGATTTTATTCATGTGCAGATTGCCAGACTGTGCCAGATTGGTTTTATAGTCTGAAAATTCATTTTGCTTAAATGTGAATATTTTCTTTTTGTGAGAGAGTAACAGGGGAAAAGAGTACAGTATCTTGATTCTGTTTGGTTCAGAAGCATCAGTTCAGATTTTAAAAAGCAAAATAAGTGGTATGATTTGTATAACAGATAAAAAACTTTACAAAATTTCTGCAGTAAGTAGATATACACTTCTTTCAGAACTTTGTCAAGTGAATTTTCACAATTATAAAATAATTGTCAGCTGTCAGAAAGTGACATTTCAATTTTGAAGGAGAATTATCTAAATAAATCAGCTGTGATTGTATCTTTGTCTGCAGACATCTGAACTATGCCACAGTTTGTTGTTGAAGCAGGAAACCCATTTTAGCTAGGCTAGAGCTGGACAATGAGACTTGATGGCTGTTTGATATGGAGCATCTGATAAGAAGATATCAAAACCCATGGTGGTTAGGAATGCACCACTCAAGGTGGCATAATATACATAACAGTACACCAATTTCTCTTAAATGGGATTTTTCAGAACATCAAATTAAAATGTAGTATTCTGCAAAACAGAACAAAACCTGTGTTTGATTTTGCCTCCTAATGTAAATCCTAGCTTATGGTGACAAAGCAAAATTTTAATGGTTTGGCAAAAGAGAACAAGCAGCAAAAAAGTTTAATTATGCAACTCTCTACATCCTGATGCATTAAGGATATTTGCAGTTGCTACTATATCAGTGTCTAAGAAGCTGTAATCTCTCTCTTGGTTTTTTTTTCCCCTAAAGTACCTCTAAACTAAGGTTTACAATACCCAAAAGAATGAAGTATTTGACTACACATCTTAAACATCACTTTCAAAATCCCAGGTTCTTAAATGAAGAGATGTGATAGCTCCCCAACAACCAGTCCTGGCAGGTCAATGATTGGTATGAGTTGAAGAGTCTCCTTAGTAGAGCTGAATGTGAACCAGGGTTTTCTGTAGTCCAGAAATTTCAAATAGAGTGTGTTTATTCAGAAGGAAATTAAAGCAAGAAAAAAAAAAGAAAACTGAAAAAGAAAACACCATCATATTCAAGATCAAATCTAGAATAAAGTTACACTTCAGGTCAATCAAAAAATAATTCTAACTTTTTTATCAATGTTTTGACTTATATTTTTGGAATGAAAATCCTATATGAAATATAAAATTTTAATTTCACATTACCATTAATAAAGTAATGTTTCTCCAAATACATTTCAATCAAAATTTACAACTCCAGAAAGCTTCAGACAAGATCTAAGCCACCACTTGCTCAATTTCAAGCCAGCACTAATTCACATCTTACCTGCAAGCTGATATTTCACATCAAACATATCTGCAAGTGAAATGTGCTTTTCTTTCAGTAAGACCCTTGTGGATTGATGCTAATATTAGTTTTAAACTGAGCAGAGCTTGAGAAAGTGTTATCACACCATTAGAGCAAGAATGCAGATCTCTGATTAGTAGAAGACTGCAATAAGCCAACAAATATTATTTTAATCTCTCTTCACCCATTGGGGAATTTTAGAGAAAGAGACCTTATTGCAATATTATTGCCCATATCAATATTTTTGAGAGGGATAAATTACATATATCAGCAGAGAATTTAAAATACTCATACCTGAAAACTAAACCACTAGTTCAGGCTGAGGTAAAACATACTTAGGTCACTTCTAACACTGTGTAAAAGCATCAATTTCATATGCATTTGCCATAAAAAAGGGGAGGATTAAAAGGTACAGTCTAAGACACCTAAATTCTTCACCAACTGAAACATATTTTCCATTATATTTACCGTCCACTGCTCTCCAGAAATCTGAAAAATAAATTTGTTTTGTTCCTTTTTTATTCCATCTGACAGGGCATGACTCTTCTTGAGCTTTGGAGCCTTTCCACGGGTGTCCAGGTTCTTCTCATTGATGTCTACAAAGCCATTCTTGAGGTATTTTGATTGAGGAATACCTTTCTTACGGCACTCTAGTATCAAATTCCATTCCTGTTTTATCCTGAAATAGTGCCAAAAAATGTTTACGTGAATCAGCTGAAAAAATATGGCAGGTAAGTACAAAAGCTTAATCTATGTTTGCAGAAATACTTAACAAAATAGAATTATTCATCTATGGTATTGGCTATTTTTTTTCATATATATTAAGAAAATATGCATTTCCTGGAGATATGCTACGATTTTCTAGATGTATGTACTGATTTCAAGTGATCAGGATTTCATTCACTGACTATAAAATAGTGACATCCAGAGAGTAACAGAAAAGTGGAGATTGAGCAAATTATTACAGAAAAGAGCAAAAATTATGCCTTTTAATTTGATAGGATACGAAATATATTCTCACAGAACAAGTTACATGCATAAAGAAAATCAAGTACCTGTTGATATATGAAAACATTTTCTTTGGAAAAAAAGAAAGGTAAGAAGTGTCTTTTTTCCCTGCCCTGTCTTGTTCAAGCATAATGATTTATTTTAATTTTTACACCAATACCTTCTTAGAAGGTAAAGGTCAAAGTATCACATGGCGACTGATTTCAGATTCAGTTTCAGTGTAACTGCTACATCACTTCCAAAGCAAGCTTTTTCTCGTATAACTTCAGGTGCAAATTCAATTTGACATAATTAAGCATTGTCAAAAGTTCATGCTTTTATTTAGGGGAAATTTATTTTAGCTTAGTCAATTAAAGAACTGGTTGATTAAGAGAAGTAAGCCTTCCTTACACCAAAATAAGACTCTGCAGAGCACAGAGACTCTGCAGTATCATAAATCTGACCTCACACTTTGAATTCTATATCCTGTGGTACATGACTCGTTTATGTCATCTCCCTCCTCAGATAGAAATCTTCATCTAAAGGATTGAAGAAAACTGAGAGCTTAAGAAGGACACAAAGTTCAGGATAAAGTACCCCTAGAGAAATAAGTACATCATGTCCTAGAAAGAGAAACACTTGCAGGTTTATAAAGTTCAAGTACGAAGTAACAAAACCTTTACATGAATTACCACTTAATCATGGGATTCTTCTCTACAATGCTAAGATGCAAAAAAAAGTCACATGAAACAGAATCACGGAATCATAGAATTATTTGGGTTTGAAGGGACACTGAAGATCATCTAGTTCCAACCCCACTGCCACGGGCAGGGACAGCTTCTAATAGACCAGTTTGCTCAAGTTCTCCCCTCAGCTACAATTGAGCCTTGAACACTTCCAGGAATGGGCCATCCACAGCTTCTCTGAGAAACTTGTTTCAGTGCCTCATCACAGTAAAGAATTTCTTCCTATTAGCTAATCTAAACTACTCTCCTTCAGTTTGAAGCCATTCCCCCTTGTGGTGTCACTACAGTTCCTGACAAAGATATTCTCTCTGGCTTCCTTGTAGCCCCTCTTCAGATAATGGAAGGTTGTTATGAGATGTCCAAGAAACTTTCTCTTCTTCAGGCTGAACTACCCAAACTTTCTCAGCCTGTCTTCACAGGGGAGATGCTCCAGTCCTCTTATCAACTTCATGACCTCCTCTGGTCTTGCTCAAACAATTCCGTGTTGTTTTTATTTTGAGGGCACCAGAGCTGGATGTGGAGTCTCACAAGAGCAGAGCAGACCTGACCTTGACCTGCTTTTGATGTCCAGGAGGCAGTTGCTTTCTGGGCTGTGAACACACATTGCTGGCTCATGTTTAGTTTTTTGTCAAATATCACCCTCAAGTCCTTCTCCTCAGGGCTGCTCTCAGTCAGTTTGATGCCCAGCCTGTAGATATGTCTGGGATCACCTCGACCTAGGTGTAGCACCTTGCACTTCACTTTGTTGACTTTCATGAGTTTTGCACAAACCCACCTCTCAAGCCTGTCAAGGTCCCTCTGGATGGCATCCCTTCCCCCCAGCATGACTGCACCACACAGCCTGGTGTTGTCAGTGAACTTGCTGAGGGTGCCCTCAATCCCACTGTCCATGTTGCCAAATCAAAGATGTCAAGCAGCATTGGCCCCAACACTGACTCCTGAGAGACCCCACTCATCACTTGGCCATTGATCCATTGGCCACAACATTTTGCATGCAGCCATCCAGCCAGGTCTTTATCCACCAGACAGTCCATCCATCAAATCCATGACCCCCTATTTAGAGTCAAACATGGCATGAGAGACAATGAACACTTTGCGTAAGTCCAGGTAGATGATGTCAATTGCTTTGCCCCTACCACCAATGCCATGGCTCCATCATAAAAGGCCCCCAGATTTGCCAGGAATAAAGCCAGAATGTCTGGTTTTAAGTCACATACAAGAAACCAGTTACAAACTTAGGTACAAGAACCAGTTACAAACTTAGGTACAAGAAGCCCCAAAATCTTGTTGAAATAAATAATTTTTGGACACCCATAACAAGGTATGAAACTGCAGTGCAGAGCACTCTTATGGAAACACAGTAGCACAGGTAATAAGTCATAGTTGACTTAATGTTATCAAAATAAGTCTTTAAAGAGCAAAACTGCGTGCCTAGATAGAAAGGTATTGACACAGTTGTATACACTGTGGGACTTACAGAAATCTCGGTGTATTTTAGAGAGACTTGGAAGCAGAGAGCACAGCAATGCCAAGGACGCGGCACAGGGACACACTGCAGGCACCTTCTACACTTTTGGAAAATACATATAAGCATTTATCAGAGGAGCAAGCCTGAGGGACCACCAGAGGAGAGTTTCAAGGAGCAGCACAATATACATGCAACATAAAAGAACTGCAGAAAGCCCCTTCTGTAACAATGACTGCGATGTGACATCTTTATAAATAGAAAGTACAGAAAATCACCTTCTACAAATATTTCAGGACGTGAATTAACAGTGAGCTTCATTAAAATGTAGCTCACTGGATAAAATGTTGACAGACTATATGAAGACAGCACAAACTCAGACTAAGTACATTCTAATGAAAAGATAGTAAGGATCTCTTTGTCCTTTATTTCAAAAACTACAGAAATATTTTTAAAAATATAAAAATGTATTTATCTTCAAATAAAAAAAAATTAGAAGGAAACATGAGCTCTGATAAACACCAAAAAAGCAAATGAAGTTACTGCAGGTATACAAATGAGTAAGAAAAGGATTTGTAGCATATCAGATGAAGGAAGCTTCATAGAGATTATAGGAACAATAACTTCTCAAAATATGAAAGGAGCAATAAAGGAATAGTTATAGAAATTATTGATAGATGCAGAAATGTTACTCATTCTCGGCTTCCGTTTTCATTAGAGAGATCAGAATGCACTTCACAAGTCAACATCTGGAAGGATTTCTGGTATTAAAAGTATAAATAGCGGAGGTGTGAGAATACTAAAATATATTTGAAATAAATCTCCCAGTTTCTCTCAGTGTCTACTGCATTGTGGAATGTTTCATACGACGGCAAGCTGTGATGTGTAAGTGAGTTGAGAAAAAATAGACTGACCAGACAGAAAAACATTCAGCCCTGGGAGTCCCTAGTGTGGGCTAAAGGTGTTAGCACAGTCAAGGAAGAGTCCACCAACGGTGCCCAGTATCTCCACAAATCCTGTCTGAGTTTACTTGATACAACAAAGACAAGAAAATAGTTTAAAGCAGATACAGCTCCTTAGCCCACACTAAGATATGTCAACAAGCTGTAGCTAATATTTCTAAATTTTCTATTACAGAGGGAGAAATATCCAAACACCTGATTTCACTAAGCAGCCCTACTAAGGGTATCCCCACCAGCTGCAGTCTAAAAGTGCTCAGATGACAGTGTTTTCCATATCAGCAGACATGATAGTTCAAAAACCTTTCAGATGCTTTGACACATGAGCCAATTCAATTTTTAGTGTCTATCTTAACTATTCGATCTGTCATTTGTACCCTAGAAACTGCCAACACAAAAGAATGTGGATATTGTAATAGCAAGGGATTGCTAGGAAAAGCTACAAAACAATATTTTCGTATACTATAAGGAAAAATAAACAGTCCCAAACCACCTACTCATATTTTGTTCCAAAACTTGTGTTCCAGTGAGTATAGCTATATAGCTATAAAAGCTCTGTACAGCTACGAGGTGAAGTGGTATGGGGAAGGTGTTAACTGAATTTCAAGGAAGAGAACAAAATTGTCTGAACAATTAAGAGGCAGGAGCCATAAGGACCATAGGATCAAACAAGTAGAATTCTTTTTTTTCTAAAATATTCCATATTTTACTTACCACTGCTCTTCTGCTCTTTCTCACATTCTCCAGTCCTCCATATAGAACTTTTCTGTCCTGTGAAGCTTAACTCTGTATTACTACCCTCTCATTTCCACTGAATTCCTTCATTTTCTATCAAAGAAATAAATATTTCGCTCGGTGCATAATTTAGTGCACAGAAAAAAATTGCCCACTAAATGGGGAGGTTTTGTATTAATTGCTCTTCTTTCAAGCCCAAAAAATGACTGACTCATTCCCCAGAGTAGAAATTCTAATAATGTTAGAAACTTAAGCATCAGAAAGAAGAGGTCAAAAAGTCTAACTCAATAAAAAGTAAGCCACATTACTACACATCAGCTCTGGCTCTGTCAGGTAGACCCCAGGAACACTAGAGATTTCAGATCTAAAATTTTACTCTCCCTAAACAAGGAATATAAAAAATGGTAAGAAGGGAGTTACATTAAAGCTGAAAAAACAAACTGCCCTCTGATAGTCTGCTGATATCATGTATAAAACACAAAACTCAGGAGGTCATTGCTAGCCAAGTGAAATAAAATGCATACAATAAAAATGGCTATTAAGCAAATCAGACAGTGAAATATTTACCTCAGAAAAAAGACAGTGGTTAAAAATTAAACCTACTAGGGAATTCAACATTTTTGTTGCATACTGATACGGAAATCCTGTGTCAAATTTCCTCTTTACTCATACATTAAGTTATGGTATCATGCTCTGTTAGACTTTTAAAGAATGCAGGTATTGTGTACAAGCACATTTAGAACAGATGGAAGGTGAATTAATAATGGAGCAACAAAAGTGGGTAATTTTGTACAGTACATCTCAGAATGAAAACATTGCATTTCCCATGAGCAAAGGGTCTAATAATTTACAACACCTGGCTGTACCCTCAAGTTATACACTACTCAAATTAATCACTACGAGCCTTACTGGTCTGGAGTTGCAAATTATATCAAGCCAGTATGTATCATGAGGAAAAGATGACAAAGCTGTAAATTTGCCAGCTCAGTTGAGGTCAAACCAAAGGGGTCTATTTGGCTACATGGCTGTCATTCTGCTCTGTCATTGTCAAAAAATTGAGATGATGGTGCTTTTTAAGAGGTCATTATGAAAATAAAGACCTTTTTAAGTCTTCATTTGATGACAATCCTCAAATTGGACAGAATTTCCACCATGTTTGTCATGTTGAGAGGCTATTACATGAATCTTCAGGAAAGATATCTAAGAGAAAAGGCCTCTAAACCAGTGAGACAAAAAGAAAAAAAAAATCACACAAATAAAATAATCTTTTAAATGCCAATATACTTTTAGAGAAATTAAATTTCTGGTCTTGACACTTTAAAGACTCCTGATATTCCAGAAACACATTTCCACATATGACAAATAAGTTACAAAACCACAGCTCTCCTTAAGTTTATGTCTTTTTAATGCTTTTTAACAATAAAAATATTTTCATCTTCCTCTAGGTCTTGATCAAACCGTTGAAGTCAGATTAAAGAAACAACAATTCTTTTCAATAGTAAGAAAACTGAACATAGTAAAGTCAAGCTTAATTTAGGTGGGAGTATGAACACAAAAAATATTTTTCTTGGACAAAGGGCCCAGATGAGATCTAGGGTTCCGACTCAGCTAACTATTACAGTATTTCCTCTTCAATCATACAAATGGTTGTGTGCTGCTTATGTTTGTCAAAAAGAAAAAAAAAGAAAAGTTAAGTTTCATACCTATATATCTGTAACACAAAAGCACACCCATCACTAAGGCAGAGGTATGTGATATAGAGGAAATTTACTCTGGCAAGTCATTCTCCAATATATTGCCTTTTTACAGTAATCTTTCAGGACAATACATTACAGTTATGAAACAAGATCAGCAGGGAAATAGAAGATTCAAGTATTTTCATTTTGGTTATTGCTGTATTCCTCTTCAGGTAATCAGTTTCCAAATGCTACTTCACTATTGGAGTATACCTTCAGAAAAAAGACTCACAGCATATATTTTTTTATTATTAATATTATACATATTTCTTTTCAAGGACATGGGAGTTCCCTGCATGAAATTTTATTTTCTCCAACAAAATAATGAATCTAATCAACCTGATGCAAAGAGTTACTCTACAATAAACTCAGTGACTGGACCTTTCAAAGGAGCAACCAGCTTGATAAGAAGTGTGCATTGGAAGGGATTTCAGAGCCATCAAAGCAAATGAGGAATAACTGGGTTTCTTTCAATTGCTCTTCTTTCAGCAGTTACCCTCTGCTCAATGTCTGATTAGAAGCTCTTGGGGGAAAGCTGTGATTCCTAGGCAAGGAAAGGAAGTTTCGTTAGATGGCACTATTTGCTCTAAACGAGGAGACAAGAATTGACTGGGACACTACACGGTGACACCAGTTTAGAATTCCTGAGCAATGTTTAAATCAGAATCACTAGCCACACAGGATCATTAAATAACCCTATGGAATTTTTAGAAGAGCACCACAGTAAAACTGGAGCTCAGCCCAGAATAATATTCCTGATGGATGAGTAACAGTTGCTTCAAATTCAATTGGATTGATTCAATTTCAGTATCACTGCCATGCTCTTCCATGCATTTTAAAGGAGTATGGCTGAACATCACCTTTTATCTTACAATGCACTTCTTACATTATTTTAGGCCCATGGTCTGTATGCACAAGTGTCTACAAACAAAGGCAAATAATACATTTATCACATCGAAACCAAAATTGTTGACTATAATTTGTGTTTGGGGCCAAGGGACTTCCAGCTCCAGTTTTAGACTAGCTTGGAAAAAGTAGGAGAATTGAGTAGGAGAAAAAAGATAAACATAACAAATAAAATCTTAGTTCAGGTACAAATAGAGTTATAACACTGAAGGTTTGGCAGAGAGATAGAGACAAATCTTTCTTATTAAACAAACATGTAACCTCTCAGAGGAAAAAAGTCAGTCTGCTTTCAAAGTGTAGTTTTCTTGTTGCTTTTTAGTTTTAATTTTCGGGAAGTATATAACTCAAAAAATAATACATGCACGTTTAATTAGCCAGACTTTGAGAAGAAGTTTTTCGAGAAGAGACAGTGGAAGAGGTAGCTGAACAGACTTTTATTTTTGTTGGTGGACAGAGGAGGCTGTGCCATTTCACAGCAAAGATTTAGATAGCTAATCTGGGCAAACAGCACTGGCATTTCCTCACTTGAATGCTTAATTTGTTAGCCTTCAGATTTATCTTACCTACTTTTCACACAAATGACAAACATGTTGCAATCCCTCAAAAAAAATGTAACTGTAAACTTTCACTCATTCTCTTTAAAAAAAAAGAAAACAAGTAGAAAAGAAATCTCAATGCGGAAAATCATCATACCACATCAAGGTTATCTGACAGCATTTAGGATTTCGGGGAAAAATAACAGATTGTTTTAATAAAAGATCACCACTGCCAGAATCTAGAAGATTAAATATAAAACAATCCTATAAAAAAATATTTTTTTCCATAATATGCACTTTCATAAACATATGGGAAATCACAGGACAGTGCACAGTTTTTGTAACATAACCTATGGGAGTTCATAACCTATGGGAGACTTCAAATGGGCTTGTCTGACAGGATCAAGAACATGATATAAAATGAAAATAAGCCTACCCAACCCTGTTCCATTTCTTTTTCTTTTATATTCTGTTGCTAGTTTACGTGTGTTCTTTAAACTGCCAAACTTTCACAGTCCACAAAACCAAAGAGGAGACAGAGGACTGAATTAAATCCATTAAAAAAATTTATCTAATACCAGTACCTCAGAAGGCCAGTATTCTCAGTAGCTGTTTGTCCAGAATCCACTTTCACTGGCCAGTTGCTTAAATATTTGCCTTGTAAACAAATCTTTACAAGTCCTCACCGTTAATGGACAGTTGAAGATTTTCATTCATTTGTGGGATATTCCTCTGAAGAAAATCTTCAGTCAAAAATTATCTTACAAGTTACAGTTTAATGAGGCTGCACTAAATTACCTCGCCCCAAGGCAAACAAAGTTCCCTAGAGGTTAACTGGGAGTTTGCCCTCGAATAATACATACTACATTTCACTGCATATTATCAGGTCATTTTACATAGTAACAAAGCATATAAAAGAACTGCACAATCTCAAAGGCATTAGCAAATTACCACCCCTTTGAGAAAAACTGTATTTTGCTTTTTTTTTTAAAAAAAAAAAAAATCAGCCCCAAAGGCCAGATTCTAAACTCTGTTGCCTGAGTGTATTTGCAGAGAAACTCTATTAATTTCAACCCTATGTAGGAATTCACTCTGACTTCTGGCAAAAGTAAATATCTAGAATCTTAAGTGCTAGAATGCAATCCTTATTTCAGGAAAGTGTCCTCTCTAAATGTCTTTTTGGGAATTATCATTTTGGATCAAAGTACCTTCAAAATACTTTCTTACTGTGGCACGGTATGAACTTGCATTGATTTCAGTGGACCTACCTGACAATAGTAAAATTTTAATCCCTGAGTATGATACCTGAATTTAGTGAATGCAGAACTCCATAAAATAATAAAATATATTTATACATGGAAACATTATTTCTATTATTTAATTAGAAATACAATTTAATCTATACTTTCAAGCTAAAAACCAGTGAAGTCTTCTCATATTTTTCGTCCAACGTTTGAGAGCACTGAAAAGCATATAAGAAATAACTTGTGAACTGACATTTAGGACCTAAATGCCAGTGGTCACTGTACACCTCATAAAACAAGGAGAATTTTCTTTTAACTGAATCTGGCATTTTATTACTAATATTCTGACTACTTTGACCATTACTCTATCAGCTTTGACCATTCTATAAGGTCTGCACCATGAGAATGAGCACAAACTTTGCCATTTGTTTCAGTGGGTTTAATACTCATCGCTCATATTCAGGAGACAAAGTCTAATGTATTTCCTTCTTTTTTCTACTGTAGAGCAGGAGCTCTACAAGTAGAACTAACTGGAAAGCAATCTGAGTGCATGAAGACATAAAACTAAAAGAAGTACAATATGCAAATTGCATTGTAAAGGAAGAAAACAAAAATCCTTTGTGCATGCAGCAAGTCCACCTGGGAACTTTTATTTCTGTGCATTATATCTCAAATTTCCTATCTTCGAGTGGTACAGGAAGATAAGAGAATAAATTTGGACATCACTAGTGGAAAAAATGCAGAAAAAGTGGTGAACCTCCACTCTTTCAGATGGAAGTATGTTACAACAATTAACCACAGGCAGAAAAAACAGGGAGAATTCATTGGTTTCATGGAAAAGACAAGTCACTGTAAGAACTTGACATATGTTACTGACAAAAGCTCTGGGACCTCAAATTAGCTACCTCAAAGGACATAAGGCTATCCTCTTTCCCTCTTAAAGAGAGAAGTTACCATGCTTCATTTGCTTTTATAGTAATGAACTCAAAAGTTATCTTCTGCACCACAGAAAATCAAAACAAAAAAAAAAAAAAAAAAGTGGCAGGGGGATGTTGACATTTTGTCCACATTAGGACAGAAATAAGGTTTGATCAAGTTTGATCCCAAATCCTTTCACTTTTGTTTTTTATCATAAGGGAAACAGCAAACATTCGTCTCTCACCTGTCATGGTTTAACCTCCGATGGCAGCCAAGTACCACACAGACATTTACTCCCCAGCCCCCTGGCAGGATGGGCAGGAGAATCAGAAAAAAAAACAGTAACACTTCTGCATTGAGTTAAGAATAGTTTAATAATTAAAACAAAGTAAAATATAATAATACTAATAATATTAATATTAACGGCAATAATCATAATGAAAAGTGAGAAAGAAAACCCAAGAGAAATAAATTATGTCAAATACAACTGCTCACAACCTGCTGACCCACTCCTAGTTGATTCCTGAGAAACAATCACTCACTTCTGGCCAATTCCACCAATTTATATAGCAAGAATAAAGTTCTATGGTATGGAATATCACGTTCAGGTCAGCTGTCCTGGCTGTGCTCCCTAGCAGCTCTTTGTTCAGCCCCTCACTAGCAGAGAATGAGATACTGGAAAGTCCTGAGCATAAGCACTACTTAGCAACAATCCAAACAATAGTGTGTTGTCAACATCATTCTCATACTAAATCCAAAACACAGCACTCTGCCTGTTACTAAGAAGAAAACTAACTCTATCCTAACTGAAACCAGGACACAGCTCACACCAGAAATAAAGCTTATCCTTGCTAGAAAATTCAGTCTGAAGGATGAACTTCTTTTTTCTTTTTTTTCTTCTGTTTTTGTTAGGATTACAATTTTTAATGTAAGCTTTGGTGGAGATGGGAAAACCAAGACTGCTGCTATGGCTATTTTGAAGAGAATGGTCCCACGGAAAGTACAGTCAGACTTTGTATTGCCCCTTTGTATTAGACCAGCTGCTCTGTCATCACTGACAGTGAGACTCTATCTACCAGTGAGGGTATCCTGAGAGCAATGAAACACCACACAAAGGTTCAACGCAATTATGTTCTTAAACAAGAGCACTGTTTAACCCTGTGCAGTTTATTTTTAAAACAGAAAGTGATTTCTATTTTTTTCTCTTCTCAGAGGGAGGAAATAGATGTCACATGTTTCCAAACTTGCCAACACAGTTTAATATTTAACAGTGTCTTACGGGAACAAAAATATTTCTTCAAGAAAAATAAATTCAATATAGTAAAAACAGTAAAATTATCATTAGGTGTAAGCATTATAATCAAGGCATTCTTTAGTACCCCCCCAAAAAATAACCTAATAATTCTTATTCTCTTTGCTATTTCCTATTCAGAAGCAATTGTACGTGTCCACTAATTTAATTCCTTTTCTTTCCCCTGCCAACACAACAAAAAGACTTAAAGTATTTCTTAGTACTGAAACTTATGAGCATGTGTTCATGAATTCTATAATTAACAATCCATACTTTTAGGTAGCATATGAGAAATAGAAAGAGACAAATACATGCTATTTTTTCTCTTCAATTTATGTCTATGGTAAACAATAAAACATATCATTAATATATCACAATCTACACAGGAATGAGCAGAAATTAATGAAAAATAAGTATTGTTTGCACTGCATTTCTTTCTGTTATGTGAAGAAAGGAAGTAAGATGTCATTGACATCAAACCCAAACCCCAAAATTTTATGATCAACAATTATTATTTAGTATATTCATCATATTGGTTATATATATATTTCTATTTATTATATTTAGTATATGGCAATGTTAATGGATAATAAAAACAGATTGGGTTAAAAGGAATAACACAGAAGTTGTCTTACTTCTCCAGTGCACTTTGTTCTAATCTTTCTTTCTCCTTCCTCTGACGTTCTTTGTTCTTCTTAACTCGAGTTTCCCACAGTCCTCTTATGACAGAAAAGTCAAATATTATCACCTGATGCCCCATACTGTTGACATTAAGCTTCTCCTGCAAGAACAAGCCAGCTCTTCAGAAAAGGAATAATGAGAAAAATAAAGATTCAAACTATCAGGTTTCATTAAAATTGTCTGGGGAAAAGAGCTGAAGTCATAAGAAATATTAACATGGTATGTTTTCCATCTTACCCAATTTATCAAGGGTTTTGTGCTGGCAGTAATCAATGTGGCATACAATTGACTTCTACATAAAATCCATGCCAACAGCTACACATTGAATTTTTTGTATTCCTTACATTTTTTCCTTTTCAAGATAAAGACAGAGTTGCAAAGAAATACTGGTTTGATTAAGTAACACTGATGAAAATAGCTTTAAAGGCTTTGCATTTTTAATATCTGTGACTAATATTAAAATGAATGCTCATGAAGAATTTATTCATTTTAAATCATGCAAAAGCACTTCATCTGGAGTTGTTGTGTATTGATCTTCATGACCTCAAGCTATCTATTTCAATGGAATTTGTGAAATTCCAAAAAAAATGTTACCTAAGGCAGAGGCATGGGGAAGGTTTTGTGAACTCTTCATGGTCCCCACTTACTAACATATCCTTATTCTGACCAGTCAGCAGGGTTGACTTTGCAGCAGCCAGGAGGGCCATGGCCAGGACCCTGAGGTTATTCACCTGAGCACATGGTGAGGTAGTCACACCTGCCTTTTTCAGTTTACTGGGGTGCACAGTCAGATAACGCCAGGTCATAATGAACAATCACATGTGAATCCTTTGCCTGTCCGGTACACTCTTATTAGTATGGTTATTACTGTTTGATTTTTTTATTTCATTTCTATTTCCACTAAATCATCCTTGTCTCAACCCATGATCTTTACCTTTTTGTGCCTCTGTTCTTCTCTTGAGCCTGCTACAGGGGAAGACAGGCAGTGAGAGGGCAGCACATTGTCTGGTGTGTTTTGAGTAGGAGCACTAAATTGGAGAATACCATTCCTAAACGATGACACGTATAGAAACACATTCCAACAGTCAAAGGCTTGGTATCAGAGTATCAGGTTCCGTGCAGCTAAGAACTGATATCAGCCATAAAAGGAAGGTCAAAGAATATATACCTCCTATGATATAAAATGCTGGAAAACTGGTAGCAATGGATGAAGAGAAAGCTTAGATACTCATTCATTAATGACAACATCTTTTCCCACCCTTCTTGACTGGGTGGACTGCAGGATGTGGACTAGAACAGAAAACTCCCTCCCAAAAGGTCAGGTTCATGACCACCTGAGGAGCCTGAACATACATAAGTTTTTGGGGCCTGATGAGATGCATATCAGAGTTCTGAGGGAATTGACTGATGTAGTTGACAAGCCAATCTGTCTGATATCTAGAGTCATGGAAGTCAAGGGAAGTCCCTGGTGAGTGGAAAAAGGGAAACACTGCACCCGTCTTTAAAAAGGTAAGAAAGGAGGACCTTGGGCATTACCAAACTGTCAGCCTCACCTCTGTGCTTAAGGAGGTCCTGGAACAGATCCTCCTACAAGCTATGCTAAGGCACAAAGAGAACAGGAAGGTGATTTGGGATAGCCAGCATGGCTTCACCATGGGCAAGTCCTGCCTGACCAACCCAGTGGCCTTCTATGATGGAGTGACTACACCAGTGGGCAAGGGAAGGGCTACAGATGTCATCTATATGGACTTCTGTAAAGCCTTTGACACAGTCCCCCCCAGTGTCTCTCTATAGTTTGGCAACACGTGGATTCGACAAGTGGACTGTTGGATGGATAAGGAATTGGCTGGACAGTCACATCCAGAGAGTAGTGGTCAATGGCTCAGAGTCCTGATGGACATCAGTGACAAGTGGTGTCCCGCAGGAGTCTGTGTTGGCACCAGTACTTGTCAATATCTTCCTTCATGACATACACAAAGGATTATGTGCACCCTCAGTAAATTTGTAGAGGACACCAAGCTGAGTGGTGTTGTTGACACACCCGAAAGATGGGATGTCATCCAGGGGGACCTGGAAAAGCTTGAGAAGTGGGTCTATGGGAATTTCCCATTCATTTTCTCACTTTCCCACTTGGCACAAGTGCAACTTGCTGCACTAAGTGCAAGTGCAAGAAGACCAAGAGCAAGGTGCTGCACCTGGGTCAGGACAACCCATTAAAATACAGACTGGGGGATGCACAGATGGAGAGCAGCCCTGCCAAGGACTTGGGGTGCTGGTGGATGAGAGGCTGGACATGACCAGCAATGTGCACTCCCAGCCCAGAAAGCCAAACGTGTCCTGGAGTGCATCAGTAGTTGAGGGAGGGGACTCTTCCCTTCTACTCCACTCTCATGAGGACCAAACCTGGACTGCTGCATCCTCCTCTATGTTCCTCAGCACAGGAAAGACATGGACCTGTTGGAGGTAGTCTAGAGAAGGACCACCAGGATGATTAGAGGGATGGAAAACCTCTCCTTCTAGAAAAGGCTGGGAGAATTGGGATTGTTCATCCTGGAGGAGAGAAAGCTTTGGGGTAATTGCAACTATCCAGTACCTGGAGCCTACAAGAAAGATGAAGAGAGCATGTAATGATAAGACAAGGGGGAATGGATTCAAACTGAAAGAGATCGTTTAGATTAGATATTCTGAAGATATTATTTTCTGTGAGGGTGATGAGGCACTGGAACATGTTGCCCAGAGAAGCTGTGAATTACCTATCCATGCTCAAGATCAGGTTGATGGGGGTCTGAGCAACCTGGTCCAGTGAAAGGTATCCCTGTCCTGGAACTGGTTGATCTTTAAGGTCCTGTCCAACCCAGGCCATTCTATGATTCTCTGTGTGAAACACAGCACGGCTTACAAGATGGTATTCCTTACAGCGGTTCAGTACCAACATAGGAAACCAATCATCTACTAAATCTCTAATGCAAGTACACAAACAAATCTTGATAAAAAAGGTGAAACTATACTTTCTTGCTATACTAGTGACTCTGAAGTCACTAGTAGGGGTACAGTGATTCTAATATACTGGCTCTCATGAAATGTAGCTAGATTATCAACAGAGGAAAGTCAGTTATTTAAACTTTGTGTGAGGTTTTATTAGAGAACACATTTATTATACCATTTATAAGCTTAGGGGGGGAAGAAAACAGTAGAAGAAAACCCTGCTTGACCATCTACTTATTAGTTAAAGAGCAATCCTCCCCTTCCTTTCCTGTGTGTTTTCAAGCTCATGTCTATAATTTTTCCTCACATGCTACTGTGATCATTTTTTCCAAGCATTGTGTCCTTCAGCTGGGGCTATTTATTATCTGTCCTTCTGTTATAATATTGAGGACAAAGGGGAAATAATTCTCCCCTCTGTATTTTTTCCCTTGTAACTTTGCAACTGTCCCTTTTCTTTTTCATCCCCTTTCACCTACACATCCCTCTGTAGTACATAACACATAAAGGAATAATTTATTCTGAGCCAGGAAAACACCCTCATGTCCTCTGTAAAATGCACAGCATGGACTAAAAAGAATTATGCATAGGTACATCCAGAGCAAAGGTACCTACCTGCTCACCTTATTAGTCATCTCAGTAAGAAAAGCCCTTTCAAATACCACCAACTACTGGCTCAGAAACTGGTCAGAGACCAGTATCATTCTATTTACATCGGCTTCTGTATCTTAGGATGTTTATATAAAATGTTATCTTTGTTATTCATAAAGCTTCACCTATTGCTTGTTTATTTTTGCTAGCACTAAAAATGAGGCAAAAATAGTTCCTAACATATCTGGAACTAACAGCTGACAGCAGCTGAGTCAAAACCCCATTAAAACAGTGTAATTAAAACAGTGACCTTATTCTCTGTGGAAAGGTTTGTCCTTCTAAAACATATTCTCTACTAATTTACAGGAACGGTTTACCTCATAAAATAAATGTTCACCTCTGCTTACAGGAGAAAGAAACCCAATGACAAGGACTTCACCCCCCACAGTAACTGCAGTCACTCTGCAGGGTCTAATTCATTTTAATAGACCAATTCATAGAAGTGCGTTTTGGTAGAAAGGCTGTTGCAGAAGCTGAATTGTTGTGAGACAGTGAAGTTGCAGCTGGACACTTGACCTCTGTTGGAACTAGATGGCCTTAATCAACAGAGTCTGAATAGGCTGCGAAAGCACTCCCTTTCCTTGACTTGTTTCTCACCTTCCTGTCTCACAGGTTAAGTCATCCGTTCTTTATTGAGACACTGATTTATTAAACACTAGGTTGGAAAAGTTCATTTTATCCACATATTGCTTTTATCACCTATCGCTTTTATCCACATATTGCACTTAGCTGCAAGGCATTGTGGGGTTTCTTCTATGGTAAAACCAAGCAGAGGACAAGCTTGGGTGGGAGGTGAGAGCTGTCCATCATAACGCCTCAGAACTAATCTCTTCAGAAGGAGCAAAGCCACAAATCCTGGTCAGATTACAGGGTGACTAAGGCTTTAGAAATATGTATCAGGGCAAATGTGAAATGCTTTTTGACATCTACAACTCTGGAAAGGTCACCTAGCAATCTTCACAGGGCTGTTGCTTTATCCTATATCCTTGTCCAAAAAATGGGCATGAAGTATCAAGAATGATGGCAGAATATGTGTTTGCCAAAATTCAGACACCACCATTTTCCTGATGATGAGATGTTGCCTGGAAAGGAAAACTGGCTAAAGCTAGGCTTAACTGATACTAAGTGTAGGCTCTTCAGGATACCTAACTCATGCATGGCAAGAAGTTATCACAGAAGAAATAACTACTAATAATGATTTCGATTTCTAGAAATACGTGTTCAAATTCACATGCAGTAGCTTCTTTCTTCCAAACATCAGATTAGGCCTGTAGAGGAAAACTCAAAGCTATCTATGATTCAGAGGTGGTAAGCCACATTTGGATAGAGAAAAATCTCAATCATACTCTTCTTACCTTCAACTAGGAACACAACTATGTGTCCTCCCATACTTAGGTTATTCACAGGTAATCACTATTATCATTTTGTCCATTGTCAGGAACCACAGCCAAGTTAGAAAGGGTCTCTAGAGGTCATGTCACCTGACTGCTCTGCTCAAAGCAGTCATACAGTTCTGTACATCCTGCAGCACCCCTCCTCTTCCAATTTCCCCATCATTTTGTAATTCAGCATTGCTTCTTTCTCATCCTGTACTTACACATGATCATTGAGGACATTTTGTCATACTTGTGAGGATTACCTGACCCATCCATATGGCAGTAAGTAAAAAACAAAAAACTATTTCTTACCCAAGAAACAGGCAACCTTGCTTTCATTAAGGACAAGTCCTGACCACAAAAGCAGCCATGACCTGCATTCGCAAGACCCTACTTCATAACTGCCCTGAGTTTGCCACTTAAAGTCATCTTGACTTGAGTAACATCTACATCTAAATTATGCTGTAAATCATCAGCACATCTTTCTTAGATGATGCATGGTTATAACATTTATCAGTCTCTTGAGTTATTAGTGAGACATATCACAAAACAAGACTATTCAGTAACGTATGATAATTAACGTACAGCGCTTTCCAGGGGAAAAGGGATTCAGGAACAAAAAAAGAAGGCAATGTCATTTACAAGAGAATCACATACGGAGAAACCAGCCCTCTGTGTGTATCTGTAGAAGCAAATAATTTTATCCCTAGCCATTTACACCTCCCAAGAAGTTATCTGAAAGACCTTAATCAATATCCTTAAAAGGCAACATACTGGGAAGTCAAGCTGATCTTGTCTTCTTTGTAATGATTAGCTCAGAAACAAAGCTGGGCATTCAGAATACTTTTATTTATTTCTTTTTTAGCTATTCTAAGATTTTTCCCTTCAGAAGCAGCTACACATTATATTTAAGGAAATATTTTTAGGTAATATAATAAATAAAGAAAGAAAGAAAGAAAGAAAGAAAGAAAGAAAGAAAGAAAGAAAGAAAGAAAGAAAGAAAGAAAGAAAGAAAGAAAGAAAGAAAATTATTTGAAAATTTTAAAAATCGCTTTTTTTGTAATAAGGATTGCATTACATGGCAAGGCAATATGACAGTTTTTAACCAGAGAAACTTGTATTAGTGACAGAGGAAAGAAAATGTCTTTGGCTTCACTCCTTCCTGCTTTTTATGCTTTTTTTAGGAAGAGGGGGAATAAAAAGTCCTTTTGAACATCGTGGCCTTTGCAACACCTCATCCTCAACCAGCAGGCTACATCAACTTTGTCCTTGTTTCCATCAATAAGGAAATCACAGGAAACTGTGTAACTAGAGTTTTCATTCTACACTATAAACCACAGATTCTTTCTCTCCCCAGGCATGTACTTTCAGTTCAAGATACAATAGCCTGCAAAATATTCTCGATTTCATTTCATTCCAGGGTCCTGTGCCTTCACTAGAACACATTACCAAGCCCCTCTCCTACTAAGCAACTCTCACTGACTCTTCCATCTCAACCCTGAGACCCATCTTCTTACCAAGTGAATTTAATAATCTGCCTCCTGTCTGGGCCAGTTCAGGTGAGAAGAAGCACTTGCCCTGTAAGAGCACTCTTTTGCTGCCAACATTTGGGTTTGGGTGCCCTATTGCTGTGAGCTATCCCTACAAGCACAGAGCAGAAAAACTGCCTTTACAGACACTTGTGTGCAATTTCTGGTCTTAGGAAGAAGAAAACACCTTTCTTTAATCTTGCAGAAACTTTATTCATTTAAATGTATCCATATAAAGTCCTATTAAAATCAAACGGTTCTCATGTGTATAATGATATTGATACTCAGGCATTTGGAGGATTAGCAGGCAAAACCCCATAATCTTAGGGATGATACTCATCATATGTTTTTATTTAAATGGTATAATATTAATGCCAAATATTATTGCTAGTAAAAGAATCTGCCTAAGTATTTGCATGGATTACTTTTATTTTACCATTCATATTATCATTTATTTTATTTTATTGTATAAATTCACCTAAAATTAGGCTGGCCTCTAGCATCTATTTCAGACATTCTTTTTTAAATAGTAGGAGTAATCAGAAGCTCTAAAACAGAATCTCTTCAGCAAAGTGTTGAAAATATATAGGATGGAAAAGAAGATAATTACCTTGTAATGCCTATAATCTTTATTTTTTTTAATTTATTGCTATTCATGTTGCTGTTACGAATATATACATACTTCAGATGTCAACTCTTCAGTAAAACTGGAGAGGTTTAGTATGCTGTGCCTTAAATGCCTTTGCTCCCTTCAGCTACTGATATCTCCAACCCTTGTTTACAGGTCTGCCACAGATGCTTCCACAGACACCTTTGATAGCAGACAGTGATCTCGTGACCACTTGTATTTGTTTCCACTTGACCTCTGAACCCCAAGCAGGCATTCGATGACTGTTTTTTTCCTTTTTCTTTTTTTCTTTTTTTCCCCCCTCAGCTTAATATAGAGGGGGGAAATTATGACTTTCAATACATCTAGAAGTGCCACCAATCTGAGTGTGGAGGATCACTGGGGGCAACTTGGTTTCAAAATTAGGATGACTTTTGGCAGCTCCTGGTGTTTAGTGCTAAAGGAGTTTCATCTCAGTCACCTGCACTTGCACCATGAGGTGCCATGGACTACCCCATCTTCAAAAAACGGTTTAAGGATACATGAGCTAAAAGCAACACTGAATTCTGGATGGAAGGCCTTCCATAGAGAAGAAGTGCTTTTCAAACCGGCAACTTCATTGAAAGAACAGTTTTCAGCCTTTCTGCACTTATCTCAGCATCTGAGAGATATCAATCAATGTGTAGATACCTTGAGAAGCATACCACAAAAAAAAAAAAAAAAGGCAAGGTCTTCTTTGAAAAGAAAAGTAGTGGAGCACAAGTAATCTTAGCTATGATGACTCTGTGGTCTGCCAAGATTAACCGTACCAAACCCTTCAACAGCTCCTGCCTGTTTACCAACATTGTATGTCTTCTCTGCAGCAGGTAGAATACAGCCAGTGATAAGTCAAAATTGCCTTGGCTTTATTATAGTAGAGTTTAAAGACCTCTGAACATAGCTGGCATCAGTATTAATGCTGGCCAACTTGTGTGTGTACAGTATTTTGTAGAACAAGACCTGTGTCTTCTCTTGAGTCTGAAAGAGTCCAAGATGGTTTTGATACTACCTATACAGCCAGTATTAGTCCCTGTTACCAGCTCTCCTGATTTCCAATGGCAACTGGTTGCCCTGAAAAACAGCACTGTGTATACTTTCCTCTGCTGTTTTACGTGAGTTATTAAATTATTAATGTTTTGGTTTCTTCAATTTGCTTAACAACCTGGTTCACTTGGGCCCTTTTTTCTTTCAGATAATCACTGTGGGAGATCTGCTGCACTCTAATGAATATTACTGGCAGGATTACGTGGGGGAAAATGTGAGTGAAATGTTTCCTACCAATCTTGCAAATAATTTCTTAGGAAATAAGCTCACTCACACTGTGCTTCAGAATTATCAAGTCATTTATCTCTTAAGTCTTTAAATAATTCAGAGGAAACCTGACATTTGGATAGCAACTGAACACATTTTTTATGTTATCAGGAAAAGATTAAATTAGAGAAACATGCTGTGATTGAAAGAGCAATTGAGATTGTGGTAATGTTCACCGTATACAACTATATTTTGCTAGCTGAGCACAGCTTGTAAGTGAGGTAGTTCTTCCCTGTGACACTTGAGGAGTGGGAGAGGACTGCAAAGTGGGAAGCTGCTCTTCCCTACCTTGCATTTTCTTCTAGTAACAACCTCTTACTGTTCAACACCAGCAGGGAATTATCTTTCCTGCTAATTTGGTTGGTTTATCTGTCACTAGTCTTGCCAAAAGTGCAGATTTGACAGTGAGAGTTTGAGGTCTGGGATCCAAGATGGATTGTGTTTCAGTACACCTGTGCATGCATGCATGTGATTGCTGGGTCCTGGGGAATATGTGGGCAGGGCAATGCAAGGGATCACAGTGGGTGTCCCCCTGAAGGCCTGCGTCCCCAGAGATCCAACAAATGTAGCTACAGCACAGAATAAATATGAGAGGAAAGAGACAAGCTGCTCCAGGGCTGGAGAAGGCAGTCCTGACACCTGGACGTGAGCCCAGATGTTCTGGGAGTTTGAAATGTTCCTTCCTACTCTCTCAAGAGTACAGTCTCAGCCAGCTGGCTCCTACATAAACAAACACAGGCAGACAGTGACATTTTCAAGCTATTAATTAGTCCAATTTTCAGTGAAGTAATTTCAGAAATTAGTGTCTTTCTGTATCACGGAGCCTAATCATGAATGGTCTTTGATGAATTAAGGTCTTTTTTTACTTTTCTTCTTTAGCCATTTCATGAAAGAGACATTTATGAATAGAATCTGACATTACAAGCCTCTTTCATACAAATAAATAACTTTTGCATTGTTTACATACCACAACTAAGAGAAAATATATCTTTTTATTAACCTCATTAATATTTCAGGTAAAAATAGCTGTGAACACTATAAAATTAAAAATGTATATGCAAGGGCTGAACTTGGTTTCCACACATTTTTATGTGCATATTTCTCTGTCCAGTGCTGCAGCATAATGCTTTACTGACAGTTTTCATTAATCAGTTCCTATTCTAGATGTAAATTAACCAGTCTCACAAACAAGAGTCCTCTTTATCACCGCAGTCTTCACATCTTGATTTTTAGACAATTTTTCACAGGGTTATTCATTAATTAGGTCTTTAATTATGGATTAATTAGCAGCTGAATTATAATATTCCTTATACTTTCTCAACTCTTGTAACACTAATATGTTTGCCATCAAGCATGATAGATGTTACATATGCAAGGGGATTTATTACAGATGTATTCCCCTAGCACTTCAGTGAGCTGACTAATTATTCTTCCACTGACAACGAAGCTAATGAAACACTGGACTGATGTCTCTGACAAAAATCTACTCTTTGTTTTTTATTTTTCTTTCGCTGGTATTGCTGAAGAGAGGTCTAATTATCTTAAGACTGAGAGAGGGATGATGTATTTGAAATGGGCATATATTTTGAGGTTGTTTCTTATCAAAGGAAAAACAGTGCAAAAGTGTATTGGTAAAGGTGCTGAATCTATGAATGTAGCTGTAGTCAGCAGGTGTAAATAATTGTCTCAGGCAGCATACAACAGAGTCCTGGGAAACTAAAAGCATGTTCTAAGAACTGATTAGCGAGGTCCCTCTTAACTTCTCATACATAGACCCATGGCAAATAAATTTACATTCTTTGTCACTGAGCAAAAAACTGAGGATTTCATGCACTATTAGATGATCTTAATTAAGCATAACATTACATTCTGAGGTTTCTCAAACTTGTTTCATGTTCATTGTGGTTTTTAACACAACGTTTCATTGACTTATCTTAAGGTTCCTGAACAACTCCTGAGAATGGAGGCTCCTATTACTTTCCTTTCATGTACCCTTAGAGGGTGTAGCCTCTGAAGTTATCTCTGTGAATGACCACATCATAAATGTTATTTTAGGCTCTCTGTCCTAACTGACACTAATTAAAAACCCTCAAAATTTATCATTTTCTTTTTCTCCCCAGGGGCCATTTTACATGTATTGATACAAGAATTCAATCCTGTCACCTGCCTCTACTGCAGAAGGAGAGCAAAAACCCATGTCTGACCTATAGCAGTCCTATTCCCAGTGTTAGATACAAGATCATTAGTCATATAATGAGCAAAACAGTCATAGTCAATTGCAAAGACATTAAATTCTGTGATTTAAGATGGTAGATTATTTAGATAAGCAAGAGATGATGCTGCTTTCAACTACTCCAGCAATCAAGTTATTTTAACTCTAATGGCCCAAATCCCACCATACAGTCAGTCATGAGATGGCATCTGTATTTTCTCAGCTCTCTCACCACAGCTGTGTCTTTCGTCTTTCCCACAAAACTTTCCCCTGTCTGTAGATGGGAGGCACAGGTGACATTGACAGCTGGACACCTTCCTTTGGAATAATTCTCCACTTTTACCTTCTGTCTGAGGAGAGCCAAGTGAATGAAACTCTTTGGTATGATATACCCCTTTGGTTAATAAGAATTATCATCCATCCCTGATCCTTGAATCTGTGCTCAGTTAACTGCTGTTCAGAGGAAGAGAGCTGGTCAGTACTTTTTACCCTAGAGAAAGTAACATGTCAATGATAGCACATAAATACTTGTAGTAGCAACAACAACAATAACGACAATATTTGACTTTAAATGATAGGCTGTGTGCTCAAAAGATGTAGCAGGCTGTATTTCCTATGCCAGTTAGATTAACCGTAAGTAGCCTTCAGAAACTGAAGTTCTATAACTTCTTTAAATTCCACTGTAAATTTTGACAAACAGCAAAGATAAATGACTGACCTCTCAACCATTTTTTTTATTGAAAATCATTCTCACACCAGCATATATCCTTGAGATGTAATAGCAATGGTTTATTATAACTGAGTCACAGAGTGGGACTTGAAAGGTTTCCTAAATTATAAAAGTTTGGATTTGTCACACGTGTAAATCTATCTAGAGGAACCATGCAGGAGGTGAATCCCACTCTCTTTAAAGATATCCACCAAACATACTGCCTTGGACTAAATGTTTCAGCTATTTTTCCCATATGCATTAGTTTTTAAAGATCCACAGCACAACAGCAGCAACCTGATAGCTACTTCTCACTTTCCCTGCCATTTTCCACCTTGACCTCACACATCTGAAGAAACACAACAATCAGCAAAACTGTCACTTACCTACTACTAAAGAACACAAGTGTCCAGAGCTCCTGAGTGTGCTCTGCAGTTACTCAATGTGGGACACTGAGGCTGTTTATAGCATAGCACAGCTCATGGCCAGCCAGATCTGTTTGAACCCCGCAGCGTGACTAGCCTTCCAGATATACTAATATGCTATATTTGTAGAGTGATAACATGATCTGTGGTCTTACAGCAGAGACACAAGCAGGATAAAGTGTCTGCACGGCATGACTCGACACAGAATGGAAACAACAGTGCTAGGACAGCATCTCAAGGAAAGTGTGACAGAGCTAACTTACTCATGTTTATGTATATTTGTTGGAAAAGGGCAAGAAGAATAAAACAAAAATGCATATACCATCTAAATTCCTCTAGTACAGACTACCTTTTCCTTCCCACATCCATTCAAGTCTGAAATAATATACACATATGTACACAGACTATCGCCATGCAATTTGCATGACTGGTAGATTTACAGGAAATTCTGCTTCTTCTTGCTGATGGTGGCTCACCTTTTTTAGGACAATGCTTGTCACTTGTATTCCTGCTTATTGTTAGTGGACCAGAAAGGCAGGGCTGTGGGCAGCCAGAGACCATCTTGCTGCAGAATCAGCGGTGCCAGGGCAGGGGCTGATAAGCTCGAGGGGCTGATGTGGCAAAAACGAAGGGTCCTGGGGGTGCAAGAGGGAAGATACATGGACACAAAAGCCCATCAAGACCCTCATGGCCCTCCCTGACAATTCAGCATGAATGGTTGACATTTTCTGATTGTACCTTTGATTAAATAAGGCCACTTGTTTCTAATGAGAAAATAACAGAGGGAGAGAGGGAGGAAGGAAGGATTCCAGGAAGGATTCCAGGAAGGAAGGATTCCAGGAAGGAAGGATTCCAGGAAGAAAGGATTCCAGGAAGGAAGGAAGGATTCCAGGAAGGAAGGAAGGAAGGCTTATTTTCAAAAAATAAAAATTTTAATCAGAAATATTTTCAAAAACTGCTTTTAATTTCATTTCCTTTAAAATTCAGTTTTTCAATTAAAATAGTTTCATATTTTTAATTATTTTTTTTTAATCAAGTTTTTTCAACAATTTTTGCTTATTTTTCTTCCCTGCCAGTAACAATAAGCATTAATTACTGCAGCTGGGCTTGGCTTAAGCTACAGATACTAGTTTTACATTGCTGTGTTTTCAGTGACCTTGCTGAAATCACGTTACATTGGAATGGGAAAGTCAGGGAAAGCCATGAGCTGTGAGTTTAAATGTTCAATTTCGTCTTCAAGTCTAAAGTATCAGGATTCACTTTAATCTTTTCCAATGCAGTGTGTTTCAAGGTATGGTGACATGCCTGAAGGATCCTGCATCACATATCCTTCCTCTTCAGTCATCTTAGTCTTCACAAACATCAGCAATTAATACTGATCACCAGATCCAATTTTTTAAATACATTTTTATTTTCTGATACAACAACCCACAGATTTGTGTGGGTTTTTGCCATATAGCTATATGGATTTCCTGCAGTAGTGAGCATTATCAGACTTCAGCCATAAGAGCTGATGAAGAAATCAGTGAGGAAGACAATATTTTGGAGCAGGGAAAGTGCATCCCTTCTATATTCAAAAGCATGGTCTGTAATTCTGCTTTTGTGCACAATTCCTGGGAAAACATGTTGCTATATTTTTGTTCTGAATGTGACAATATGAAATAATAATTAATTAGAAATTATATTAAGAAAATAGTGACCTCCATCTCACTTTTTCAGGATCCATGCCTTGCTGTACAGGTGTTGATTTTGGCAAAAGAAGGTAAGATGTCTTGTGTTCTTTAAGTGTTGAAATACTGGAATGTGTTTCAGTGACAGAAAGCTGAACTTGCAGTTAATTCAATGGCCTTAGCCAAAGATTCATAGATCAGCTAACCTTCCAACTACAATCATAGCTTACCCATGACAAGGAGAGGCTTGGGATGTTTGCTGGAAAGGGAATGAGAAAAAAATCAGCTGATGAAGTAGGCATCACCTACATTAAAATAAATAAATAAATAAATAAATAAGAGGCTATCCTATTAAAGAAAATGCACAAAGGATGGAAAAACAACTGAGGAAGGGCATGAAAGATTTAGAGGAGTATTAAAAAGTGACTGACTGGGAAGAGAGAAAGAGAGAGAGAAGATAGAGAGACAGAATATATAATATTGTTTAGTTGCGTATCTCAGTGCACTTGACAAAAAGTACTAAGAAAAAGGAAAACTGTAAGTGAGTACATAAATCCTGGCATAGTATGAAAATACCACAAGAAAGGGAGTAGCACACAGCATTCTGCTCAGGCCAGTGAACAGACAGAAGGCTTGCTTGCTAACAACAAAACCCATTGGCAGGCTTGAATCTATTTAAGGCATGCTAGAGAGACAGAACCTAGTTTGTTCAAAGGTGTTTGCCTACTGCATCCTCCATCCCAGCTCATCAGCAGCAGTATTCATCTGTCAGAGCCAAACTGACCTTGGCTCAAACATAGCCTTGCATGCCTGCCACAGCATTCCCACAGGAATTGCTCCTCATCCAGGTGATCCAATAGACTGACCAGCATCTATGTACTCATATGACACTGCAGTCTACTGAATCATCCTCCTGGACGAGGACCATTGCCTGGGAAATGGTACAAAAATAGTCATTTCATAAAGAGGCATGGTCCATTTTAGCTGCTGGAGTTCATCAGTCTCATAAACTGGAGCTATTGTGAAATAGAGAAGGAGCCAGCACTGGACTCCCTGACATCCAAGTCTTGGAAACAGCTTGCAAATCTCCCCAAGCTGTTGTAGTTTGAAGCCAGCTGCTCCAGAGGCAGCAGCTGTATTGCTTCTAGTGATGAATTCACTCTGAAATCAAAACAGCCCTGGTTATGAATCACTGTACTATCCTAGGATAGCAGATCCTCTACCCATGAAACTGACAAATCCAACACTCAGATAATCCAACTGACATAAACTAGAATTGAATATAAACAAACAAACCAAGGGATATTATCTTTTTCCACTTGTACATTAGCTGTAGCAAAACTTCCCTACTTAACTCGATCTCTTCTTTATAGAAAACTCACAAAGTAAAGGCAACAAAGATACTAGCAACATAATCTGCTGTATAAATAATTGCTGCATAAGCATATCTGTGCTTGTTTTTGTGGTCTATCTTCCTTGTTCATTCTAAGGATAACAATATGCAATTAAATTAAGGTCAGTAGAAAACTCTAAGAGTCTGGGTAACACAGGCTGCAGCCAAGACTTAGCATGAGGTAGAAGTGGGAGCAGCAATTTGGGTAGACAAGGCACCTCTACATAAGCACTTCAGACCTAAAAGACTGACAACAGAGTGGTTCTAGCACAGCTGTAATCAAAAGATCTACTAGAAGGAAACACTTGACAAGTAACAGCTTTTTAGGGACATATTTCCCATAAATATCAAACAAAGTAAAATCCATGCAAAGACTTACACAAAGTCAGGCTGAAGAAAGAATAGAACTTGCTACAGTAATTTGTCACATACTGAACAAAACTGTTCACCAAAAATAAAACATTTTGCTTCTTGCTTTGTTTTCATATTATCCATATGGCTTTCATTCTTGAGCCATCAGAGGTGCTGAGAAAATGTAATAATACTGCAGAATTCATAAGTCACATTAGAAATCACTTCAGCAGGTCAGATTCTTATATCTGTGACCTTTCGGTATTAAGGGGTCAGTCCTTTCTGATGCAATCTCAGTATGCACCAAAGAAAGATCCAATTTATAACTCCTGACAGAGCTACAGCCCGGAGATGACTGCTCTGAAATGTGCCTGGAGCATCAGTATGACGAGTTGAGTCTCAGGCAATGTTCATAATTCTGGGCTCTGAGTCACACTGTCCTACCTGTACTGTGAGACCTTTTGTGCAGATTTAACTCTGCTGTCACACAGGTGCTTCAGCAGGCTTGGATTGTGGTTCATCTTGTATATTTTTTTGTTGAGATTGCACAGCTCTTCTGAAAGCAAACCCTTCCTCTACTGCTCTTTAGAGACTTCATTGGAGACTCTGTTGACTTAATACAGAAGTCGTCAAAATTGCAGCTCCCAAGTGATCTGGGAATAAGCAACTCTCAAAGAACCACAAGACGTGTATATCTGTCCCCAAGATTTCATATGTGCCTTAAAAATAATTTCAACTCATTAAGACTGTTTGTCCAGAGGTAAGTCAACCTCCAGTAAATGTGCAAGGATGTTCCAGTCATGACTGGAACAATGTCTAAGAACTCATGAAGGATTGTGCAGGCTCTGTGAGGAAGAATATAGCACTTAAAATCCAGAGTTGCACAAGACACCACAGACTTTGAGTAGACAACAAGGCTGTGACTGATTGAGGTCCTCCTGGGAGGTTGTTAGCAAGGTTATAAAGATTCCCAAGAAAAAAACATGTCAGAACTTACATTAGAATTAACATATGATGATCAGCCCTCTGTCTGAATGATACAAACATTTGTAAGTGGAAGCAGTTTTACTCAACCACAGATTCCTTTTAGAGCTACTTATACTTGTACCTGATTTGAACTGAATCACCTCATTTAAGAAACATTTTCTGAACTAAATAATGGGCATGTCATCTATTGATCTCTCTCATTACATTTAATTGTGCAACAAATTAAAGACACAAGAGCCCACCAGGAGCCCACTGGTGTGAATGAACAGAAATTAGATGTGTGTTACGTTTGATTGATCAGTAATTGTTGAGAACAGGAGGCTTTTTGGTAGAAGCCAGGCTTAGGAGACAGCCTCATTAGATGTGTCATTAAAGGGAGCCAACCAAAGCTATCCTTCCACCCTGACCAAGTCAGTGAAGTAGCACAGGCTCTTTTCGAGTGTGCATATCTTCATCAAGGTGTCACAAGGTACTATCAATGGACAAAACTTACAGTTTTCCAGGGACAATTAAACCTGGAAGAGGGAGGGGAAATATAGGAAAACTCCATTCCATTTATAGTCACTTTTGCTTGCCAGGAGCTCAGGAGAAAACAGACTACTGGGCTAATAAATACAACACCCTGCCTAGGCAGCTCTAGTGGGTTAGTCCTGGCTGGATTCCAGGCACACACCAAAGCTTCTCTATCACTCCCCTTTGCAAATGGACAGGGGAGAGAAAATATAATAAAGGTTCCTGGGTTGAGATAAGGACAGGGAGAGATCACTCACCAGTACCATCATGGCCAAAACAGGCATTAAATGAGGATATTAATTGAATTTATTAGTAACAAATTCGGAGCAGGATAATGAGAAATAAAATAAATATTAAAAACACCTTTCCCCTGCCCTTCCTCCTTTCCAGCTCTACCTCCTCCACCCTGGCCACACAAGGAAACGGAGAACAGGGATTACAGTCAGTTCATCACAGTTGTTTCTCCCACTGCTCAGGGACAGTAGTCGTTCCCCTGTTCCAGTGTGGGGACCCTACCACAGGAGTGAGTTCTCCACAAACTTTTCCAATTTGAGTCCATCCCATAGGCAACAGTCCTCCACAAACTGCTCCAACATGGGTCACTCTTCCATGGGTGAAGTCCTTCAAAGGTAGGCTTCTCCTGTGTGTGTCCCCCATGGGTTCACAAGTCCTACCAGAAAACCTGCTCTAGTCTGGGCTCCTCTTTCTGTAAGTCTGCAGGTCCCTCCCAGGAGCCTGCTCCAGCACAGGCTTCCCATGGCGTCACAGCCTCCTCTCAGGCATCCACCTGCTCCAGTGTGGGGCTCCTCCACCAGCTACAGGTGGAAATCTGAATCCCTGTGGATCTCCATGGGCTGCAGGGGCACAGCTGCTTCACCATGGTTTGCACCACGGTCTGCAGAGGAATCTCAGCTCCAGTGCTTGCACCTCCTGTCCCTCTTTCTCCAGTGACCTTGATATCTGCAGAGTTGTTCCTCTCACATGTTCTCACTCTGCTCTTCTCTGGCCATAATTACATCAGTGCAGCAACCTTTTTTTTCTCTTGATCTGTTATCCCAGAGGTGTTGCCACCATTTCTAATTGGCCCAGCCTTGGCCAGTGGCACATCCATCTTTGGAGTTGCCAGGGACTGACTTTGCCAGACACAGAGGAAGCTTTTAGCAGCTTCTCACAGAAGCCACCATTGTAGCTCCCCCCTCCCCACCCCCACCAAAACCTGGCCACACAAACTCAATACAGCAGCCTATTTGTGTAATGTGTCTGAGAGGACGGAGCGACTCTCTGCCCTGCGAAAACTACAGCACACCATGGATCAACACAGATTTATGGCTCTTGCCCCATTGCTTTCCACTGTGGTACAATTAAAAAAAAAACAAAGAAAGGTTCCTATTCTGAGCTGGCTAGGAAGCATCACACACACTGTTGTCGCTCTCCTCCTGCAGACTTGCTGCTTTACAGAACCGCAGCAGAAGACAGTGTTTTTAAGAAAGAAACAAAGGGTGCCATCTATTGTCCAAATTACAGGGACACCCACGTCCTTGCACTTGTAGCATTGAACCCTGGGGTTCTTCTGCCTTCAACTATACTGCTACTATGGAGGGATGAATACAAATACCTGATTTTTCCTTTATTCCTGTGTGCCACATGGACCCTCAGAGACAGGTCTGCTTCGGCAGTCTATTTGACGGAGTGCAGGTACGTGCCAGCACATGTTACTAGAACACAGAGTGACCCTCTGACATGACTGCCTCGTCCCAGCAGTCCTACTGTAGAGCCATTCATACACAGTATGCAGTTCAAAGGGCTCCCCATGTCTACTACTAGGCTACAGACAGTAATTTTCATGGATGTAGGCATAGTAGCTACAGATATAAATGACAGAGAGTAGAAGCTGTCTCTGTCTACTAATCCAGAAGTTTTTGTTTTTAATTCATGACCTGCTGCTAATAAACTAAATAGTTCACCAATAAACAACACAATATTTAGTCCTTTTTTTAAACTTTTTTTTACTTTTTTTTTGTAGACCACATGCCTTGTAGGCATTCCTTAACCATTTTATGTTTGGAAATAATTGTCACAAGCCAGCACAAAAAGAAAATAAGAAAATAGGACTGACCTTTTCAGAGCCCCTGATGTAAGGGGAATGAACTTGAATTGGATTCAATATAGGAAAAGAGGCAGCAAAGAATTAAACAAAAAAAGCAAGAAACAAACATTCAGTGAGAGCTCATGAGGGTGTCACGAGTCAGGCCAGTGAGTGAGGAAAAACCGTGACATCAGAAAACAAATTTGTCCTGCAGTGCCAGGTGCCTACTCCTGTCTTTACAGGGAAGAAGGTGTAATCTGACCTCATATCACCATTCTGACGCATGGTTAATTGGAGGAGGCTGGGATAAAGGCTTAGAGAGACTTTGGGATTCTGACTCATGACCAAGGATTGCCTGCCATGATAACAAATGCCCTTACATTACCCACTGCCTGCTCCCCACCAGCTGTGTTGAGGTACAAGCAGAATAAAAAGGGTCTCTTGAAGCACTTTTGCCAACAGTATTTTGGGCTGGCAGCAGAAATGTCAGGTAGTTTTAATGTTTTGCTGACTCAGGAGACAATTCTTGAAGGGCACACGAGCCCGAAGAAAGAGTTAATTACAATAAAGTTGTAACCCAGGTGACTTAAAGAAAAAATTTGCCTTGAGAGTTTCTAAAACTTGTTTCTCACTCATGTGCTACCAGCCACCTCTTCTGCCCCTTTCTGCACAATCTTTTTAAGCTTTTCAAAATTCTTATCACAACTTTACAATGGAAGACAGAGTCACGAGGCAAAGGAGTTTTGGTCTATACCTACAAACTTCAAGCAGAGGAAGTATAAATATGAACATGATCTCCTTCAAGAGAAGCAACTTTCAGATAACACAGAAAAAAAAAATCACTAAGTGACTTCTCAACTCAGTGCCATGCTACTGATTATACACTAAATTCAGATCACACTGGAATGACCTAATAAGTATTAAAAGAGTTCAAGTGAATTTCTTATGCTTGGAGCCCATATAAGTAAGATAATTTCTAGTTTCAAAGTGACACATAAGAAGCTAGCTCAAACTAGAGCAATAAAGCTCAATCTAAGGTACTAACAAAAAGTTTGTGGTCACTGCAGACCTTGTACCATCAGAGTTAAGCTAATTTTGTAGTGCTTCTCTTTGTAATTTATTTCATTCTCTATACTATGAAAAGAGCTGAAAGAAATTACACTGAATGAAAGTTCAGTCCCAAAACATACCATTATAACACTGCACTTGTAAAGACTGCAGGAAGAGCCCTGAAATAAGAGAAATAACTTAATTGTGCCAGTCTATATGGGTTGTTAATGGCTTTCATTTATATAGAATACAAGGTTTTTACTCAATAGGAGAGGAATACAAAGAACAAGATTAAGAATGGAGTATTGAAGGTGGATAAGGAGAAGTTTTAATTTTATGAACATTCTTAGCACACATTAATATTGATAAGGTAATTCACCCAGAAACACTCAGGCATCTCCTCTACACATGACTCATGGGGCTAGTTAGTCAGAATCAAATATTTAGCTGCAACAGAGTACAGGCTCTTTGCAAAAGAACTTCTATACTGCAGGAACAAGACATTAAGTTTGCTGACCCCACAGCTTATAAATATTCACATAGCCAAAAGCCACAAGATATATATCTTCATGCCATGGAGAGCCTGAGGATCTGGGAAGCTCTGTGAATAGTACATAGAGTGGATGTGGCACCCTGTTCCAAAAGTCTCACCAGTCACCTACAGAAGAAACAGGTCTGGGTTTGGCAGGTGCTTTGGTTCAGGGATGATTACTGACACTGGTTCTAGCAGCACAGACAGATGTGTTAATCATTCCCGTGGTCACACTGACCCACCATCAGGTCTTGTGTGCCATAGTCTTCAAATGGAAGACACACTGGAAGACCTTGCCAGCCTTGGCAGATGAAAGGCATCACACCAATTCACTAGTAGCAGCACAGTAGCAACAGCAATATCCATTACCAGTATAGCTTTACACAGTTGAGCTTTGTATTGTTGACAACAGCAAATATTAAAGGTGCTACAATCATTGAATATATATTAGCTTTCAGTCTGTCAAGCAAATATTACAAGAGGGGGCAGTGGCAATTACAGAAGGTAATTACAAGTGGAGACAAAGCAGTTTATCAGAGCAGAAGATAAATTGTAAGAAAGGATGAAGGACCCTTGTTCTGTCTGGGCAATTCATACAGATTAAACAATAACTTTAAAATGATTAATCTAGTAGAATGAAATGATTTTTTTAAAACAGTTTAAATGGTGTTTAATTTGTTTAAATGAACTCTCCAATTAAGACACAAATTCATCATTTTGATTTGGAAGGGAAGTTTTAATAAATCCAACCTTTAGCACAGATTTAATAATTGTAATACAGGTTTATAGATGAATGTCTGAGGTGGAACAGATCCTAGTACAATGAACTCATCAGTAGGACTGGTAATGATTTCTCAGAATGCTTAAAATCAGAGACACAGAGAATAATTTTGATGGAGATATTTGGTTACGTTTTCAACTATTTCCAACAACAGATAAATATAAATATTTATACTAGGACACAGGTTTCTAAAACAGATTCAAAAAGTCATATGAAGTGCTTAGGTACTACAATGGGTATAACAAAATATACTAAAAAGAAGAGGTATTACTGAAACAGCATTTTCTAGACAGTCACTGTGGTGAAAATATCTTCTAGGAAGGCCCTTTTAAATTCAGGATCTTTTGAACTGAGTTGCCTACTACTGCAGGCACCAGTCAGACAGTGTTTTTCATCAGCTGATCAAACTCCTCCAGTGCTATTGAAAAAGAGGCTCCTTCATCTCATTTGTTTGGAGGCAAGTAGCCCTCTCCTTGTGTTCTACCCATAATTACTCACAGCCAGCTTGTGCTGGTTGTGCAAAGGCTAGCACAGCCTTGACCTGCAAAAGCACAGGAACTGAATAAACGATACCTCATCAGATTTCTTGCCTCTGCAATAATTACAAAACATGCAGGATGCCAGGACCAAACAAACCAAGTAAAATACACACTGTGAAAAACAGAACAATTAAAACCTGTGTTTCTCAGCACTGGAGAAGAAAAAAAGGATTTAGGCAGCACTTTGTTGTGTATCCACAAGCAATGGGTGCCAAAAAAAATGGGAGATGATAAGTTGTTTTCTGACTGTCATTGATTCCCAGGTAGTTTGTGCTTTGAATAGTTTTTCATTCAATCTAATAAGGCTAACTGGAAGACTGTATTTCAGAGATTTGAGATCTGCATTATAAGCAAGTAATGGAGAAGCACCAAAATTAGATTTTTTTAAAAGATGAAAAGACAATTTGTGACTGATTTGTTTGTTTTTAATCTCTTGGAGGACTACATGAGGCCCCCAGTAGGAGGCAGAAGAAGCTGGGATAAAATCTGCCAGGAAAAAAAAAAAACTACTGGACCTCCTTCAGCTCTCTCTCTGCCCTGGACACATCCATCTGCCCTTGTCTTCTTTTGGCACTGGTACATGCATTGTTCCAGACACAGCAGGTTTGGGAAGCTAATGCATAAGAGGAAAAACATCCCATCTCTTTTGGCAGCATTAATTTCTGTCGGCTGAAATCCACACCTGGCAGACTTCAGCAGCTGGGGAGACCTGCAGCAGAAGGTAGGAGTCCCACACAGACATAGTTCTAGGTAAGCAGGACCGTGGCAAAGCCAAATTAGCTCAGCACTTGGGAAACTGAAGTCTCACTCTCGGACAACCAAGCACAAGCTTTTTGGACTAATGACCAGAGAGCTAATGACTGTACTGGTACTGAGCAGATTCTAGGAGACTTAAGGGTCTTCAGAAAAGCTCCAGGGATCTCAAAGACCTTGCTGTCTTCTATGAAGAGATTGTACATAGGTATTTTAAATCTTATCTTTTTTATAGTGAATGTTGACCATAAATATTGATAGGGTAAGCTAAAGTGTGGATGACAGTACCTTGAATAAGTTCCAATACACTGAGAAGCACCTACTGTGCTGTGCTTGTCCTCTGCCATGATCACCAGCTAAAAGTCTGTCAATGAACACATCAGACTTTTGCATTGCTCTAAATTATTTCTGATCAGTGTATACAAGGCATCTCTTAGGAACTAATATTTCCCTGTTTGTGTCTGGCCCATACAGACAGCAGTTTGCTGGTATAAGATTTTGGGAGTAAAATCAAAAAAATTTCCCAATGTCTTCAATAACCTCTTCTAGAAGTGACCAATAGCATTTCCTGTCATCAGGCAAAGGTCTGAGTAGCATATACAGGTGTATACAAGCCTTAGTTCTCTATGATGGCATGTAGTCCAAGCCTGAATGTAGTGTTTAAGGCAGGATTCCATGAGATGGGGAGATCAGAGCTCAATTTCATCAAAAGGGAGAAAGCTTTTTTGTTCATTTTTGCCTTACATGTTCAGTTCCAAAGCAAGAGATGAGGAGAGGCAAATGGCAACCTGGACACTCCTTGGTAGAAAAGCACAGCAAGCTATATGAAAATACCTTGAAAGTCATAGTTCCTTCTCTGCTCCCAGGTGAATACTTCCATCATTTACCTTGTACCAACTCTGCCAGTAAGCAGTTCTTCTCTGTGGCTTATAATTAACTCAGAAGAAAGAGTTCCAGCAAAATATATTAACAGCTTTCTGAGAAAGCAATTAATTTATAACAGGATTTCTGGATCTAACATGCACCAGCAGAAGTGGGCTGCTCAGATGAGAGTGGAAAGAGAAATAAAGCAGAGAGGCAGATGGAGATTTCATAGCATAAGGTGGAATCATAGACTATCCTGAGTTGGAATGAACCCACAAGGGTCATCAAAGTCGAGCTCCTGGCCCTGTAGAGGACAACCCCAAGAATCACAGCATGTGATTTACCCCATCAGTGAAAACAATTTTTTATGTTCAGTTCACCAGGATATGAAACCAGCTTAAAATAAGTGGGGAGGAGGAGGGGGAGGGAGGAGAATGAGGAGAGGGGGGTGGGCCATCAGGGGTGGAAAGTGGGAAAGAATGCCAGAGTAACATTTGTTTTAGGTCATAAATGCTTGAGACATTCTTGTAAGACAAGACATTCAGTTTCTCCTCTGGAGTCATGTTGCTTCAGTATCTAACTCAGGATCATTTAACACTCCATGTCCACATCATTTAAAAGATTTAAAAGTATTTACAGCTACACAAGGGGAAAACCCAGTACATTTACTGACACAGGCTTTTTTGCTTCGATTTATACCTTAGCAATTACAAATACAAACATGTGTAAAAGAAGAAATAGATTTGCAGGATCTGTAATTTACTGCTCATGTTTGATACATTCATGGCATCTTTCTTCCAGAAGAACACAGAAAACATGCAGAGAAAAGCACAGTTTAATAAATTCCAGTTTACACAACTGGGGACTTAACGTATGTTGTTCCAGCAACCTCAGCACATACCCCTCCTATGTTGTCTAACCAGTCTGATGCAAAATGGCAGTACATCTTGACAGACACAATCCATAATAAAAACATGCTGTTGGCCTGCTGGCCAGTCCTTGTACCAGCATATTCACATGGAGGTCTTAACAACTGTGTAATCTCAATCACAATGCAGATGAGAAAGGTTGTGGTGTTTCTGACCCAGTTTTTTGATTCAACATTTTGTCTTTACATATTTAGTTAATTCTATTCCCAAGGCTGATTTCAGTGGGATTGGTGAGCAGGGTAAACTGACAGCAACAGAAGTCATGGTTCCCACTCCTTCTTTTCCAAATCTCTTTCCCACTTCCCCTGCTTTTGACGGAGAAACACCCAATCTGATATCAAATGAGCCAATTCAAGTCACAGACCAAAGAAAGAAAAGACACTTTGTTTTGTTATTCAAGTGTTTTCTCTCTGAAGGGATGAGAAGGTGATCCGCCAATGACAAGGAACACCTCACTGGATGGGAGCAGCTCATGTATTCTGTATTAAATGGCATGACCTCCCCTCCCTAATCCAGAAAGCCCTGTATCACATCAACAGTGATGAATATCAAGGGAATTAAAAAAACTCTGCCTCACTCAGACACCAGGAACCTTCTGTATTTTCAACATGATAGGAATAATGTCATAACCAACTAACTGGTTTCACTGTTGAAGCATAGCCTCTCCCAGTTCTGGCTCAACAGTGAAATGATGCAAACTGCTTGTAAAATTGTATGAGCATGTCCGATCAAAAATTTTCACTGCTGCTTGAAATCACAGGTCACCCTGAGAAAAGGGGTGCATTCAAATGTAAATCTGCCTGAAGGGTTATAACTTGCAACCCCACATAAACCAGTTCATATATGTGTGTGTGTGTGTGTGTGTGTGTGTGTGTGTGTGTGTTTTTATAAAAGAAAATTAATCCCTTTTTAATCAAACTTGGAAAGGCTCGCACAGCTGGAAAACTCAGGACATTTGTGTGGAGAAGCTGATAACTGCTATCACTGGCTCCTCATTGACTCTTCATTGGCAGCTTCACACTTCTTGCTGTTCTGCAAGTATCAATTTAAAATGGCCTGCAACAGTGCCAGCTCAATTTAACGCCAAGAAGCTGAAGCTAGTAAAAAAGAAAGTATTGAAAAAACTATGCAAGTGTTGCAAGGGAGTCCATGGCTTTAAGATAGTCCTTAGTACAACTTGGAACACACATTGCTCCATTTCCGCAGATTTCTCTTTTTGCTTTATATATGTATTTTTATATACATACCTCTGTGTGTGTGTCTGTGTGTCTGTGTGTTTGTGTGTGTGTGTGTGTGTGTGTGTGTGTGTGTGTGTGTGTGTGTGTGTGCATGCTTATATGCATAAGAGTCCAAGGAATGTTAGAGCTGTCCCAGAGTTAAATTTTAGTTATCACCTATTTATATGTGGCCTTTAGAGTTCCATTTCCCCAAGTTGCCTAGCAAATCATTACACATTTTTCTCACAGCTTTGCACATGAGAAAAAGAAGATGCTTTTTTTTCCAAGGACTGCAGTACAGCCGTTCTGTCGTGCTCTCTGTAAACTGCACAAGTCCCGTGAGATCCATCCCAAGTAGCTGCAGATGATGGTGTACTCAAAGCATATGCAGTGGTTACCCAAGAGGCCATCACTAATTTCACAAGTAGTGGAACTGACTGCTTATTAGACCCCATTTGAAATTTTCTTTAATGTAATGGAGGTATGGCTTCTAGTCCTTTATTCTCCTTTGCCTTGACCTTGTGTTTTGACCTTGTATTGCAAAACGAGTGCATAAATCCATATTGTCAAACTATTTCTCTCAAAGGGCTGGGCCCTTTGACATGGCAATTTATGTGTAATTTACAATGCCCACAAAGCTTCGATTACTTGTGTTAGGCTTAAACAGCCTTGGCCACCTGCCTGACATTCACCTGATGATTTGTTCAAATTTAAACTTTACAGCTGCAAATTTCCTTGAGGCAGGCACCATCTGCATACAAGGCAAGGTTAGCATACAAGACATTCTGTTTTGTATTGACTTGGCAGATCTTTAAGCCTACCTAGAGATCCTGTGATTTCATGAAGCTTTGACTGCTCTAAAGACTTCCTTCATTACAGCTTTCAGTTCCATGCCCAAGTAATGGCCAGGGCTCCTGTTTGGAAAGGAAGGAATTGGATTAAAGTTGTCTGCTACGGCATGACGCAACGCTATTAGACATCCTAGACTTAATATAATTAGGATTATTTTGAACATGAGAAATCATTCAACTCACTGCTGCAGTTTTCAGTTTTTAATTAGAGACTTCCTTGAATGTGTTACAGATATGTTTCCTTTCATTCACAAAAATCTTTCTGCGCTACCTGCTGGCTTTCAGACATTTTCCTGGGGCAATTATGTCTGTGTAGGTATAAATAAATCTACATCCCATGAATATCAGTGAAAATGCATCTGCCTCTGACACCTGCTGCAAAATGTGTGCAGTACTGGGGCAGTACGTGCCAGAAACACTGGCAGCCTGTATCTGCTGTGACATATGTTCACTCAGGTGAGCTGTAGTGGAAATATCCATACTGGGAGTGGGAGGTAGACAGGTGATAATTGCCTTTCAATTGCTTATTGACTAACTTGCTAGGCAGGAAAGCAAAGGAAGCAGCATTTAAACCTTACAGGACCCAACTTGGAAAGCTGCTTCGAGTCCTCACAGCGAGTTGTTCTTGAAAACAGACGTTGGTAAGCAACGGCTAGAGGGACTTGACAACAAAATGCACTGTTATTTCTTCCTTGCTTTTGAAAGTATACAGAAGGATGATGAGTAAACACTCTCCCGACTAGGCTAGAAAGGTCAAAATCCTCTTTACAGCTCTTTTACTGCTCTTGACTTATTTTTTAGCAACTGAAGGGGAAAGATTTCTCTGCTTTTGTAGTGGATTAAATTTTGTTTACATGAACCTCTGCTAAATTTTTCATCATGTATACAACTTTTGAGGAACTCCTCCACCTTTGTCACCTATGCTGCAACTTAGACTTGTCCTTCTTGCCTCTGCTGAACCCCTTTTTGTGTCATGGATTCATTTGTCTTCTGCTCCTGTTCTAAGACACAATGAAGCTGGGACTGGTGTTTGGTAAGGGCTTTTCCACTCAGTGTGCTAGGGAAGATTTGAAAATATTTTCCCCTCTTTTACAGTACATTTTTCGGTTTTTAAAATTAAGAGGACAGCAGAAGTCATCCACGGAAATTGACAGTTTCACCAGGACACAAATTGAGGAGTCTCCCTAGAGTATTAATGGAACAAATATATTTTCAAAGGCATAACCTAGCTACCTCTCCTTGGCCTCACAGACAGTAAGTTCCTGTGCCACCCTATAATTAAAGATTATGCACTGGAGCAACTTTCTGCCATAGGAATGGTGGCAACTTGGCTGAATAATTCACACTAATTGCCTTAGTGACTTTTGCCTCTCCTTTCTCTTTTGCCAAGTGTGAATAGATTTCTTTACTCTTCAACTAGTTATTAAAACACTGAGCTCTCCATCTCTATTTGATTTCTAAACTTTTATTTGACCTCCATAATATTCTGCATGTTTCCAGTCCTTAATTTAGATTATTTGTCTTATTTTTAGATAATTACAAAAAAAAATCTCAGATTTTCTGGGATCATTCTTGCAGGAAAGTATTTTTGCAGATAGTAAGCTTTCTCACTTTAGAAAACTTAAAACAAAGGAGAACTACCAGTTATGACGAATGTGTAACCTTGCTGTGTATCCACCAACCTCTGCTTAAAGCTATTAAATGTTTTGCATGTTGGAAGCCAGCTAGAGCCTGCTGTTTTCAAAGAACCTATTTTCCAACCATTTGGAATATTTGAATAAAATATTTTTTAAAAGGGAAAAGTCATTTGGGAAATGAAATATACATGCTGTGCCTGAAAAAGATAATTCCTGTACTAGAAGAGGTTTGGTCTTGACAGGCAAAAGCCACTAACGGGTGAGGGAAACAGCCTTTTACTGTCATATTTTAAAAACTTCGGTAATACCCAAGATTTCTTCACTTAAAATCATTTTTTTAAGGTGCACTCCTACTTGAAAAAGACTCTCAAGTTTTCTCTGTATCCTTGCTGAAGTGTTGCTGGCAGTAAGCTCCCTGACCATAGCAGAGAGGTGAATTTTTACTAAACATGGTGTTACAGAACCATTTCCTCCTGTCACCCTGACTTCAATCTGCATTAAGCAATAACATAAGGAAAATACAATACTGAAGGACAACCCTGTTTCCCAGTTTCTGCTGAAAGAATATCAAGCAATTACAGAGCTATAAAAAAGGGAAGGCAAGACACCAAGAGGTTATCTTATCGTCTTGCCCTGTGGTCCAGGACAGGACAAAAAATATCCAAAAGAAATCTAATCCTTGTACAACAGACATTTCCAATATTTCTCTATTTTAAAATACTTTTTCCTTTGTTTTTCTTCAATACAGTTGAAGGAAATTCACTATTTATAACTTTGAGGTGATCAAACACAAAAACACATATATGTGTGAAGGCAGGATTTAGGAGAGAAGCACTATCTTTAACAGAACTTTACAAGCAAGTTGTTGAAGTTGTTAAACTTCACTGCAAAAATGAAGAACCTGTACCTTGGGAAGTTGGTTTGGTTTGTGTTTTGTGAGGGTTTAGTGTCTCAACATTTCTGTGGCTGGTACTGTGACTGATGGACATAGTCGCAGTGAAAACATATAAACATTGTGGAAAACAAAATGGAAATTTTGGAAATGGAAATAGAAGTCTTTATTCTACTGGTTTACATATAGGCTCATTTTAAAATAAGCACTTTCTTTTCTCTGTGCTTAGCAGAGACTGTGATGCTGTTATCCATGGTAAAAAGGAATTGGTTCCTTTCCATACAAGTGTGTTTGTAGGACTCTGCATAGCACAGCACGTATTTCAAGATGACTGTGGTAAGTAAATTAGCTTTAGAGGCTGAGACAGCAGATATATAGTGTGCATTTTCTCACTAAGCAGGATCCTAAGCTGCTAGGTTGCAGAAGGCTGCTGACATCAACATGCAACTAGGACATCAAACATGACCAAAAAAGCATCTTGGAGAAACCTCCTACTACAGGACAACTGTCTAATTAATTGAGCAGGGAAAATGCTAAGTCAAAGCTCTGTGTGGCTAAAACAATTAAATAGGGAAAATTTAGGTTTATGAAAATATTATTTTAGGAAGCTATGTAGAAAACCAAAAATTTGACTTTTGCCTACTAGGTAAGGAACAAACTGCTGCTCTAGCTTTTCTAGCTTCCACTATCTTCTCTCTTCTGAATGCAACTGTTAATAGCTATTCACAGCTCCTTTCAAATTTCCTGTGCTCCTGAGTGCCCGCCAGAAATGCATTCCAATGGCTCAAAAAGGTTTTTGAATAGAAGGGGAAAATGTGCATGTTCACTGCAGAAAGAATTCCTCCTTTTGATTTCGGCTTCTCAAGTAAAGTAAGGATGAAGAGGAGATTCTCAAAATACTTTCCCAGTGTCTTACCAACAGAAAACATCTGTGGTTATTTTCACACTACTTGTACTCTGCTTTCCAGAATGGAAGTAGAACAGAAAGTTCGCACTTTTCTTTGGGCTTGAAAGTGTGATTTCAGGGTTGTTTTTTCTTCTTTTAATAGAAAATTTTAGTAGTACCTAACTAGAAATATTGACTTCTTCCGGATATTTTAACAGTCCTGAGAAATTAATGAGAAATTTCTTCTAAAGCCTGTTTTTCTGTACCTGCAGGGATTTACCTCTACCACTGTGGAAGGTGTAACAGAAAAATCAAGCTGATTGTCAGTATACCTCAACTCACTATCCGGGGATCTTCACACTCTTTTGTGAGGGGGGAAAAGAAACGGTAGGGGGGTGGGGAGATTACAAATAGAGATTTTTACACAGGATGTCATTTTCTACAGTGTGTAGAGAACATAGTTGTTCCCTTAAATATCTACAGTTTTTTCATGGACATCTGACAAGCCTGTTAGTATCTCTCTAATTCCCCAAATTATCTTCCTTGAAAGGAATGGAATTTCCTAAGCAGCGTTTTTTCCTCACAAGAACTGAAAGATATTTTCTTTAGGAAAGAATCTAGACTTATAATATATTTGTTTCAATGACTGATACAAAAGTTAAAATGGCAAATTAAATAATGCAGTGTCCACTTACATTGTTCAAACAACTGTTTGTTATACCTTCCTTTTCCTAGGCAACTAGATTACTTTTCTTATGACTCTTCATCAGATAACCGAGTTGACTATTTCTCACACCTTGAAAATTTTGTTTTTCCTGCCTCATCAAGAAGTTTAATTTGAATGCCATGCTTACTTTAGACTTTTATGTGTATACATATCTCCTTCTATGGTCAGAAACAGTTCCTGATGGGCATGTGCCAGTTCAGTGAAGATCTACAAATCTAATTGTGTAACCTGCTCTTTTAGCTATCTCAAAGCCTGTACTTCAATCACGGCAAAATAAACAATGCTCATAATTCTGTCCCAGGGCCTCCCTTAAATAATTTATCTCTTACTAGAAAAAAAAAGAAAAAAAAAAAAAAAAAAGGCTTTTTTAGAGTTTCCCCTGTTACTCCTTGAATTGTTTTCAGTTTTCAGACTTCACATTTGTGCACAGTTGATACCTACTTTGTGTTTTTAGGATATCTTTGTGCTTTAAGACCATCTTCTCTGTAAAAATATTTTTACAACATAACGCTTGCTGGACTTTTTGCTGAGTGGCAGATTTTTAAACAAGGTTGATTTCGATCTCAGTATGGCCATTCTCTGATTTGTATAGCCCAAGTGAATCAGAAGAATTTTCCATGTGTGTACACATGCAATCTTCTCTAAGAATGGCTGTAATGGGCAATAGCTTGTGCTCACAACGGCTAATAGGCTGTGGTTTTCCATGAAAAACAAATTGCCTCCTGCTGCAGGGCTGTAGAATGGTTAGCTTTTGTTTCAAGCAAAGCAGTGGCAAAATATAGCTACAATGACCCATTGTGGAAAGCCTCTGATCCCCAGCTTCCAATATGGTCCCAAACTGCTGACCCTAAGGGATTCCCTGAAAATTAGCAACTACAAGTTTTGCAAATCTGATTTACAATAACATCTCATTTGTTTACAAACAACACCAAGATCTCACAAAGATGAGTCCAATACAAAGAGAGGGAGAAACAGATCCTACTGTTGTGAAAATGACAACTTTTGTTGGGCAATACACATAAATTAGGAATTAATTATAATTCACTACTGCTTTAAACGTGTAAAATCTGGATCCAAAGACAGCATAGCTCTGAAATAAAACATACTCTTGGAGAAAATAGCACTTGATTGTCTGAAGTCCGGAATGGTGGCTATGCCCTAGGGCACTGGCTGCCAAATTGAGAGTTTGATGAAAATTTAATTGCTGAAGCAAGTTTGCACTTAATGTCCTTAGTGTAAGTTTGGAAAGTAGAGATTTGTAATCCAGAAAACTAGTTTTATTGCAAACAGAGTGTTCCCAAGAGCTGCAGTTGGTCTGTGAGGAGGTGCCACTGGGGAGAAATGCATAACATCTTCTAACAATTCTGTTATCTTGACATCAGCCTCTTTCAGAATTATAGCTAGTACATGACTGTCTTTAAAGGATTACCTCATATCAACTGGACACACTTACTTGCAGGACAATTTGACCCTTATTTCTGGTGCTTTCATAAAAAGTACCAAAATTTTAACCTGCTTTTGAGTTTCTTGACTTCCCTCCCTCCCAGTTTCCTTTCTCGTTTCTAATCTCATTACTACCTTAGATACCATCTAAATAGGTTAATAGACTGCTGCTGTGGAGCAGTGAAAATCCATCTAGGCAATCAGTCTTCTGTTTAAAGCAGTCAAGTGAAGCTTTAAAGTAAAGATGGGGCCTGAATCAAAATGTTAGGTCTAAGCACCTTTACCCAGTGGGACAAACTGAATATAGGGTCATGGTTTGTGGTTCTTTTCTGAGCTGTTCAATTATCTTGCATCACATGCAACCAGCAATGGGAGATTCTAATTTTCTTATCAAGTGTTTTGAACAGAAAAAACCCAAATATTCAAGTAGAGGTATATTAAACAGAAATAATCACTGTTGATTAATTAATGTCAGACCTAATCTTTTCAGTAGGTGAACTGAAAGGTCCAATGACCCATGCATCACATGGATAACTGGGTCCTGATTCTCCTTGGTGATTTGGCATTGGTCTCCTTTCAGTTCAGGAGAAAAAGTAAAACATGTTCAGGCCTTTGGGTGATCCTACAATTATGTTAAAGAATACGGTAGGCCAAAAATTTGAAAGCAGAAGGGGCTTTGCTGCCCCTGTTTTCCTGAGATACATCTTTTTTGTGGTGGACATCCCTGAAAAAGGAGCAGACAGACTGACACCAAGGCATTCAATTATTACTGTAGGTTTAGATTTGGCTTCCAGATGTCAAATAGTAGCAGATGGAAAAGGAAAACAGTAACACTGTTATTCAAACAGCTTCCACCACTGAATATTGAGGTATGTGAGAGCCTTGTCTTAAATGACCCGATAATTAACAGCACCCATGATATAAACCAAAGCAAAGAAGCTTCCTCTGACAAGTTAAGCCTTTCTTTGGAGATTTCTTCCAGGACATGTAGCTTTAGCAGGAAATTCTGACTACAATGTACTTCAGAAGTGTCTTCATTACATTGTGATAAACTAGAGGAAAACCTCTAGGAGGAGCACAAATACCAAATCTACCCCTTTGTGAGAGTACAAACAAAACAGTACAAAAGAGGTTTAAAGCCAAAGTTCTGTCCAAACCCGAACCATTCTCTTTGTGCTTCTCCAGAAAGCATCACAGAGACACATAATATAAGCAAACACCTAAATCCAGCAAGAAATAGAGCACCACCACCACTGTGGGCACGAATAACTGATTGCAAAGACACTAATACAAAGCTGATCCTAGAGGGATTTTGGTAGCACAGGTCTCATTGAAGAAACTCTTTCATACATTTCTCATTCTGACCTGTGAGTTTTGCTGCCTGACAAAATTACCTTCAGCAGTATCTATCAACTTTTTCACTGCAACTTTAGCCATGACATGGATTCTCTATTGCTTTATCTTCCTCTGAGGTAGCTGTAAATACAAGTATGGATTTTACTGACTCTCAAGGTGGAAAAAAGTGTTTTGCTGGTGTGATTACACCTATGGTAGATTTTTCAACATTTCTACTGAAAATCACTGTATCAGAAGAACTTTTATAGATGGGTAAAAGGAGGGAAGGAGGGAAGGATTCCAGGAAGGAAGGATTCCAGGAAGGAAGGATTCCAGGAAGGAAGGAAGGAAGGAAGGAAGGAAGGAAGGAAGGAAGGACTTTGAATATTTTGATTATCCTCACTTAAATTACTTGGGTGAATTTTTGTGCTAGCAAAACTCACGAGTAGCATCTTTAATACTGAATCCATGTCTATCTTGTTGCTTACAAATGCTTTTTTCAATCCCATTTCAGGATGAATCTATATCCTCTTGACAAAGCCAGAGGTAATATGTATTCCTCAAGGAGGGATAAGGAGGAATTCTGATCCTCTTTAATGTCTTGTGAGCATGTGCTCTAGTTTGCAGGGGAAATTCCTGCTGTGCACAGCAGGAGCTGGTGCCAGGCTGCAAGCTCACAGGATATTTTGTGACAAAGTCTGTTTTTTGCCCATAAGTTTAAAATTAACCCACTCTCTGCAAAATCTTGGCAACTGGCTTCGTAATTTTGAATTTTTCATTGTAACTGAATAATATGCTGATGTAATAATATGTTGTCTTTCTTTCCACTGTGCAGTTGCTTTTTTATTTAGTTGGGGTTTTTGTCTGATTTGTTGGGGGTTTTTTTTGATTTTTGGGTCTTGGGTATTTTTTTGATGAGTGGCACTTTTCCCAAAATCAATCTACAGATAATACAACCATCTCCTGAGTTGATTGTCTCTTTGAAAAGACTGAGTGATCATCTTGAGCTGCTGATGATGGTATAAAGACTTAACATAAATTGTTTGCTTGACCTTTTTAGAACTGAAAATCTTATTTTTTTCTTTTTGCTCATAGCAATATATTTATTTTGTAAGCAGAGAGAAAGCTTCTCCTCCCATTCAGCCTTTGCTTCAGAATGAGAAAAAATGATGCATGCTGAGATTTTGCAAGTTATATCACTCTAAATACCTCTTTATGGATTGGTTCAGGATTTCAAAAATATGAATCCCTCTTATGAACATCATTAGAATTTGTCCTCCTGTTTTGAGAGAGGTGCCATATTACCTACATAGATAATATTTATGTGTTACCTAATCTGGTAGACTAAATCTGTACCAATAACTTAAAGCAGATTACATTACAGCAGTAAAAAAATGTGTTTATAATTATTCTTGAACAATTCCATAGTTTGAATATCTTAACTGCGCTATAAGTGCAAAAGCACATAAGGATTTGTATAAAGTGATCACACCCTTCACCGAAGTGATTGTAACAAGAAAATACTTTAAAGTTTTGGTCAGTTAAATTATCTTGCAAGATATCTCATCCATTTCTTCTCTGTAGCAAGGTTTTCTCAAGGACTGCAGACCTCTACTGGGTAGTTATCTGTATAAAGGAATAAGGATTCACTGCCATGCAGTGGCAACCCCAGTGTGAAGATGCTACACCCCTCTAATTGAGCCTGGTACAAGCCACACTGTTTTTTCCCTAAGGCCATTCACACAGCTTAGGCCTGGGGGAAGGGGAAGGTGGATGCACCTATTGTCTGCCTCAAGAGCAAAACTTGTACAGAAGTAAAGAGCAACACCTTTTATGTCGTTTTACTAGACCCAGCGCGCGTGTCAGAATTCGATCCAGAAAGAACATTCCAGATTTACAGTAATACCTGATCTGTTCTTAGACTTTCTAAAAAATGTTGTATAAAGCCAAATTAAAGTCTTATTGCAGAATTTTATTTCATTCCGGCCACTAATGAAGTCTAAAAGTTTGAATAGGGGCAGATTGAGGGCCAAAGTCCCCTCTTTAAAAAATGAAAAGTCCACTCCTAAATACCTGCTTCTACTGGTACTGTTATGTCAGTATGTCTCAGCCACTGTCTTCAGGGAGTGAAAAAAATAATTCATTCTATATTTTCATCCATTTTGATCATTAGGATAAAAATATTTGTGTACCAGCTAGGTTTCATCAGGTGCATGAGTAACCGAAGAGTCTTTCCATGTATTTCCTTGTGCTTGAAACCAAATCACTCCATCAGAAGTTAGTTAAGTGAGCTGAGACCACAAGAGACTTCAGTTAAAAAGTGCTAGACTCTCCAGCTGAAGACAGACTCCTCTCTACAAAGATGTATCTACAATGAAATTATAGATAAATCCATCCTGGGTATTAGATAGAGATTGTGAAAAATTGAACAGGTGTAAAGAAGAGCTACAATTCAAAATGTAGGCTACCTGTTCTTGACTTCCTTGTCATTATTCATAGGCAAACATTGCCTAGATCAGTGTCAAAATTGGGTTGTTAGTCTCTTTTAGTACTTCGGTGTGCACAACTAACAAAAATGCACAATGTTTGTAAGGGAATCAAGCCATCATACCTCTTCAGCTGATCATATTTAAATAATTTTATGATTCTGATATCCATCTTTATACAAACAGCTGCTCACCTAGAAATGGAAAATCTGTTTCTTAGGAGAGCAAGTCACTTTCATCTCTCTGACTGCCAATCTGAGGGCAGCAAGCACCATGTTAGAGGTTATCAGTGGGGGCATCCTTTATGGCAGCTGCTGAAGCTGTGCCAGCACACAAGCTCACTGGACTAGTGAGAAACTAGGGAGTTATACTTCTGATTTACTCTGGTGCTAAGTGCATTCATTTTCAAAGCAGAGGTCTGGGCTGCCTGCATCCATTTACAGATTTCTTTCTGATTTACATAGAGACGGTTGTGATAAAAATACATACATTTGTCACCACACAAGGACTGCAGACTAATCCTTCCCATTCTTCATAGCTCATAGGGCTTTTTGATACATAGGAACATAGCTTCAAAGGATTGGTTACAAGTATAATCCACTCTGCTATGATTCTCACCTGGTCTAGGAGACATGAATTTAAATTGCCTTGGGCTCAAATATATGTCTTCAGCCACCTACTGTCCAAAATTCTGGTATAACTCTTATCAATAAAATACCATGAAAGAGGAGCACAGAAGTCCCACAGATGATGTATGTTGAAGCCAACAGCTCATGAGACACTAGCAGAGTCAAGCTAGGAAAGCACTCTGAACACTCAAGCCACGTCACTTAAAAGAGCAAATTAAGATGAGGAGTGTGAGAAGTCCCTCATCACCCTCTACTGTTTAAAACAGACAGTTATTTGCTCTTTGGTCTCACAGTTGTTCCATGTCTCATCCTATTCCAATAGAAATAAAAAGAACAGAATCATGGCCTAACACTGGCCAGAGAAAAATTTGAAAACAGACATTTTGGTTTTCTGCAGCTTTAAATAGTGTTACTACAGCTGCTGCATCTTCCAGCTCCGGCATATCCCAAACCCAGTGATTTTTTTTTTTTTTCATTGTTAGCACAGAATTTTATTCACATAAGCATTTAACAGAAATCCTTAAGTCTCTTAAGCACCAAGGAAATCTTAAACGTGTCACTAGCCAGGGCAGCAGCTCCAGCTCTGGCAGGAGCTACCTTGGTAGCCCCAACAGGTGAGCTGCCGAGGGGACATAGGCTACAGCAGACATTCAAGCAGAACCTTGGCCTGTGAATGGATAAACTGATGTCACAGTCATTGGGCTTTTTGTTGAATACTTATTCATCACCTCAGCTGGAGAAGTAGCATTGACAGGATTCAGTGAGGTATGGAAATCCTGGATATGTACACCCTCTTTTATCTGTGTGGGATGTAGGGAATTTCTATTCCCTATACTTTTCACTCCTCACACAGATTGATCAGCATGTCCCACACATTTTGTGGTCACTGTGGTTATATTTTGGGCAGTAATTTCCCACACCAAGATGTGTGGCTCTGAAAGCCATAAAATAAGTATTCACATGGTAGCTCTTTCACAGTAATTGACCAGATAGTTGTTCTGATTATGTAGTGAATATGAAGTCTACTGGCCTCTGATGAAAAAAGAAGAGACATATTCAATTCTTTAAAGTGATATTTTCATGTGGCCCTGCCTGTGCCTCACAAAATATACTAAGATATCCAATACAATGTCCGTTTTATATCTATTTAATTTGAACTAATTTTAACCAACTCTGAAGTTTTTGTGTTCCCATTTTCAGGGAAACTTAGAGCAAAATGCTTTATGATTCATTGCCTGTATTGAGCTGCATGGGTGGAGAACCAGATAGCCTGCTGAATTCATGCTTTTAAACTGAGTATTAAGATTAGCAATATAAATGACAATTTCTATGGATAAAGTTTGGCAGGACAGACCAGGCCCAAAATATCCCTGGGCACATCCAAGTAATCTATACACTGTGAAAGTAGAGTTGCATGACTGTACTCAAACCTAACCTTTTCAAACTTCTAAGAAGATATTTAAATTTTCTACTTACCCCTCTCCTCATTATATTTGTCATGTTTTGGTTTGTGCAAACAACAAGTTCTAAAGAAAAGAAACAATAAAACTAAAAATGCTAACCTCAAATGCTAACCTTTTCTTCTCCCACACTTTTCCAAATGTCTAAATGCAAAAGTGAGCTGAATCTGGATTTCAAAATTTTCTTTTTACTGACCATAATGACAAAACTAAGACACCATATGTACAAGAACATCAAACTGCACAACTCACAAATCTTTCATGATGGTAGCAAAGAATGGTGGTTGCAAAATAAACAAAACAATTAATTATTCTAATATAAATTATATAAATTTTTATAATAATAATTAAATAATTATTTTAGAGTTAATTTCAAAATTCCATCCATGGAATGTAATGTGACTTTAACAGAGATTACACTCTAGTCCAGAGGTCCTGCAGAGAGGCAAACAGATTGGGTTTCATTTCATTGCCTGTAGGCTTTACTTTTAGACTTCTTTTTCCTAAACTTCCAACCAAACATAATCCCTTGTTTCCTCTGAAGGCTTCCATTGGTTTCCATTATTATTTTGTCTTATATTTTGTCACACGGTCTCAGAAAAAACACATTTCTGAACCACAAAAGTTCAGAGCCTTTTTCTGGTTTTTNTTTTTACTGACCATAATGACAAAACTAAGACACCATATGTACAAGAACATCAAACTGCACAACTCACAAATCTTTCATGATGGTAGCAAAGAATGGTGGTTGCAAAATAAACAAAACAATTAATTATTCTAATATAAATTATATAAATTTTTATAATAATAATTAAATAATTATTTTAGAGTTAATTTCAAAATTCCATCCATGGAATGTAATGTGACTTTAACAGAGATTACACTCTAGTCCAGAGGTCCTGCAGAGAGGCAAACAGATTGGGTTTCATTTCATTGCCTGTAGGCTTTACTTTTAGACTTCTTTTTCCTAAACTTCCAACCAAACATAATCCCTTGTTTCCTCTGAAGGCTTCCATTGGTTTCCATTATTATTTTGTCTTATATTTTGTCACACGGTCTCAGAAAAAACACATTTCTGAACCACAAAAGTTCAGAGCCTTTTTCTGGTTTTTACAATTTGTCATGTGCTGCCTGGTACAGTGAGTAAAGCCCTGACCTGTGCTGGCTACAGACACACATGGGAGCTGCAGCCTGTGACTGTCCCAGTACCCACAGGTACAGAGGCATCATTCTTGGCTTTCCCCAAAAACACTGCCTAATACAACTCCAAGGCCAGATGCAGAGGACACAATCCTGGCCATCTTCGTGCACACCAAGTACATGATAGAACTGCACATCCTTTAAGTGCTATGTTACACTACAATTTGCCTCCTTCCAGCTTCCCACAACTTCAAGTGGGAATCAGAAGAAAATACTGGCAGTAACAACAAAAGTTCAGAACAAAAAAAAAAAGACCCCTTCTGAAGATTTGTCCCTGGATATGACCTGGCCTTCTTTTGTTTCATTCATTTGTAATTGCAACACACTGCTTGTATCAAAGCCATTCACACCCACCATGAAACAAACAGGTTGATTTGTTAGTTATTAAAGAGATAATAGCTTTTGCCTGCATGAGGTAATTCTACTAGAATAAAATGAATGAAAAATAATTCTGCTCAAAACCAACAGTTTAGTTGCAGTCAGTTTTTGTGGGAAGAGCTGGCTTTGACTATCTCAGCAAAAAAGCTGTGCATTTCTTCCAAACAATTATCTGTATGGCTCCATACAAGGGGATAGAAATTTTTTTCTCATGTTGACTATGCAGGAGACGCAATCTACCAAGTTGCTTGACAAAGACAATCTACCCTTAACCCATTTAATCATGCACAAAACACACTTAAATAGATGGGATCCAAGGACTGTGGTGTGTATGCCCTGGATGCCAGACATGCTCTGGCATCTGAAATGAAGAAGCTCAGAAATGGCACAGATGCAGCCAAGAACCTATATCAGGTGTAAACCCACAGTCGGAGTGGGGGTATCCTATCTCCTTTCCACCCCTGATTTCTGCAGCCATTCAGCAGAACAGTTAATTCTGTTGTAATATTTGAAAAGCAAACCCAAACTCACTATGGAAATCATTGCAGTCAGTGCAGTGTCCTTTATTGGCTTTTTTTCCTATATTGTGATTTAAAAATGGACATAGAACCCATTGCTTTATGATGTCCCCAGTTCTCACTCTTTAGGCCATGACAGATTTTTTAAACATGAGTATGAATCTGAGTGTGGAGTTAGAACATACTTGCAGCTAAGGGTACAGTTACACTGAGGACAGAAGATTACAAGAATGGGAGAGGTTTGGACTTCCACTGAAAAAAACATTCTTTCCTTCTCCATTCAGAAAAATTTAAAAAATTTATTTATGCCACCTGGTAACTGGTTTTTTTACCTGTTTCTTTGCCAGCATTTACACGGTAACAAGCAGACACAGGTCAATAACAGGATCAATAAAAAGAATTAAAGTTAAGGATATTAAAATTACCATAATTACATTCCAGACAGAGCAGGCCAGAAAATTGATTCCCTGTCCTGCAAATGTTGAGATGTAAAACATATTCCTGTCTTGCATCAGGACAAAGCCAATGATTTACTTCCTTTTTTTTTTACTATTATTATTAAAAAAGAGAAAAAATAATCTGAAAATCAAAAAAAAAAACAAGAGGAAGACAGAAACAGATGAGCAGAGACAAGTTTTGAAATAGCTGATGGTCTTTTAGAGAGGCCACTAAAACTAGATTTTAGGAAAGTCTGAGTCCATTCCTTAGGTTAAATCAGAAAAAGTAGGAATTCAAACCTAGGTCTCACAAATCCCAGCTTCCAGCTGAGAGCTTCAACTGTCAAGTTATTTTCCTTTTTTTGAAGGTGAGTCCTTCTTCCTGCACAATACTCTGTCAAAACAATACATTTTCAGAGCATCTCATTTAGAAAACAGGCCCTCTCCAATTTGTCACATTTCCAAACAACCATAGTTACAGACTGCATGCTTATTTTCAGACTCGGGGAATGGCTGCCTGAGGGTACCTCTCTGCAAGCCCAGAAATTCTACCTGTCATAAACACAGAGCATTTTATTTTTTATCTTTCCCTCCAAAGATGAGTCTTCTTTTTGCTAAATGGACACTTGGGAATGGACATAACTTCTGACAGAATGAAAACTTTGCACAGAATAAGTTGTATTGAGAGTAGGACCCTGTTTTTAAAAAAACAAAACCAACTCTTTATTTGAATTCTTGGCAACAGAGTGTTTTCGATTCTGTTGTGATTTTTCTGTCTTTTATTCACTACTAGAGGTTCATTTTCCCTTTCAGGAGTAATGGCAACTATCAATGCTCCCATTTCCTCTCCTCCTTCCTCCAATCTCCACAGCATGCTTCACCTTCCTCTCAGGCTACTCAAGTGTTTGGGAAGTGTTGTAAGCCAGACGACAGAAAGTGATCAGATTGGAAAATGAACTGTTGCAAAATCTTTTGTCAATCTACCTCCCTCTTTTTGGTAAAAAGCCCACAGACAAGTCACTATCTAAAAGACATAAAGTTGAGTAGAAACCAGGAAATTCTTGTTCACAGTTTCACTGATCTCTGGCCTGAAGTCTTTTTTTGCTCAGGCTGATCACACACAGGCATCTTAAAACTCACATTCAATCTTTCCTGTTCCATGATGACATCACACCAGCAAACCTAGCTTCTCAGAAATGCATTGGAGCATAGTGGAATGCTGAGGCAAAAGCAAGCCTGCAGCATTAATGCCACACTCACTGGCATTGCCTTGTGTGGTCTGAGTATCAAGCATCACTCCCCTAAAACAGACAAATTAACTATATCTAGTGTATGTAGTAGCACAGTATACAGACTACAGTTTTTGTCACCTTGGAATATATATTATTTGCCCTGATCATTCTGTGCATCACTAAAGTAATCCACTAGTCTCCGTGATTTGTCTTTTTAAGTGTAATTTCTTCATTAGACACTTTCTGTCTAATATTGCCACCCAGTATAAGGAGCTGCTAGACTGAGACCTCCTGAGATGGCAATTTATGCACAGGGAGTCTTCTCACAGCTGGAGGAGAAGCAAGATATTCAAAGTCTGTAAAGGGGATCCCTGTAAAACCAAATCTCCCAAATTACTTTTTGAGTAGGCTTGGCATTCTGTCTTGTTAGTGTAAATATATATAGAAGTGTCTTGTTAGCAAGAATGTGACAAAGTGGACGTAAGGGAACAGAAGTGGCATGGCTCATTGAAAGAGCCGTTTCGCATAAAATAAGATCTTGTTCTGGGCCTCTGATCTGCAGAAGGTTATAGATGCTTCCCTAAAGCTCCTAATGCTGCAAAACTGTCAGTCACTAATGAAGAGCTGGACTGACTTTGTGCAGAGTAACTCTGTGCACTTCTGAGACCTTCTGGTGATCCCTCCGTGGCCATGCTCCTGTGCACAGCCTGAAGGACAGCAAGCACAGACCAGCACCTGCGTTCCCATGCACAAGCCTGTGAGAGTATTAAAATGTTAACACTGGGGCAAGTTTGGAGGAGAGAAAATACAGAGTTCAGTCCAAGAGAAAGAAAAATAACCAGACTGAAGATCAAGAAGTGGGATCAGAAAGTAGATCATTGTTTTGAAAAGTAGCTATTTATTTCTCCTGTTCTCCCTTGTTATCTTAAAACCATGATGCTAGGTGTTGCTCTGAGAACCTGAGTGGTCTATAAGCTTTTTAGAGCAGAGACTTTCTTACTTGTCAACAGCTGGCTGCATCTATTCCAAGAGGGTCCTAGATAACAACAAGGCCCTGGCTGACAGCAGCCAAACTGAGAAGTGGTAATGCCCAGCAGAAACATAAAATGCAAACGATATTGACTGGTGAGAGGTTGACCTCGGGACATCCTGATGTATCTGCAGCCACCATGATAAATACTGACCAATCTGCCAGCACAGTCAGTGTAGGAATGGGTTTAAAAAAGCAAAACAACTCACTTTGATCCTTATTGTGTGCAGGAAGACACACACTAGCCTCCAATCCCAACACAGGGCAAAAGAAGAGGAATGACCTATCTTTGTGTTTCAAACACAGCCTGAAAAACTCCAGCCAGTGCCTAAATAGTTAACATAGCAACGTGGCTTCACTTCAGCAGACATCTATGTATTCAGCTGTGGCATTTTTAGGAAAAACACAAGCCTAACTGGAGAGACCTCTCTCAGAATAAAATGACAGTGAAGAAAAGACACATAAAAATTATCATTATGTAATCACTTGAGGTCAGGCATGCATATAGAGCCATTGGATCAGATCATTGTGTGGGTGCTAAAATGACTCAGAAAGCAGTGCTAGACTAAATATTCTCTAATGTAGCTCTGCATCTAATTTGCTAATTCTCTTGCCATATGTTTTGCAGTAGTTTACTGAAGGCAGCCATAATTTTGATGATAGCATATAAGACACATGCATGCAAGTACAGATTTATCCCTGTGGGATTGGTGGGCCAGGGTGCTTCAGTGAGATTAGCTCCAGGTAATACAACACTTCCATATATCAGAGGGTCTATCATGATATGATTCCTTCACCTACATCAGCGATTGTGTTTCTCTCCCACAAGTGTTTGTGGCTTTATTCTTGTGAGCAGAATCTGCTCCATTGAATAGATTTAATCTATTACACACATAACCAGAGAAAGGACCAAGGAAGAGATTTTATATCACTAGATAAACATCAGCACAATTTACCAAGAAAAGAAAGCATTTTTGTCTTGTCAATTTTTATGTGTAGAAATGAAGGGCAGTTTTTGAAATGATGAACTGCCACAGCCTCCTGGAAATCTTCCTGTGTCCCTGTAAACACAGGAAGATTTAAAAGAGAAAATTGTAGATTTTCACTTAAAAAGGAAATTTGTGACTATTCTCGGAGCAACCATTATGCACCAGTGGAAATGAATTAAGCCAGGCCAAGTTTCACCATAAATGCTAAACACACACTCAACTCAAACTGTAAAGCCATCCCAAATTTGCAGATATTTTCTTGCTGCCATTGCCTGAGATAAAGTTTATTGCTCACTAGAATTCCCCAGCTATTTATTTTTCATTTTTAGACACACAAATCTACATAATCAAAATGCACACACACTGAGTTCTCATTTCAGGACTCTGTGTCTCTTGGAGACTTAGGACACTGTGGTAATCTATTAAACTGGCTCAATATTTTATTAAGGTAAACACTACTGAAAAATCACCATATTTCCAATAGCTCTGTTTTCTACTTCAGTCATTCAGGTATGCTATATTCGAACAAGCTGAGCAATGGATGAAGATTTCCTTTAAATACAGTCATGTCAATCCAAATTTTTTGTGATGCTGCCCTCTATGTTTGATCTGTAAAAGGGCCAAATTTAAATTAAGAAATTGGAAACTTTAATCTTTACTCTGCTGTGAATGACAACAATATTGAGCTGGCAGAACAGCTGAGGAGACAGGGTTTATGAGAGGAGAAGTAAGTCAGGGAGCTCATAAAAATCTGCTTTTCTGAGAGAAAAAATTTTCACTAATATATATGTGTATATCACAGTGTGAAACTGCAGCTGGCATCCTGTCTTGTGCCCTTCATAGTCCTCATTACCAAGAACAATTGCGTTCCAGAAAAAACTGCTCTTGACTTACAATTCCTCGATTAAAGAAATACCTCCTCAGAATGTTTAATATTGTAGCAATCACATCATTAGCATAACTCCTCACAATATACCAGTGTTAGGTGACTCAGACTTTTTCTACCCTACAGTCTTCAGGGAATCATATTAACAATGTTCATGCCAAAACCACTCGTTTCTGTGGTAGAGAGACTGCCTACCATGCCAATGTTACATTCGTGACCTGAAGAGCACCTAGAAAATCGGGATTTCACAATCCATCTATCCATTCTCAACCAAAAAATGCCATCAGGCAGAGTTTGTCATAATTAGTTATGTTACTCATAACTGTTTCCTCTCACCATATGGCTTGAAAAACAAGAGTAAATTTTACTATTTACGTTTAGTAACAGATTGTGGAACAACACCATTCACTTTTCTTTAAATCTGTAATTATTCTCCCCAAACCAAAAGGGAAAAGTGGTGCCAGAAGGCCAACCCTCAAGTCAACAGTATGTTGAGATGTGCTTGTACTTAACAGCATGACTCTATCTGAGCAGATCCTACCTTTGCACTTGCTTTCTCCTGCTGCCAGCATAGAGCCCTCCAGCATGATGGAGTCTAGCATTGCTGAAAGAGAGAGAGCTCATTTCATTCTGGAGTTTCAAATGTAATCTAATTGCTTAAAATAATCCTTGTATTCCAGATTTCAAATATGGGTTTTATAGCTTCTTCTTTATCATAGGATTTTTTTGTTCTCAGAAGAAGTTCACAGACTGTGCCTAGCACCCACAGCCTAGACACTTTCAAAATTGCAACCTGTTCTGAATGCCTGGATGAAGATATTAAAATTTGGTTTTGCAGCTTTTCACAGGCATATAACATATGTGCTGCGTCTGCTGCCTACGAATGGTTTTTAGAGACGTTGACCTCCACAGCTCCAGTTAATTCCTGCAGTTCCCCAGCTAGCATGGAGCGGAAATGAAGCCATTGTAGAGGCAGAAGTTCAGCTTTAACACACACCTCTCACTTTGAGCACAAGCCATCTGCAAACAGTGCCACACAGAGCACATTGGGGATTGCTGGGCCAAGGCCAAGCAGGAACCCCAGGCTGGCACAAAAGACAGGATCCCTCAAGCGTAGCAGTAGTCTGGAGACAAAAGGAAGGGCTGGCCTGCTGACAGCACTACAGATTATGATATAGTGGTTATTTCTATTTAAATTGGCACTAACATTTAGGTGCTATTACCACAGATTAAAGTAACTGCTGAATCTGTCATTTTTGCCTGCTCGCCCTGGTGCCTACAAGGTGAAGTCCAAGAAGGATGAAGCAAGGCACCAAGGATTTTTTAGGATAATCTGATAGCTCATAACACCTGAAAAGTTGTCCTGCCCACCTCCTTCTAGTTCTCAGCCACAAATTCCCTCACTTCCCCTTTCCCCACTAGACCTCTTGCTAAAATGCTTCAATTCATAAGCCAGAAAACTAGCTCAGGAAAAAAAAAAAAAGACAGATAGGTTTATTCCAGGTAAACAAATTGATTAATCTCCATAAGAGGTCAAATGCCATTAATGCCAATGCAAGTCTCAGGGTATGCTTGACTTGGGAATTAGCTGTGTAACATTGTTTCAGCTTTAATGTGTAGCTTCATCTGAAAGAAATTCCAGCATATTTGGCTAGCTTAAAGATCAAATGCAAGATCTATGCAGGGATTCCCATTCATAGCTGCCTGGGATATGCATCTCCATCCCTGAATTAGGCTGTGGGATCACCACTTCCTCAGGGATTCCTTCAAAGCTGCTATGAAATTCATAGTTTGTATCTTGCCACATAAACCCAGAAAGCTTTCTGGGGTCATATCCTACTGCAGCACTGTTAACAGCAGGCTAAACCACACCGAGATACTTTCAAATGAAAACAGTGGGGAAAACAACTGACAGATATTCAACCTGCAAAATGTTTCTGTCTTTACTGCTAGGATGAATCACTTCACTGGGTAAAAATTGCACTCTAGTTTCAGCTGACAACACCAAACAAGACTGCAAAGCCAGGTCAAACATGCCATTAAACTCAAGCAATTGTATTTTGTCTATGGTAAAGACAGATTTTTTCAAGTAATTTTGCAAGTGAAATATAGTTTAAGTGCATGATTGCACTAATACTGTATCCACACATGGCCCCGTAACAAGACACCACAAGACTTGACAGTTTTAAGCAGACAGAAAGAGCCCGTTCTTAAATGGAAATGTTGAGACAACTTCCTGAATGGTTAACAAGACAGAGATACACACCAGACAGCATATGGAAGAGAAGTGTACTCCGCCAGAAATTAGAGTACAACACTACTAATTCAACAAAAAAACTTTCTGCCTCTCTGCAGAGCCTGTGGTGGTTAAAAGCATCACCTTATTAAACTTCAAAATAAATAATTGTGCAATTTTTTTTTTTCCCTCAGTACTTAGGTTTTTTTCAATAAAATACTAAAACTTGAAAAAGAAGAAGAAGCAAAAAAGTCTCAGTCTTCCAGTATCTTGGTGTTGGTGTTGATTTACTTGCCAGAGAACCTTTCCCTCAGAGGAGGATAACTGGGATCTTCTTAATCACTTCCCATGTGTACTGGCAAATTCTCTTTTTTATTTTTTTCTCTACACAATAGGCATGAGCTACATTCATTTTCACTACAAAACCTTTGCAAAATCATATTGTATTTTGTTAATGACTAACCATTAGACTCAAAGGAAGGAAAAGGTACATAAGGCTCTAAGACTTGATTTATTCTATAAATTTGTGTCGGTCTGTGACAGTGCATTACATCTTTGTATGACATCTGCATAAGGTTCCCTTTCCAAGGGAGAGTTGTAGATTTTTCCTCTCATTTGGTAATATTGCTCCCATCTCATTTGTGCTAAACTTCATTCACATGTTGTCAGAGAGATGTGGGATGACTGCTCTACTCCTCTGTATATCATTCTAATAGGATGAGAGCATTGAAGGCAGCATCATATCAGTGGATACATTACCTATGGTTATTTCCTAGGCAAGGGAAGAACAATTTAAATATAGGAACTGAAATCTATTTACATATTCCATAGTCAATTTAATCTGTTATAAATCAGCTCAGCTACAGAAAGGGGCTGCTTGTCACACAGCCATGGCTTCTTCTCCCTGCCTTCTGTTTCTGCCAGTCCTAATGTTCATCTGGCAAATCACATCAGGGAAGAAATCCAACAAAAACTTTTTTTTTTTCCCCCAAAGCTGAGTTTTAGTTCAGATAAACTCCCTACTTCAGCCCATTCATGGCTGCACAAACAGCATGAGGGAGGCAGTACAAACAACCCATGGTGTAAGACAAAGTGGGACCTACCCTTTTAGCAGCAGCAGCCATTTATCCTGCTTAAGTTCATCATGGACCTGTGGCACTAGTTAAGTGGTGACAGTCACAATATGGATTATCTAACTTTCCTGCATATTACTTTCTCAAGTCAATTAGTGGCCAATTCCAACTAAGCCAATGTGAGCCACTCTCAACATGGAGCAAAACAAGCTCTTTGGGTAATTTATACTGTTTATTCACACTGTGCATGCATACACAGAAATGCAGAGGCAACAACAGCAACGTCTACATGACCCTATAGGAAATTCCTGGCAGTAATAAGAGCTGGACTGACCAGCCTCTGTTGAGAAAGTTCTGTGATATTGTAAAAATCATTCAGTTCAACTGTGTTGAAGCTTTATATGGCCTTTAGATAGAAAAAACACTTGGGTAGATGTCAAAAGCCTTAGTAGCGAGCCAAAGACCATTAAAAATAAACAAGTAGCTCTCAGGCTGGCTAGTATTAGGTCTTTCTATCCACTATTCTCAACATTCAATGAATTAAACACACTCTGAGACATCCCAGTCTAGACTGCCATGGGTCTGCCCTTTCCTCAGAGGAATGTAGGTCACCCCAACTGAGAGTTTTTGCTTCACAGAAGTCTAAAATTCCAACATTTCAATAAATGTTCATGGAGGCTAATTGTTTTTCATTATTTTCCATAATATTCTGCATAGCTGATTTAACATTGCCCAATGTGGTTAGAGATCTAGTCCTAACCCAAAGCTGGAATTTTGGAATCCAAAGATTCCTAGCCAGCAGATATTTTGGCTGTATTGACCAGAGTTGAGCAGACCCTGAGCAGGTTCTCGAAGTGCTCCCAGGAAAGCAGAGACACTCACATTTTCTTCATCCTTGCTTCTGATTCTGCTTTCTGCAGTGCTTCTGCTCCACTCTTTAGGCATCTATTTATCCTGAAGTTTTCAGAAATACAGAGTATCTACAGAGCAATACAGTGGGCATGAAGCACTAATATACCAAAACCCAGCATGTATTACCCACACTTCAGCTCTCAGTGTAGTGCTTCACTTGCATTTTGGGAGAGCACCAGAAGATGCAGGCCACAGACCTACAGTTCCTAGCATGAGCACAAGAGGAATTTTGTGCATCAATAAAGTAGCACCACATTTCCCTACCTCACTTACCCATACAGGCTACCTGATCTGTTGTCAGAACTAACTGTGCTGAACACCCCTAATTAATGGTTAGCCATCTCCTGTGTATGCAGGGCTTGATTGAAATGCTCAGGACCAGCTCTTTGGTTGGCTCCACTCTTATCTTGCTTGAAGCTGATAAAAGGAGTGTGTCTACCCCTACTGCCGCTCCCCACAAATCTCTGGGCAGAAGCAATCACTCTCTGGCAGATTCTGTCAACAACAAACAGCAGCACTTTTCTCCAGTGTCACACCAATCTCCCCTCTGGTGCAGCCAGGCAACAGCAGCATCTGAGCAGTTTTCTCTGTCCCCATCCCTATGCGTGCCTTGATGGGGAGGCTATAGAGAGAAGGAAGAACCAAGGTATCAAAAGAAAGAAATGTTTACCCACTGCTTTACAGTTCTCCCAGGTTGTTAGCTCTTGCAGTTACAGGAATGACTTCTGATGTTAAGCAAATGGCACAGGGTGTGAAAATGGATCAATATTTCTTCACCAGCAGCTGTATTTTGAATGTTGCCACTAGTATAGGGCTGGGAATTTGGTACCCAAAAAACTGTCCAGGAGAATTACATTGACATTGCATTTTAGTAAAAAAAAACCACTATGTGATGCTCCTGTGTTTATTTATCTCTGTTTATGGTTTTTCTGCCTTCCATCTATGGAAAGGGGAAACAAGAGGCTAAATAGTAAATGACAGCATTTAAGCATCTGAATATTGTAGCTTAAAGTGATTCTACTAGTTAAACCTAACTGAAAATCATTATTTTTTTCCTTATGCACTAGCAAATAAACCCTAGAACAAATGTAACCATAGATCTTCTTTTTGAATTCAAAATACTACCTCCATTATACAGTTAGAGAACTCAAAACAACAGTTGTTCGAATTGTAAGTATTTTCCAAAAGTAAACATTTTCAAGTGTGGATAATACATACATGTTTTCTGAATACATGCTAAAAAGACAGCTCTTTTATTTGTGTGAAACATTTTATAGTCCTAATTCAGAACAGTATCTGTTGTTATGACAGACTTTAAAATATGATAGGTTTTAAGCAAGCACCTAAACTTTAACATGTTTAGTTTAGAAGTCCTTGTAAATTACAAAAGGTAGAGGCAGACCGCATAATGGTGTGGGTAATCTGTCTCTTTAAACTTGTTGCTATTTAGGATAGGAAAACCAAAATCCCTTCCTGAATTAACATGTTGTGATTTTTATCATAACACAGTTTCTGTGAAACATCATACCCACAAATGTTAGGATAAAAGTTCTGGCGCTGATTTATTTGAATTGCACGCAGATGTACGTCACAGACTCTCAATTCTAAAAGGCATGGTACTTCAATACAAGTCTGGAACAAGAATATAGCTTCATCTAAATCCGTTTAAGTTAGTAACAAACATAAAGCACACCATGAAACAAGATGCCATGAAGCTAAAGGGTTAGCCTGTATCTACAAGAAAATGGTTGAGCTCAGATCAGTCAGAGCCAATTATTGTAGCAGCACTGGGAATGCCTTATCCCCTAAGATTGGTGTAGCCCTGCAGAGCACTCCCTGCAAGCATTCCCTGCTAAACAGCCATTTTAAATCTTCAGCAGTGCTCTTCTGTCCTCTTGTTGAAGACCAGTGTACTCACAGGAGACATGAAAGAGTATATCATCACAGAATCATAGAATGTGCTGAGCTGAGAGGGACCCCAAAGATGATTGAGTTCCAACGTCTCTGTCATAGTCAGGGACACCTTCCACTAGACCAGGTTGCTAAGGGCCTCATCCAGCTTCATCCCTTAAACACCACCAGGGATGGATAATCCCCAGTTTCTCTGGGCACTCTTGTACCAGTGCCTTCACACCCTCACAGTAAAGAATATCCTTCCTATACCTAATCTAAACCTGCCCTTTTTCAGTTTAAAATCATTGTCCTTTGTCCTGTCACTGTCTCACCATATTAAAAGGTCCTCACCCTCCTTTTTTCAAGTTTTTTAAGGTACTGGAAGATCATAATGAGGTCTTTCCAGAGCCCTCTTTTCTCCAGGCTGAACTGCCCCAAATCTCTCCACCTCTCTTCATAGAAGAAGTGCTCGATCCCTCAGAACACCTCGTGGCTTCCTCTGGACCTACTCTTAACAGGTCCACATCCCTCCTGTGCTGGAAACCCCAGAGCTGGATGCAATATTCAAGGTGGGGTCTCAGAAGAGTGGAGCAGAGGGGCAGAATCACCTCCCTTGACCTGTTGTACACACATTTGATGCAGCCCAGGACACGTTTGGCTTTCTTGTATGCAAGCACACAATCTTGGATCATGTCCAGCTTTTATCTTCTAAAATCCCCAACTCCACAAGTATGCTCTCAATAAGTTCTTCTCCCAGTTTGTGCTCATGTCTGGGAGTGCCCCAGCCCAGGTGCAGCACCTTGCACTTGGACTTGTTGAACTTCATAAGGTTCTCATGAGCCCAATTCTCAAGCTCGTCCAGGTCCCTTTGGATGGCATCCCATCCTTCTGTTGTGTCAAAACTGCACTGCTCAGATTTGCAAACTTGCTGAGGTGCACTCGATCCCACTGTCTGCATCACTGAGATAAACACTGCAGAGCAGTGGTCCAAAAACAGAGCCTGAGGGACATCACTCATCACCAGCCTCCACCTCAACACAGAGGGACTGACCACAACTCTCTGGCTGCATCCAGCCAGCCAGCCAACTCCTTATCCATCAAACTGTCCATTTATCAAATCCAGATGTCTCCAATTTGGAGATAAAGAGCTTCTGAATAGGTTGTAGTGCTGGATTGCAGTGTTCCAGTTGTGAACATGACTTTTCCTAGTGTTTCCATGACAGCAATTATGCCATAGTTTTCTAATTTCACAATAGTTCCAACTTCTTTTGCTTGTTACCCATGCTGTGTACAGTTGTGTAAGAGAACATGTCTTAAAAGCACTCTCCATCTGCCTTAGTGCCAAGAGGGTTGACTTTAATTAGGACAGCTATCTTTGTAAATTAAGCCAGCCTCTGTACCAAATTGGATGAGAAGTTCTCACAGCTTCCAAACCAGTAGTTCAGATGGGGCAAATCTGACAAGTGACAGCCACAGGGACTTAAAAACAAGGGATGATAATGTCTTTAGTCAGTGCAGCCATTTCCTCATTGAGGGTCTGACCCATACTTCTGATGTGATCTTGTATCTAGCCGAGGTGAAACTTGTACTAGCTTGGTTTGTAGTGACACAGTGAAAATATCCCCCTTCTACATGCCCCTTCAAAAAAAAACCAAGTTGTATTTATGCAGTTTGCTGCTAAAATTTAAGGAAAGGCCATGTGCACTCAGTGGTACAAAATGTGGGAATTCATAAGAAAAGCCTGCCCGGAGCTGCTTTTTTAGCACTGCCCAGCTACAAGCCTTTTTTGCTCATGATACTGAGCAATAGCAAAGCCGTGTGAGTGGTCCTAGCCCATTTCAGTATATAAAGTAAATTATATCTAGATATCTGCTGATACTGCATAAACTCAGACTAGGAATACCCACTAATGGGCCTAATTTTACTAACTAAAAATTTTCAGAAAATGTTTCAAAAGGTTATTAACAGCTCTGGTGAGACAACAATCCTCCCTCAAGGACCTTATACTGCTTTTCCCAGTATTTTTAGTATAAATTTCTAAAGCAGGTTTTAAAGATCTTTGCTGCAATGTAGTACAATCTCATAAAGCAGATCCCTGGTGGAAAACTCTGGCAGAGACAAGGCATGTAGGTAGAGCTGAGGGTTTTTAACCTTCGTTATATATACCTGCTCCAGTTTATGATATACCTATTGCAGTTCTTTAGAACGTTTGTTTGTTTGTTTGTTTGTTTGTTTGTTTGTTTGTTTGTTTGTTTGTTTGTCCTGTGCAGTATATGGTGGTACAAAGTCTTCTGTCTTGAGAAATACACTGGACCTGAGATCTTCCTGCCTTGGGCTATTTGCTGTGCTCATGGGCTCTTAAGTCTCCCCCAAGCAGTAGGTGCCCCCACCTTGCTCCACCCTTCAGCAGTTCATGTAAATCGGGGGCTGGCCAGGGAGTCCCAGCCCGGAGGGATGTTCCTGGCGCCCGGCGAGGGCTCAGCCAGCGGTACGGCTGGCGACTAAGCCTTGCTGTAAGCTGGACAGCCAGAGGAAAGTTCTGTCAGTCCCGCTTTCTCTTTCCATCCGTGTCTACGGTCTGAGGACTGCCGCATGCAACAGCCTGAAGTAAAGGGCTCTGGACATCTTCCTTCTGCTCAAACTCTCCCGGCGGACCTCACGGCTATTTCAGGCTGCAGAATAATGTACTGGGGAAATCATGTTAGGTAAGTTTGCTTGAGTTGTCGGGGACCTTCTCTAGCCAGGGATGCTTATTCCTTTTAAAAGTTCACACACTCACCATTCATTTTAGTGTTTGTGTCTTATTAGCACAAATTTATTTACGGTTTGATTTTTTTTCTCTCTTTTTTCATTATTTTTTTCCAGAGTTCTTTTCACTGTGACTCTGGTCTGGCAGGCTGTTCATTTAGAAAAAGGTAAGGGAAACTTCATGTTTCTCCCCACCCCGCTGTGTTTTTCTTCTACATTTACAGTGTGCATTTCTTCACTACAAACTACCCTTCCCTCACATATTTGCACTTCTTGTCAAGGCCTTGAAAAAGAAGAACTTAAAGAAGATGTGAAAAGTCTCAATGCTACAACACAAAAGAAGCAGCCCAAGAACGAGGGGACCTTTATAAATGCGCTCAGTGACATGAATCAGAGTTATGAAAGTAGAAAGCAACAGAGTTCCAGGTCATTCGTGCCTTTCACTGGAATTACAGAGAGTAGGTAACATTATTTTTATAAACAATGACATAAAATTACTTTTTAAAAATATAACATAATAATGCTTTAACTGTTATCCTGGAAGATTCCAGCCTGTTGGTTTTCTGTGGCCACCCGTTTAAATCACACCCATGGACGCTTAGTAAATGGTGATAAAAATTTAAGGTAGAATTGAAGATCTCTCACTTGCAAAATGTGTTAAGGAAAAACAAGGAAGAATACTAAGCATGAAGAAGTGTTTGGCCCTTTGTGTTTACAAGAGCATCTGTGAAATTTTGAAACATTCTGTTCATTTTTTTTTTTTTAATTCACGGTATTTCATGGCCATAAAAATGTTAATTTTATAACAAAGGCTTGAGCTGCTTGAAAGCAACAGCACTAACAGGAGGGGAAAAAAGTATTCTGTTTCCTCCCATATATATAAAGTTTTAGATTGGTGCTCAATCCTAGGACTCTGAGAAAGGCTTAAGGGAGCATTTCCCCAGCCTCAAATCCAAGTAACTTCCCAGTAACAAAACCTCTTTATTCAAAAATAAGTATCACTTCCCAATAAAAATGTCCCGTTTCTTAGTGTGATTGAAACCTGCATCGGTCAAAGTGAAATATTTCACTTGAACACTTGCTGCTGCTACAGGATTTGCCAGGCGTTGCTTCTTCACCATCCTGTAATCCCTAGTAGCTTGCTTCTAATCCTTAACTAAACAAACCGGGTTTAGCTGAACAAACACTCCTAACAGGCATATAATTTTATTGTCTCTAAAGACAATAAAACTAGATGTCCGTAAGAGACTTTGGGAACTGGAGAGACCTGAGTGAACAAGTGAGGAAAAGGTGAGGTTCAGAGCCCCTGAGATGCTTGTTAACCTCTGTAATATCGTCTTGCAGGTAAAAAACTGAACAGACGCTGCTGCCAGAATGGAGGGACTTGTATCCTGGGGACCTTCTGTGCCTGCCTAAAGCATTTCACTGGCAGATACTGTGAACATGATGAGCGGCAAAGGTAAAAAAAAAACAGACCAAAATCAGAGGAAGTGAGTGTACTGCTCTGGACGGTTATTTTCTGTGGTGGGGTCAGGGATGTACCAAATGTCTCCCTTGTCATTGACAGCAACTGTGGCAGCATTCCCCACGGCGTCTGGGTGCTGAAGGACTGTTGGCTTTGTCGGTGTGGCTATGGTACTCTGCACTGTCTCTCAGAAATAATGCACAGTAACTGTGGTAAGAAATGGCATTAAAACAAACATTTTTATCCTGTGGGTGACAGAACTGCCTTCTCAGTGGTGGGGTACTTGGAGGATGCAGCATGTGCACTAGTTGGACTTCTACAGTGGGTTGCTTTGACTCAGAGAATGCATTAGTGAGACAGTAAAAAACACTGCTCTTGACAGTGGCATGAGACACTTTCAGATGTTCATAATTCTGTACAGCAGGAAACTTCCCACTGTTCTAGTTGAAGATTATAGAGGTTAAATACTTCTCTGTTCTGGAAAATCTGACTTCCCACTTAACCAGTACAACTTCTACAACTAAACTAAATCCAAGCACACAAACATGTTTCTTAGATAAAGAGAAAAAACAATAGTATATACTGGTGTGGTAGAAGTAGAAACTGGTATTTCACTAGAGAAAAATATTGTGTCTGCTTAACACACAGAATCATCAATCACCATACATAAATGACACAAAACTAATCTGAGTCTTTTTTTAAGATTTGTATCTCAATCTTCAGAATATTCTTGTATGAGTTTTAAGACTGAACACACTCCATACTAAAAACTACGTAGCCATTATCCTGATCAGTGTAGTGTCACCTAGTCTCCTCAAAAGCACCGTATCATTTTAAGTCAAGTCTTTCTATAACAGCCTATGAAATTCCCTGAATGAATGGTTGAATATTTTTGAAAACATTGTATCAACTAGCATAAAGATTTAAAGAATTGTTATACTGGTATTATTTTCAGTGGAGAACTGACTGATCCAGACTGTTCTCAATACTCTTGAGATGAGTAATAAGGATTTAATAATATTTTCACTTCAGTGGTGAAATCAGTGCAAAATATTCTTTCCCTTTCCACCCATAATATCTCAATCCCATCTTGAGCTTTCCTTCAGTTGTGCCAATATCACTACTTAGCAGGGTAAGAAAACAGACCTAAAGGATTTCCAAATTCATTTGCACCCCAAGCAGTGTCTTGTTTCCTGACCAGATTCCTACCTGAGTAGCAGTGCCTTGAAGCTGTGACTTTTGAGTTGGAGCACCAACTCAGATGTAAATCAAAACATTAAAAAGGTGGCATTCCTATCTTTGTAACCCTAGACAAAAAAAAAAAAAAAAAAAAAAAAAAAAATCCACCTGAACCACTTTTTCCTTGAAATTTTCTGTATTGAGCAGTTATATGTGGCACACAGGTTGCTCATTAAACCATTTACATGTTCACCTTTGAATCAGCCCTATTGTTCCTCGTGACAGGAGCAAAAGACATAATGGGCCTCCCCATGTTCTGTAAAAGCAGTCAACTCCTTACTACTCTGAGTTTAGCTTAAGTGAGGAATAGAGGACTCAGTGGGGAATCCTCTGAGCAGGGACTCCGTGGCTTCCGTGTACATGAGGGTATGGCTTCTCTGCTTTTGCTAAAACGAAGTCCCTTGTTAAAGGAAGGGTTAAAAGCCGACATTCAGGCTTGAGTGCTCACCTCTTGTGAAGTTCTTCCTCTTGCTTTTGCTTGGTATTTACTTTTGATTATTCTGAGATTAATGCCTGCAAGAGCTGATAAGTGCTATCAGTTGCTCCTCAAACGATCATTGATGGGACATCTATTTACATCTCTCCCCTGAGAATGGTCCCTTTGAATGGCTTTAACAGCTGATACCTTTAACTTAAGTACCTGTGAGATGTCAGAGGACTTTTCAAGTATGTTGAAAATCCTTATGTTTTCGAATTTACATATTTACTCATTAACCATTTTATTTTCTTGATTTTATTTCTTTTAAGAACTGAAGTCGGAAACAGAGGAAATTATCAGACTGTATTCTAATGGCTTACGATTACAGCAAACAGTGTTTTCAGTCACTTGCCTGCTCGCCATCCTCCTGGAGTTCTGCTAGCTGGCAGTTGGGAAACAAGGGGAAATACTCAGGGCTGATGTAACCCTCACCATGAATCATACATTTCTTCTGTGAGCTACAGAGGACTCTTCTACATGCATGTTGGAGGCAGATTAAGATGTATTAGTTAATGTTGAAATACCCGGTTTATTATAAATTCAGATTATATGAATGTGAAGTATTTATTATTATATTATTATATTAATACCGCTATCAATGTCTGATTCTAACAATTCTTTATTTCCAAAATACTGCTCTTCCAGTGGAAGCAAAACCCCCCCAATATTCTATGCCTGAAGTATTGTAAGTTATAGTAATTTCTTTTGTACACAGTACAACTCTTTTAACAAATAAAACGGATTTCATTTCTGAAAACTTTATGTATAAATTTATTTAAACTTGGAAATTTTTATCTACCATTTGTCATTATATTTTATCTTGTAAGAAAAGCGCAGGGTAGAATGAGCAAACAGAAATATGGAGGGGTTTAAGAGTGGATATCTTTCAAGCCCGAATATGGAGAACTGTAAAATTTACATAGACTTTCAGTTTTTATTCTTATTCATTACAGCAAAAGTGTATATATGCATAATCTACATGGTAGGAATCATATGTATATTAAGAAAGCATAAGTGATGGTTATTTCTCTTTTGGGGGTTTGCTTCATATGCTAGAAATATGAGTGTCTCTTTTTTTAAAAATGACAGCCCAGAGGAACTTTGTCTAACTTTTTCCATAGCAATGTTATCTTGATTTATATATAACTTAAAAATTAGTATATCTAGGCTGTAAAATACGAAATGTTCATAGTGTATTTTAATGCAAGTTTGTAAAGCAGAAAAAGACTCATTTTGAAAAAAAATTGTTAAGATAAACCTAAAATGTATCTTCATCCTTTTAGAGTGGAGGTACCACATAGAAACAATCAGATTCATAATTTTATTGACTAAAAAGACATTACTGATGAAGAAAATTCTTAATGTCTTTTAGAAGTTCAATATATCTAATTCTCAATTTTTTTCATTTATTTGGTGCTGCAAATCGAGACAATCCAGTTCTTAAGCAGAAAAGGATGCAATGCCAACAAATGTCATAATATAGTGCCTGCCTTTAAATCTATGACTGCTCGTAATCACACTTTTATAGGGAGTCATTGTGTAAAAACCTATTCATGTTAAATAGTGCAAGTATTCAGACTACTCCTTTCTAAACTCTAGACTTGTGCTGAAAGACAAGGCTTCTCATGCCTCACATAAGATACACTAGACTAGAAATGGTCCTTTTCCCATTATTTCACACAAACTGCTCTGTACACATCAGCCAGTGTTTCCACAGACCACCTTAGGGTAAATCCTCAAAGGGAACAGCTAGAGGAAAATCGTTGTGCCTTTATTTAACAGATGCTGAAATTTCAGGAATGCCATTGTGAAATCATCTTGACTTGCTATAAAGCATACCTGAGAAGTCTGTAGGCAATACAGCTCATAATGTGCTTCAAATAGTCTTTACTTTTGAAAGGAAAATACATAGTACAGTAAAAATACATATGAAGTAATATTTATTTTTTATCCCTGTAGAAAATATACAGGGCCATTAAAGATTGCAATTAACAAAAGAAAAAAGGGTTTTAATACAGGTTCTACAACAGAACAGCTCTATTTCTGTTTCAATAGCACCCACAGCAGATTTAATCATGAAAAACTGTACTGGAAAAACTCCTTATGGAGATGAGCCTATGTGCCTGCAAGAGTCACCCTGATGAGGCTATTCATTATTGGGTTGGTCTGATTTGCAGAAATAGAGCAACTGAAATGACTAGCAAAGAAATATTTCCTGCCATATCAAAACATTAGTACAGGTCATCAGATTAGATGTACAGTTCTGTTTCTGCAGTCTCAAAGCATTGCATGAGGAACTTAGATGCATAAGTAGTTTTAATTATGTCAGTGCAATTTATTACTGACTTTGATTTCCAGAATTTGAAAATTTTCTTTGGATGAAAAAACAGGGGGGTTTTGTTTGTTTGATTTTAAGATAACTGGTCCTTTTCTCTCTTATCTTATCCCATTGCATTCTCTTACTGGAAAATCTGAAAATTCTCCTTCAAGATTGTTTTATATCAACCATACTATGGCAAAACTACTCCCTCAGTGTCAGTTAGTTGTGGATGATATTCATCTTGTCTTTGTGTCAGAGCTCTGGAAGTTGGTGAGGCATAGGCAGAAGGAAGTTCAGTCTGTGTTCCTCACATACTTCTGAAGCAGAGGCAGCCGCAGGAGTTGAGTTAAAAGAAAAAACGTATCTCCTTAAGTTAAAGAAAAACAAGAAGTGGTAAAAAGAAAAAGCATGCAGAAGCAGTCCCATGCATAGTCTCATTTGCAAATAAAAATTTTACTTAAAGAGAGGAAAACAGAAAGCACTGAGGAACAAAGGAAAGCACACAGCCACAATCTTTGCTTAGGTTAAAACTGTCTCTGCTTTTATCTGTCTCCAGCTGTTTGCAAGAACAGATAAAAGAAAGCATTATTTTCCTCCACTGTTACCATCTAGGCCTGGCCAACCTTCTAACAGCACAATTACAGGCACTTTGCTAAGGTTTGTTTATAGCAAACAGCAATGCTTACTCTTCAGCCTCATGTTAACTCACAGACCACTCTGTCAAACATGGCACATCCCAGCAAAGTAGACATCTGTCGCTGCAACTTCATGCCTGTGCCTTCTCTATATGCAGCCACATTTGGGCAGGGGGAAGACCCTCAAAGAGAGGTATTTATCAGATGATCCACAAGGCCCCAGAGCCCAAGATCTTTTCCTCCTCACAGTTGACTCCAGAACTAAAACAAATGGTGCTGCCTGCAGCTGGCCTCAGTGTCTTCGCCCTTGCAATTGCTGCAGCCTCCATCACTCCTAGGGGCATGCCCCAGCTGATAAGAGCCCACACTGGGTAAGAATGTGGTGGAGAGGCTGCCTTCTCTGCAGAGCAGAGCCCTGGAGCTGGAGCTCTGCTGCTAGGCACAGATCTGCAGGGGGATGCTGCCATCTGCCCTTAGTACACTGCCCGTTTAAAGGAAGGGATTCGTTTTGCTTAAGGCCAGGTAGTGCACGGAGATGCACACACAAACCTGTAAAAGTTAACTTTCAGGTACCAGATACTGAGGAAGTGTCACTTACATGTCTCTGAGTATCTGATGGTTATCTCTTAGATGACTTTATCCCCATCAAGGAGATACGGGTTTCTGTTGCCCCTGAGAAGTGTTAATGGTACCTATAGGTGCCAATAGCCTTCTCTCACCTAGAGAAGAAGCCAGCCAAAACAGAATTAGAAGCAATTTCCCACACTTGGGTATCCAGAGTTATTTGGGGGTCCTTTTTTGTTTTTAATCAGTGTATTTGAGATTGCTACAGTTGTATTTTGCTATTCATCTTTCATTAACTCTCATAGTGTTAGGGTATACATCTGGGTCATTGCACCCACAAATTTCATACACCTGAGCAAATATACAGCAACTTTATATTTTGTCTTCCATCAGTTGGAAGGGTAATATAATACAGCAGGCTGGCTCACGTGAATTAGAATCACATAATCATAGAATATCCTGAGTTGGAAGGTACCCACAAGGTTCATCAAGTTGAACTCCTGTATCCACACAGGAGAACCTAAAAGTTAAAGCATATATTTAGGAGCATTTTCCAAAGCTATAGGTGTACATCTCATGGAGGTCTATCTAGCTACCCTGCAATCATCACCTGTAATTCACCGTCTGCCTCATCTCTTACAGCACAGTCATGTACAAGCATGGGAGACTTAACGACAACACAGCAGCTGTATACTTGCCCTCTGCAAAATTACTCACTGCTTTGTGAGTACTCCTTGTGATTGCAAAGCACCTTCTTGGTCAGAGAAGGTATTAAAACCTGTAATTCCCTCCACATTTGGCTGATTGACCTTGCCCTTGGCTTATGCTGCTGTGAGGGTGACTTCTTGATAAGGTCGTGAAGCTGCCATATGTCATTGGAATAAAACCAGATGCCTTATGCATGTTGGGTCTAGCATTTTTCTTCAGGTACATGCTGGGACAGAAATAGCCTTCATTAGCAGCTGTCTTCATCTGCTGCAACCCAACCATATCTTTACAAAACTACAGTTTATAATCCAGCCTGTGAGGCTTCAGTTCGGATATTATTTGTCTGATAACATTTGGATGAAATGCTGGGAATGTACTAGGAGGACAGAAGCATTGGTAAAGTCTCAAAAGCAAACAGCCAGAAAGGCACTGGCATTACAGTTAAAGGAAGCACATCATCCAGCTGAGCCTCCAGCAGCTGGTCCCAAGAACTCAGATCTCTTTCTCTGACAGCTGAGATACTTCTCAGAGTTTCACACTTTGTCTGGGGCATAGCTTGTCACCTTTCTCTGGCTTTCAGTGAGCAGAAATAGACACACAACCTGTGAAGTTCCAAATCAAAGGACTGGGTCTGGCAGGACTATGACAGTCATTTTCAACCCATCCTCACATGGTTTTCTGTCACTGGACAGCAAACAGTGCTGAACATTAAATTTCTTTGTAAGCATGGCACATCACATCCTGCATCTCTTACCAGCAATGCATCTTTTTGCCTGTTCTCTTTGATACGATGTTTGTATCTTCCCAATAAACAGAAAGATTCATGTGATCCATCCTATTTATAAATCATTACAAAAGGTTACAAGCAAGAATAAATCTCATATATATACACCAAAGAAACAGATCGTTCTGTCTCCTGTGCTGACAAAAAAGCTCTTGTCAAATTCCAGAAAGTTTTGTGGAGATAATTGTGCTTCATGTTTTTGAATCATGAAGATGATGTCCTTTCAAAAAGCATGAAAAGGAGCATCAGGAAAAGATTTAATTAAAGATAAAGAAGTGGTACAATGCTGAAAAGACAAAATTTGCAAGAGCATCTTTATGCAAAACAAGCAGAGAGTCAGGATCAAAAAGAAAAATTGGTGTCAAAGAACCTTCCCACCTGAATCTGTACATGAACTCTTTTAAAGAGTGTTTCTTGGACCAAAAACTTTAAAAAAAGACAAAAGATTACCAGACTCGTCAAGTTTCATGTTTACATATCAGCCTTGTTCTTCCAGTCCCAGCATTATGTTTCCTCACTTCAATTTTGTTTAATACAGCACTAGTACTGAAGCTACTTCTTGCACAAGAGGGAAATCTCTCCTGGAAAACAAAGTGCCTGTACACCTCAATTAGCTTTGAAGGTATGTTATGGAGGCTATGTGATGTTAAAATAGGTTGAGGTCTGTTTTCCTGTCTGTTAGGCTGGTGTTGGTTTGCTAAATCGTGCCAATAACATTTATGACGCACTTTGCTAAAAGAGACAGAAATTTCTTATTGCTTTTAACATTAGTCTTTAGTGGAAATAAGATATACAGAAGCATGCTCCTTGCTCTGTGTCTCTGCTTTCCACTGTTCTTCACAGAGGCTATACCCTGGCACTCTGTGTGTGGACACTCTGCGTGGAAAAAGACTTGTGCTGATATGCTGTGCAGCACATCTCCAGCATTGCAATAACCTGAAAAAAAGCCAATTAATTGCATTCTTATATGTGTTTTCCTTTTATCTAAGCACACATGATATGCCTAACATTAGCTATGCTAACCAAAAACAACTGCAAAAGTTCAACAGTGCTAAAATATATGGAGGCCAAACTCCGGTCCAACAACTAGAGCAGGGAATCACCCGTGCAGTTAAAACTAAGTAACAAATATGAATTCCAGGAGCTAAGTATATATATACCCAATGTTGCAACTTTCTGAAGTAGTTTGAGTAGACAACAAGACCACAGAGGCATGTGTCTGTCGTCCTCTTTGTAGTGGTATCATCCACTGTCAGACAGGTCCACTCATCCATCCAAGACATTCTTTTCTCATTCTATTGGCCTAATTCCCAGATAGACCATCTTTGCCAACAGAGGGAGGTAGCAGAGACACGCAGCAGAAGTGAAGGGGAGCCCACAGTTAGACAAGACAAAACTGGTTATGTATCACTTCTTTAATGTTAACAGCTTAGTTAGTTAGAAAGATTGTTAGTCTTAGTTTCAAAAGAAGACATCAACGTGCAGAGACAATGTAACAACTAAATGCCAGTGGGCAGAAAATCTGCTCCTGAATTTTCATTATAGTATCTAAGCAGTACAAAGTCCCATGGGAACAAGAGAAAAAGATCATTATTTACTTGGCAGTAGTGACACCATTAATGGAATATTACATAGCATTTTGTCATCTTCTCTTTGTAAATGATATTGAAATTTATAGAAGTTTCAGGAAAAAAAATAGGCATGATTTAAGATATAAAAATAGACACTACAATGAAAAATGTAGCAAATTCAGTTAATTATGAAGGCAAGAATTATGAGAAACTTGTTCTCCCAGAGGATCACATGGGAAGATACTCAAGCCCATAAGTTTATTAAACTGACAGAGCCATTTTCACTGTTTTACACAGAAGTACCCCAATGCAGGCAGTGTAGCTTGCAGGAGACAAACATGCCAGTGTTAACACCAGTGTTAAGAATTTAGATTCACTTAGTATTTGCAGAAAGGCTGCTTGTTAAAAGTCTTATTGAGCCAATGAATTGGCACTGTGGCATGAATGTTGGTGTGTGTGTGTATGTGTCCAGTCAATGAGGGCAGTTCTGGAGCACTGATGTCACAATCAATGGAGGTTCCACAAGTGAAAAAAGAGAAATCCTTAAGAAAACAAGAGAAGAAGATGAGGCATTATTAGCTTCATCAGCCGTGGACTAATTCATTGTAAACAATAACATTAAAAGCCATGTACATTAATTGCAATCAGCATCATTGTGTTAAAACACAGCTATATTATTTGCAGTGTGTAGCCTCTACTGTACCTACAAGCCCTGACTGAGGCTGAGATCTTTCTATGCTGGGCACTGTACAAGTGCACAGGAAGAATAAACCTGTCTCAGCAACTGATACACTGATGATTTTCTGACAGTTAACAAAGTATCTGCCACTGCAGTCTGGCTCCATAGTACAAGGCAAAATCCTTAGCATGCACACAGTCTTCCTTCAGTCATGTTCCACCAGTCCCGTTGGTTTTACTGTCTATTTTCCATCTCCTCTGTACCTCTCCTCAATAACAACATCAGCACAGGCACCAGTCACCAGGAGATGGCATCATTAGAAGTTAATAACACTGACTCTTAAACTTTGCTGTCAGATACAAGTCTGAGACTGAATATAGCACTAATGACTGAATTCCTGAGCCTCACAGTACTGATAAAAACTAACATTCCCTAAGAAAACCATAGCAAGTATTTGAATGCAAGGTGTGAATTTCTAAGATGTGATTTTCAAAAGATGAAGCTGCTATTATCTGCTGCTTTGGCTACTAACCATGTATCTCTCTGCATGAACTAAGGCTGAGCATATCGTCAACACTTACCAAAGACTGTTCTTACTATAAAATCCATGAGAGACAGCTTTTCCTAGGCAATTAAGAAAAATAAAAATCTTGGGCTGGTAAAAGCAGCATACAATTATATAAATGTTTTCACAGACAACATTTATAAAAGTTACGGGAAATAATATATAGATTTTCAATTGGTTTTCATATCACCATTCTACTCATGTTAAATCAAACTTGAAGAAAGTGAATAAGAGTGATCTGACCTACTGCAGGGATGAGTAGTGATTCTTGTATCACTGTGCAAAGGCTTAGAGAAAGTGAAATAATTGCCTTTAATCTCACTGTTCTATCAAAGAGACTAAGGAACCCACTTGCTGGGTTAAGTGTGTCAGAAAGACAAATTATACCAGCTCTGTGTGCATGGATTCCGAGGTGTTGAATACTAATTTTAAAGGAATTTTATCAGATAGCCAGATGAAAAGAAGTAACAGGGACTTGTTACTTTTCAAGAGTATATGCTTTCCCTGGCTGCTGGCAATTAAAGTTTGACAGCTTTTCAAGATAAACATATAAAATAGGCTTGAAAATATTTGTTTGTAAAATATTCGGGTCTTGGGATATTTTATAGAGTGGAGGTAGGAAAAAAAGACTATTGTATTTCGATAACATCATTTGGAGACACCATAAATAAGTACATGATGATAGTTTAATTAAAGTACTTCACAGAACTCAGTCTTATAGATTGATGATAAAGAGGAAAATGTGTCAGTGTGTGAAATAACATTCCCAAGAGATAAATCAGTTATCTGTGGCATTTATTGTTTTTCCTTAACATTCTCATGCACTGACCTTGATATTCTGTGTATGTGATTATCTTAGATATAATAAAACTATTTCTTTAATAATTCAAAATATACTGAAACAGGCACTGTCATATAGGCTGCCTGGTCTCTTTTACTGTATCTTTCTGCTCCTGAATACTGATGAGAACTGCTGCTAGGCAAACCAAAGTGTTTAACCTTATAAAAAGCTATGAGTAAATAGCTCTGCCTGTGATAACACTTTCAGAAACTAAGAGTAAAATAGAGTAGTATGTCAGTTCTGCCAGTGTATCTCAAATCATAGAACTATTTAGGTGAGGCAAAACCATATGATGCTCTGGGTGGTGAACTTTCTTTTAGTGAGTTGATGAAAAATCTGTGGTGGATGTCCACTTTCCAACTTCACACAATATCTTTAAGGGTACAGCTAGGCTAACACCACACCTGTGCAACCATTTATAAGACGACAGCACAAAAACGTACATGTTTTTATCTGTTCTTCCAAGAACCTTTCACATATTGCTATAATACTGTCTCACTAGCAATTTGTTCTCTCCTTTACAGTCTACCTGCAAACCCACATATGTCCCACAAGTGCTACCCATTCATTTCCAAACAACATAGTCAACTCCTCTTCAGTTTTGGTATCTGAAAGTGTTTTCTGCCCAAAATGCTTCTAGCTGTCACATGAAACTGACACGCTCACAGGTCTGTGAAGGATCATCTCCCACAGAGTCTGCCCTCTCCTACAAATTCAGATTAAATTCAAACGATCGAAGATCTGATTTCTACTCCTTCTATAAAGAAAAGGCATCAAGAAGAGCCAAGGGAGCTGAGTTTCAGGAACAGCCTGAAAATAAAGTAGTCCAAGATCAGCTCTAAGAGCTAAAGAACCGCTCTAAGATTTAATCAAACAAGAAATTTGGGTAACTCTTCTTTTAAGGTTTAAGAGGCAATTTAGGAAAGAAAAAGTGCAGAAGCAGTAATATACTTCTAATCCTGGTAAATGCTACTCCTCATCCTTAGTCCAACCAACAGAAATGAAACATAAAGGAATAATATAAAGGAATTCTTAAGGTATGGCTGAAAATTGCAACAGATTATTTTATAGATAGTGGGTAGGATGAATTCATTTTGTTTGAAGGGTCTATGCTTCCCCACAGACTGACTTGCAGGACATTTCTTTGGTCCCCTTTTTATTGTCCACCAGCATTTGTGTTTCAGGGAGGAATAACAACCCAGAATTTACAATTAATATGGTTTTTAACCATTTTTGAGTAACCTGTTTAAAAAATCACCCCAAATTTCTCCTTGCATAAGTGGTTGTGGTGACCATGAGCCTGGAAATTCATTCCAAAGATAAATCTGGAAAGGAGAAGCCAGTTTCTTCACAGGTACCTGGTACATATAGTATTTGGTGAAATCCTGAAGCATCCCTTCTTCTTGTATGGTGAGACCTAAAAATGCTGAGATATGTACAAAACACACAGGAATATATTATGGGTACAGAGGTGAAGTCACAGGGAATAGGGCCTATGTTACTTGAAGGAGTCATTAACATATGTGTTAGGTTTGCACATTTTTTATTACCTCGTGTTTTTTTGCCTTGGTCCATGCAGTCACCTGGTGCAGCTAGTTAGAGGAGCTGCTCAAGGACACAGGCTCACACAGCTGTTGGTAGATAACTGCAGCCCCAGCTAATGGCAAAACCATGGCAGAAAAGGAGGAAGTGGTCATATAAGACCACTTTTAGTCACTTTGCAGATATGTAATAGGAGCTCATAATTGTAAAGGGGAGGTACTGTCTATCAAATTCCCCAAAAGGCTCAATGTCCTTGAAAATAAATGGTGAACACTCTAAAAATCTTTAAAAAATTAAGTTCCAAAATAGTAGCAGGACTATTGAAAAACATCTACAAAGGATGAACATAAACAAGATCTGGTTTTGTATGAGAATCACAGATGTCTCCAAGCTGCCTACACAAGACTGTGAGTATGAAGTCAAATGGGGGAGTAACAAGGGATTCAAGCTGCACTCTTGGCACTGGCAGCCTTCTTGTCAGGATCAGAGGAACCATTGGTACTGATTTCATGGGGCTTACTTTATATTGAAGGAGGTTACTATTTCAGGCTTATTTCTTTTATAGGGTCATTGGTTTATGTAGTTACCTTAACACCAGCACGTAAGAGGGATTTTTTGACTCTCTGCATCAACAGTCTCCTTGGTCCATATGGCTTTTCATTTTCAGAGCTGCTAAGAACTCATGACTCACCAGTGTTTGTTCTGGTTGCTGACCCCAAGGTCCCAAGAATATTTGCACAACTTGTGGCACAGTTTTAAAAAACAGTAGATGCAACAGGAAAACAACCTTCTTAACTTCTCAGAGATTTCCACACTTTCTTGTTTTCACCCTACTAGTCCAAAGCACTCAATGTACTTCCACCAGGAACTTCTGCAATCATCCAATGCCTTCATCCATGTGGCAGCTCTCTGACAATAAAGTCAGTGACAGATTCAGATACCTGACATCTGCTTGGAAGACATGTACAGCAAATGTACAGCATTAATGGTATTCACAGCCAGAAGGCAACTTATACATAATACAGCCCAATAGGGTCAGGTTCTCTCATCCCATTAAAATAGGTATTTTCCCATAAATTATTGATATGGTAAATTTTTATGTACATATACAACATAATGGCTAGAAAATCTGAGCAGCTGGCCTATAGGAAGGACTAGAGAGAGAGAGAAAAAAACCCAAAAACATACTTGCTTTGAACATGAAGTAATGCAGCAAACATATTTGCTGAGTGGTGAAGCCCCATGGGTACTGTGCTGTCCTGATCAGAAGCGACAATGACACAAATGCAGACAAGAATAATCTTCCCTTCAAGACAAAATATTTCTAAACACAGGAGGAAAGCAAAAAGTATATTTCCTCCTGCTGCTTATAGGTCTTGTTTCAGACATAACTTTTAAATACTTAGAAGTTCGTAATTTTGCTGGTTCATTTAATGAAGTTGTTAATTCTGCAAACCTAGCAGGAGATTGTCCTTATCCTCTATTGTCAGATGGAATTATAGACTCTTAGAATACTTTGTGCTGGAAAGGATGCTCAAAGCCATCTAATCCTATGCCCCTGTCATAAGCAGTGACACCTTTCACTAGATCAGGTTGCTCAGAGCCCTGTCCAGCATGACCTTGAATATTTCCAGAGAGGTCATCTACCATATGCTTGGGCAATCTGTTCCAATGTTCCAGTAGCCTCATCACAAAAATATTCTTACTGTATTTAGTTTGAATATACTGCCTTTCAGTTTAAAAGCATTACCCCTTGTTCTTCCCCAACAGATCCTACTGAAAAGGCATTAAGATAGCCATGACCCTTCCCTTGTCCACTGGTGTAGTCACTCCATCACAGAAGGCCACTGGGTCAGTCAGGAAGGACTTGGCCTTGGTAAAGTCATGCTTGTTGTCTTGAATCACCTCCCCATTCTCCATGTGCCTAAGCACAGCTTCCAGGAGGATCTATTCCATGATCCTCCCAGACACAGAGGTGATGCTGACAGGTCAGTAGGTTCCAGGATCTTCCTTTCTATCCATTTTAAAGACCAGGTGCATTGTCTCCCTTCTTCCAGTTACCTGGATTTCCACCAGACTGCCACGACTTTTCAAATATCATGGAGAGTGGCTTAGAGGCTACATCAGCCAATTTCCTCAGGGATTTTCGGGGATACATCATGTGAGGTCTCAAAAACCAATGTATATTCTGGTTCCTCACGTGGCCATGAACCAAAGCCTTACTTACACTGGGAAGGACTTTGCTCCTACAGTCCTTGTCTTGAAGTTCACTTGTGGCAGAGGTGTAGGAAGAGAGAAGCTCATTGAAAACTGAGGCAAAAATGTTGAGTACCTCAGCTGTCTCTTCATCCATTGTTGCCCATTTGCCAGTCATGCCAGTCCCATCAGGATCGGATCCATCCAGATTTGTAGTTAGAGTAAGAAAAGGCAGACTGGTCTCTTCTGTCAAAGCTATTCTTGGGCCACCATAGGTGGCTTTCCCCATATGTGAACTGTGTGCTTCATCCATCAAGATCCATTAATCTACACTATGCAGACAGCAAAGTGCTCAACTGCAGGGTAGCAGTTGACACCAGAGGGAGACAAGCACAGGCCAGGAACATTTAGTGACAACCACCCACACCTCTCCTCTAACACCTCTGTGTACTCAGGGAAGGAAGACAAGATGACAGTCCAGGGAGCAGAGCTAAGTATGGGGATGTGCTTTGACAGCACACCTACACACTGACGTGGCTCTGAAGAATTTTCTAATATTCAATCTTGTACTCATTTCCTGGAAAGAGAAGTTATTTCTGGGTAAATCAGCTCTATAACAACTTTAGCATAGGTCAAACTTGTACTGAAGAAATTTTGTCTTCAAGTTAAAGACTTTGTAAAATACATTCTGTGAAGGTTCTTCTAGTAATCACTAAGGATATAATAGCTCCTTACATGAATTTGATTGATACATCTGACACATTAAACATTTTAAAATTTTATCATCAATTCCTGTGTATACAACAGACAAAGAAGGAATTTATTCTGTTCATGTTCAGAAAAATATTCGTAGCTTATGCAACATATAATTTCCTTTTTTTGTTGCATTTAGTTACTGTGGTCTTCTTTCAACAACTATGAACAAAAGTTTCAACTTCTGATACAAAATATTACGCATTTAAATCCATACTTAGGAAGTGGCCTAAATGGTTTAATTGGCCATACCAGTCACACAAAACTAATTATCACCTAATCTGAGTTAGCTATATACATTAATGCAAAGGAAAAGAAACAAAAAACCCCCCAACATTTCTATTGGCTTTCATCCCCCCTTAAAGTTGCCTGTTTCACAGATGGCAGACCAAAGTATCCAAGCTGGTCACATAGCAGGTTGTGGAGACTAAAGAAGCAGAACTGCAGCGCTGGGGCTGCCAAAGCATGCTACTGTGTAATGGCTCAGGCCACTTCTTGCTCTTGTGTAGTTACATGATCTTAATCTGCCATGACTTAGGTTTTACTTAACACATACCTGGTGCCTTTGTAATCTTGCCAGCAATCTTTGCTCGCTGAGGACTTTATTAGCAAGAGACTTCCATAATGGCAAGTTCTGGGAGCTAATGGTTGTTTTAGGTCTCAGTGTTTTAAAGAAACATGCTGGTGACAGACTTTCATATCCAAATTACTTTTCACTGCTGGATTGAGTGCAAGAGTTAAACCAGATTTCTTTCCAGGAAGCACACTAAAGACAGAATGGGCCCTCAGATCCTACATTCATGCTCGAACTCTCAGGCCAGCCAGAATAAAGTCTGGTCTGTTTTTTTAATGCAGGTACAGTCTTAACTGGAGCCAAGAAACAGCAAAAGGCAGCCTGCTTACCATCTCATTTAATTGACATGGTAAGGCACAGATCCCTTCCCTCTGATACATTGGTAGAAGCAAAGTACACCTGCCCTTGGTTCTAAGTAGAGTTTGAGTTAAAACTGGGATTCAGCTGGTGCACAGCAATGGTACAGCTACACTGTCCTTGAGGTATTCACAAATAAACTGCAACCACAGATTTATCCATGACCATGAAAATCACTTTTAAAAGCCTCTATCATCCTTCTTTGTACCTTACCTTAACTTCTTCCCAAGTAAAATAGTTCAAACTCATCCAAGAATGATTTGAACTTCCATAGAGAAATCAGTGAAGTAGCATTTGCCTCTGTAGGAGGTGCAGCATGCTCAAACATTTAAGACCTATGGGATATTAAAAGAAGATAAAAAGTCATGCAATCAATACACTGCCCTAAATTTCTACTTCTCTATCATCGAAGTATCTGACATCATCCAATGGAAATTAATATCAATGGCAAAGTCCCTGTGGGCCTTTGTTAATTTGTTAGCAGTAAATTTGATGTCTCCAACAGCTCCATTTTAACCCACTCAACTATTTCTAACTGAAGCACATAAAATTTGGCTGTGTATGAACTATACTGATATAAAACCTTAAGATGCTGTTTACTCCACTGAGATATTGTTTCTCTCCACAATTTTGAGGCCCCAACCCCAGCTCAAACAATATGTGCACTGGAGCAGGATCTGCATTGGCTGATTTTAACAGAAGATCAAAAATCTCTTTCCTACACTCATTAAACTAATGCCTGAGGGTGTGTAGAGCAATTTTATTCCTAACTCCAGTGTCATAATAAGATGGAAAATCATCCATGTCAGAATTGCAGGCAAATTCAACACATCATAGAAGCCTTTCTGGACAGGTCACTATAGAATTTCACTTGGACTGGAAGGTAGTGTCAAACACATCGAAGTGCTAGGACAGAGCAGGTGACACCAGCAGCCTTTTCACTCCTATACAGCAAAATTCTCCCCTGCGGTGCACAGCGTAAGGCTAATTACACTTCCATGGGGAGCATCTGTGTATCTAGCACCTCCAGTGTCTAAATTTCAGCTTGATACAATTTAAACTGCTTGAAAATTTTACAGCCCTGGAAAAAATAGAAGCATGAAAAAGCTGCAGGCAGGCAACTAATAAAAGAATTATGAAAAGCCACTAGGGGATCTTACACATCTAGTTTTTCTGATTGTGCAAAGGTAATATCATGATTACAACAAACACTAGCGGCCTCTGTAAATGTTTCAGGTGTCACGTCACTGGTGCCAATAAGAAGCATTCAGCTAATAAAACATGTAAGCTCCTCATTCTGCTACTTTACTGACCTTGAGATTATCCTGTAAGAGGTATTTATAAAGAAAACAATTCTGTGTCATAGGCATGGATGATGTGATGTACGCACCATTGAGAATGCACTCAGAGGAAAAATCCTTTTCAGATAAAAGGTATTCTTGTATGTGAAGTGGAATTCCAGCTCCTACTTAATCCTGATTTTTTTGGTGTTATTTAAACAATTCATGACCACCCAGTCCAAGGCTTGGCCCAAGAGAGGAAAAATGGGTTTATAAACCTTAGTGAAATTAAGTGACCCTTTCAGTTATCCAGTCATGACAATTTTTAGTCCAACAATCAGTGTCATACCCAGCAGGCAGAGCTAAAAACTTTTAAGCAGGTATGTTTTCTCCAGAGGTACTCTCAGAGATGCCAACACAACATAGGAGGGTTCAAATCAATTCATGTGCAACAGGGGGACAGGGAAACACCATGCTCCCAGCATGGGATTGGCTGCAGGACAGTCTATCAAGGATCATCCTGTCTGCTTTTTCACTCTGGAGTAACAGACCTGCTAAAGGACTACTGATGGTTTTCCAAGGCAGGTTTTAATAACCTCACACTGCAAATGTTTACAGAAGCATGAAAAACAGCTAACAATCAGCTTTCTTTGGAAGGTAGAGTGTTGGGTTTGTGTGGCCAGGTTTTCGTATCAGCGAGGGATACAAGGGTGGCTTCTATGAGAAATTCTATATCCAGCAGAGCCAATCCCTAGTAGCTTCAAAGATGAATGTGCCGTTGGCCAATGCCAGGCCAAGCAGAAATGGTGGTAACACCTCTGTAATAACATATTTAATGGAAAAAGAAGTTATTGTGCAGATGTAAGTGTGGCCAGAGAAGAGCAGAGTGAGAATATATAAGAACAACCCTGCAGACACCAAGGTCAGTGCAGAAGGAGGGGCAGGAGGTGCTCCTGGCGCCAGAGCTGAGATTCCCCTGCAGCCCCTGGTGCAGCCCATGGTGAGGCAGCTGTGCCCCTACAACCCGTGGAGGTCCAGGGGGATGCAGAGATCCACCACAGCCATGAAGGAGATCCACACCAGAGCAGGGGATGCACAAAGGAGTCTGTGAATGCTTAGGAGGCGCTTGCTGCAGCAGGCTCCTGGCAGACCTGTGAAGAGAGCAGCCCAGACTAGAGCAGGTTTTCTGGTAGGACCTGTGACCCTGTGGCCTGTGCTTGGAAGACTGTACCATATGATCCAGGCTGGAGTAGTTTGTGGAGGACTGCTTCCCATGGGAGGGATTCACATCGGAGAAGTTTGTGGAGAATTCTCTCCTGTGGTAGGGACCCTACTCTGGGGGAGGGGAAGGACTACTCTCCCTGAGCAGGGGCACAGACGTGTGATGAACTGACTGTAACTCCCATTCCCCATCTCCCCATACTCCTGGAGGGGAGGAAGAAGAGTTCATGAAGAAGGGAGGAGTAGGGGAAAGGTATTTTTAAGATTTACTTTACTTCTCATTATCCTGCTCTGATTTTGTGGGTAATAAATTCAACTAATATCTCCAATTCAAGTCTGTTTTACCTCGGATGCTTTTTGGTGAGTGATCTCTCCCAGTCCTTATCTCAGCCCATGAACCTTCATTATATTTTGTCTCCCCTGTCCTTCTGTGAAGGAGAATGATAGCGAGGCTTTGATGGGTGTCTGGAATCCATACAGTGTCCAGCCACTACAGATGGACACCTAAACTGATCAGACTCCTACTTTCCATCTAAGTAATCTGCTCCATTCTGGAATTTGTGAAGTTTGGAGAGGGCGGCTAAAACTGCTGTGACCTGTGCAGCTCCTAGACCAACCAGGACGTAGCCCAGTAGTGACAGAAATCCCTCTTCACAAATTTCTAGCTGCCATTGCATCAATCCAGAACAAGAAGGATGTGAATACCAGGTGCACAGTGAATACCAAAGGAAGTTACCCCAACAACATGGTACAGTATCTGCTTAAAAAGCTTATCTCTCCAGGTTTTATTTCCTCTAGTATCGAAGAGAAAAGCATGAGATGTTTACTTAATTGGCAAGATTTTGTGAAATGTCTTCTCCTTTCATCTCCTCTCCTTTAGCATCCGGTCTAAGAATATCCATAGAGTGAAGGGTCCAGGCTGACAAAATACAGGCTAAATGTACCAGGATTACTTTTGCAAGAGTAAGAGCTGACTGCTACTTTTATTCCCAACTCTCCCCCACATGAACAACAGCACACAGTCAGAACACCAAGACAGGACTTGATTCCTGCAGATAAGTAACACCTCAAGCGCCCCAAAGCTGTACATTCCATCCATTATTTTGCAGATTCTTCTGTGGTCTCTGCTAACGACATTAAGCAGATGCTTACAACAGCTTTTGCATAGTAAGAGATGAGAACTGTTATACAAGCAGTTTCTGGTAAGTTTCTGAGATTTGCTTACGAAGTAAACAAGGGCTGAGGTGCACAAACAGCCTGAAAAGTTTTCAGGCTGTATATAAAAGCTGCCCTGCTTTTGAGAGTGAACCATGTTTTTCCAGCCACCTGTCACCTGAACTTTTTTTCACATATGGGTAGACCAGCAGAGTACTACTTCTGTCCAGGATTTCTGGATGCACCCTTTGTCTTGCACAAGAGGTCACTGTGAATGCACAGATGAAATGTTCATTGTAAATACAGTCAGCAAGTGTAATAAACAATGTACCTAATCTACTGCAGATGACCAGAGCATGTGCAATGTCTTATCACATTTTGGCTGTCCTTTACACATGGCATCTAAACTGCACAAATGTCAATGCTTCTAGAGAATATCTGACCAGAAACACATGTTCTGGTCTGATGAAGCCTGGACACTGAAGTTTCCTCCTGAAATTTGATCTTTTCAAATGTTTATGGAAGGTATTGACTATATTAGAACATTAGAAACAAAACAAACCCTCAAATTCATTGCAAATTTACCAAGTTGTGTTTAGTAAAAAAGGAATGTTACTCAAGCGCTGAGTCAAATGGCAAGGAAGCAGTTCTGTTGCTCTGCAGCATGATGGTGGTTAGCACCACTTCTCTATCAAACCTGGGCTTCAGCTTCTTTTTATAATACCATATTATTTTAAAAATTAACCCATCAGGTTGTATTTGTTTGTGATTTCTAAAGCCAGCCAGAATTTGAGCTATTTTTCCAAAAATAGAGCAATCAGCTTTACCTATGATATGTTATTTTCTTTTTTCAAAGCCACATAAGTATAAAGGTACTAAAGCTCATTATCATTGTTATCACGTGTGGAGGGGCAACTTGATTTCTGTGTTCCCATATGATATGAGGTGGGATGACACACTGGAGAAAGTTCATAGGTACCGTTTCTAAGGAGTTAAATGTATCGAACAGGTTTTGGAAACAGCTGAAAATTTCCTTTACAGAGAAAGGCTGTAACTGCTAGGTTTTGCACAGGGTTTTTCTGCTGTAACGGAAATGGCAGAAAAAGTAAATAAGTAAATGTGAACTACAGAAAGCATCCATCTAATGGCTGCTGCTTTTGCTACTTGGGGTCTGAAAAATTACAACAAAGGAAGGTTAAAATAATCAGCAGTTGTATAAGAACTACTTAAGCCAGCATCACATATGGTATATTAGCAATATAGATGGATTTAATGAAAACTGAGATAAGTGCATGCATCTATCACCAGCCAAACCTACAAAATATTTTCCTCAGAAAATGAAATGTAATGATATAAGCACTCATCTGTTATAGACTTATAACAACTCCAAATGGTAAAACTAGTGCTGCTTTAATGCATTCCGTGAGCTAATGCTATACATACAGACAATTCCTATGACAATTGCCTTGAAGAGAACAGATTTTGTGATAGATCATAATCAAGCACACATCCTTAGATTAACAACACCAAAGTAGAGCATACTTCTGTAAGTCACCCTGTAATGCAAAACCGAGTGTGATTTGTCACACCATTTCAGCCTCCGTTACAGCTAAGACAGTAGTGTGGAATTCTTCAAGCTTCATAGGAAGATTATTAAAATGGATAACACTAGCAGGCATTTTAAAGAAAATTCTCATCACTTGCCAAGTCATGCTCTTTGAGGTATCTGCCAGTGTGGGAGGGATGCATGGTCTCAAGGGGGCCTGTGTTTCATGGTCATCTCAGGCAGGGGGCTGCAAAGATCATTAAATGATCTTATCTCACTGCTGGTTCTGTTCAAAATAGCCTTGATATGATGAAGGATTTATGTTACCCACACTTCAAATAAAAAGTACCGAGGGATGCATTTCATTACTGCCCTGTGACTCTGGAGAAGCCACGGCTGCAGTGGTAATATTCCTCGTTTGTTTGTGTCACACAGAGAATTTATTTGCAAGAAGAGTCCTGCTCCAAAGGTAAGGAAGTATTTGTTTTTTGTAGTGAGTTTTCCCTAATAATGTCAACAAGAAATGCATTTGTTCTCTAACTTTAATTCTCACAGAAGTATATTCTAGGAAAGATGAGAGTGTGAGGAAAATGCCAGGGAAGAGTGCCCAGTTTAGCGGAATTCTAAGGAAGCTGAGTAGCACTGATACAGAAAAAATATTTACAGATAATTTCCATGTCACAATCCTGAATAAAACACCAAGAGATATGGCTGTACATTCTCAACTGATGGGCTAATGCTAGCCAAGTTTACATACACACACACACATACACACACACACACACTCTCATCTCTCAAAGGCTTTTTAACAGTGATCTGCTGCCTTGATGCATTTTACTTCAATGGTAGACACCTTCACATGAATCAAGATAGGTTTCTCTTGCATATTTTCTCTGAACTGGATGATCTAATAAAGAATATGAGCCCTGGGCAAAATATATCTTCTTTGATCCTTCACCGAGTCTTCCTGTACTCAAAAATCAAACAACAAAGCAAAGTGCATTCAAGATCTTTGACCGATAAATATTAATTTATTCTATATACTTGATATTATGAATTCAGTAGTTCATAGGAGCAGGTTTCAAATGTATCCAGCAGCGGAGAAAGTCTAATGATCAGAAACAACATTTGATCTCGTGAGCAAACCATAGCCACTTTAAATATGCCTTAGATACTGAAAATTCAAAGTCAACACTAGTCAAACAAATCTACAGAAAGCTCAGGAAAGGCACTTGGACATTTTTTATTGCATATCACTTTTGAATACCTGTTTGCTTATTGCTCACCTCTGTGCAACTGTCACCACAGTCCTGTTTGTGTGTGCTGGTGGCAGGATGTGCGGGATCGCAGGCAGCCACCACAGAGAACCAGATGCAGGGGGTTGGAAAGCCTGGGTAGCAGAGGGGTGAACAAGAGATTATCCAGGGATAGTTTAGTAATACCTGCATGAGTGCAGTTTTGGGCACCACAATGTGAAAAAGACATTAAGCTACTAAAGAGCATCCAAAGGAGGGGAACAAGGATGGAGAAGGATCTGAAGGAGAAGCCTTATGAGAAGCAGCTGAGGTCACCTTGTTTGTTCAGCCCAAAGAGGAGACTGAGGACAGAACTCATTGCAGTCTCCAACTTCCTCATGAGGGGAAGAGGAGGGACAGACACTGATCTCTTCACTCTTGTGACCAGTGACAGGACACATGGGAACGGTATGAAGCTGTACCAGGGGAGGTTTAAATTGGATATCAGGAAAAGGTTCTTCATGCAGAGGGTCTTTGGACACTGGAACAGGATCCCCAGGGAGTGGTCACAGCACCAGCCTGAGAGAGCTCAAGAAGGATTTGGACAATGCTCTCAGGCACATGGTGTGACTCTTGGGGTTGGTGCTGTGCAGGGCCAGGAGCTGGACTCAGTGATCCTTGTGGCTCCCTTCCAACTTACTCTATCACTCTATCAAATGCAGCTCCAGCAAGAAGTGGAAAGAGATATTCCAGATGGAATAAAAGAGGTGGGGAAACCAGAAAGGTGTTTGAAAGCACACGTCCAAATCAGTCAGGTTAGGCAGGAGGGCTGGCATGGGAGGTGAAGAGGATGCGAGGAGAAACTCAACAGACATGATGTCAGAGAAGAGAAGAGAAAAACAAAGGCACCTTTCACAGAATCCCTTGGCTGCAGGCTAAGGGAGAAGAGACAGCGCAGAATGGAAGGCAGCAAAAAGCAAAATTTTAAAAGCCAGGCATGGGAGCAGAACTAGCATAGTAATAAATGCATGGGTTACCTGGAGGGAAATGAAAGTATTGATTCCTCAAGTGTTTTGTTCAAAAGCTTTTAAGAATTTTAATCTTCAGCCAGAGGACTGCTGAACCCTCTAGTACAGAAAATCAAGGCACAGAATCAGTTCCCTCCAGTTTGATAATTCCATTGTTCAGGTGTCTGACATCCAGAGAAAAGTGAAAGCAGATGAAAAGAACTGAAGCCCATCAGATGAGAAGGACAGAATACAACATAGTGTGTGGCATTCAAAGGCATTGATATTGACACTGTAGCAGTATGAGACGCAAAACCCATGTAGCTACCACAAGCCTTGTCTTAACATATTTGTTTGTCATAAAGGTATCATATGAGCAGAAGTCTAAATTTTCTGCCAGTGAAAAGCATTTAAAGACTAACTATTTTCTTTATTAGAAAAAATAGGCTCAGATCCATCAGTTTTCACAGAAAAGCAATAAAGGATTGTGGGAATTAGGAAAAAGGATAATGGTTAAATAGAGACTGCTACGTGGTGCTTGAGTGAAAATATTTTCAGATACTAAAACTGTTTAATGTGCCTGTTAGAAATAATTTGCTAGATGCACACCTGTAATTCCTACTAGTATTGCTCAGTCGTGTATCAGTATGGTTGTCATTTTCATACACAAAAAATTCCCGGTATGTGGAGAAGTCCAATTAAATTGATTGAAATTTATACCCAGAGAACAACTCCCTGACTGAACACGCTCTGGTAAGAGCATGTACTTCAAATTCTGCCGAACTAGGAAATACTGGTGGCAGAATAAATAACTTGCCTAGAATTCCCTCATTTCATAGCAAACTCCAGACAATACGGTTTACAAAGGAAAAGCATAGATTGGTAGTAATGCTGAACTGCAAATGAATATAAAATCATTCAGTACACATGGAAAGTCACACATCTTTGTTGATGAGATACACTAATGAATTTTTGGAAGAGACTCGGACAGTTAGGGACTTGCGTGCACCAGAAGACCATACCATCCTCAGGCTGGTACTCCAGATCATCTCCTCCCATAACTGCTCACAAACGAGGCAGACAGTAAGAAGAATCTGTGAGACACTTCTCCCACAAGTTGCTCATGAGTGGCTTCAAGGCTCAGGCTGCTCATAAGATAAACTGCCCTGTGCAACATGCTACACAAACAAAAAGGGTACAGGGGATTAAACTAAAATGTTCTTTTCTGCCTCTGAAGAGTTCTAACCAGAGTCTGGAGACCCAAGTTAGACTTGAAACCAGCATGCTTCCCTTGGCAGGATCTCAAAGGAAGCATCAGTCAGCCCTTTGAGATGTGAATTACTGCCAGGTGCAGGAGCAGAAGATAAATGACATATCCCAGACCCAAGGAAAAAGGGGGAAATCATTAATATGATCACTAGTCCTATTTTCCAAAATCAAAACAGATTTCTGATTGTTTTTACATCAAACAGTACCATTAGCATAGATAGTATTCTCTCCTATATATATCATTCAATTTTTATCATTCAATGCATATATAATAACCATAGTCACAAAGCACGGTCCAAGTAAAGTCAGAAAAATAAAATGTTGTACTATTTCTAGGGAAATGCATAAGACCCTGAAAACTCTGACTGTCTGTGCTTTGTAAGAAACACAAGGAGGACATACAGCTCTCCTGACTCATTAAAAGTTTTATAAATTTTAAAAATACATTTCATATAACAATATGTTCTACTAGAGGAAGAAAATCCACACTTTTCTTTACACTCTTTCATCTGGCTAAGAAACTTTTGACTTCCAATTCTCTCCATGAAAAAGTGTTTCTGCTGGTTGTAGTGTTTTCTCACAGAAACAGTGAGTTTCAGCCTCAAAGTATTGATTTTTTTTTCTTTTACAAAGAAGCTGAGATGTCACATCAGATTGATCTCACATTCCTCTTCCGTTCTACCAACATAGTTTTTGAGTTCCAGCTAATAGTACTAGTGTCACAGCTTCTCTAACTTTGTAAGACCTCCATTAGCAAATTGAGATAGATAATACCAACCTGCTCTAAAATTATTAAATCTAAATATAAGCAATCATTGTTATCGTGTGTTGGATAAAGCCTTCCTAGAGTTTATCATGTTATTCCTTTCATTTGAGAGCACCCAGATTTGTTCATTGGCTTGCAACCAGGCCTCTGTCAGAGAAGATTACCAGAGAGAGCCTCTCATTGAAGGATTGTTCTCTTGAAGGATTGTCACTACAGGCTTAAAAAAAGCTTATTTAGTCTTAGCTAAGGTAGGGCGGTTTAAGTCAGAACTAACTGCAAGGTCTATAACAGTGCATCACAACTGCCTATGTGCTTTAATATTATATTTCTGCTCACCTGTTGCATCACTCTGAGGTTATTTGTTCAGGCTGCTTTGGAGGCTGCTTCCATGAAATCTTTTCCATTCTTCTCCATCCCTATTAAATGTGGCCCCTTATCCTAACTACTCTGAACGAGGCTTCAAGGCATGAAAATAAACTGTTTCCAGGTGATAACTGCTGCTGCAAAGTCATGATCCAGGCTTAAGTCCTGTTACACTCCTCTGAAAACAGCTGAAGTAGGAGAGAAAAATATGATAGCTAGAGAAATAGTGATAGACTAAGTCTGATATCCCTGACTGCTCACACGCACTGAAAGTTTATGGTTTATGAAATGCATGGCAGGACAGAGGTGAATTCAAACATCCATGCACGTGATGCAGAAAGGCAAAAGAAACCATGGGAGTTATTTCAGTGGAGCTATTGTGTGGTTCCTTCAATCACCGCGAATGGGCTCAAACAGGTAATTCAAAATATAAGGTAATGAAGGATAAGGTGATTCTACAGTTCAGAGGAGCAAATGCTGGTGTATTTACATATTGTGTTTATGAAGGACATGTAAGTATCAGTAATGATGCAGAAATTCTGATGTGTTCAGAAACTTTGACACCTAGTTGTACAAATTCTCCACCCTTAGGGGAAATGAAAACAAATAATATTAAGAACTGAGGAAGAGAAAATTTGGCACCAAGATATCCATATGTTAACACAATATAAAAGGTTAGGAAAGAAGAATGACTTGGAAAATGGTGCACCTGATCAAACACACACAAAGAAAATACCACAGATGATAGAGAAAAGTACTAATTCCAGTCCCTGCCCCACCTCACATACCTAAAAAAAAAAAAAAAAGAGACCCCCAAAGCTGTAATGGGTAATATTACACACAATTTGTGATCTCAACAGAATTCTAATGTTCTTCTAAATACTGCCAGCACCAGATGTAAAGTGAATAGCAATGGAAACTACTTCTGAATAGCTCCTTTAGTGGCTTTACATTTTTTCCTTGTGATTTTTTTTCTGTGGGGGGAAGTATTGGAAAGACACATCTATAAAATGCGTTAAATCCAGTACCAAGAACATATAAAATCAAATCAGGAGGCATAACATTAAAAACCAGTAAAGGATATGTGAATTCTGAAGGTATATGCTTGGGCTCAATTACACCTCGTAGCAATGAGTTCCATAATATTGTCTTATTCAGGTGTGATATTTACCCTTGTATATACATGTATCTATCTATATATATATATATAGATATGTGTGTGTGTGTGTGTACATCTATATGTATATATGTGTATATATATATTCATAGTAATTCAGAAGGATGAAGCTATTATGCTTTGCTATCTCTTCTGATAAAGAAACCTGAAGACATTATTTCCTGGCAGTTTATGTTGGAGCCCCAGGTATATAGGGGAATTTTTCTTCCTGCACTCCAGAAAGAGTTATTCTTAGAGATTAACTCTTAGGGTGGAAAGTCCATTAGTTTTACTTAGATGGCTTTTACCATATCTTTCTCATACCTTTGAAGATTACTCCTAGTACACAAAAAGTTTAAAAGGGTAGTAACTGCCACCTGGGAAGAAATATTTGTGTTGGCATTGATATATATGTGGATATTTATAGAATACATATATTTGATGAAAACATGTGCTTGTGTTAAGTGAACTTTTTGACCTGAAATTGGCTATCCCCTAGCACAGCTGGAGGTGTTCAGCAATACTTGCAATTCACATTACACACTAATGTCAACAATTATGCAACCAGCTACAATTTGTCCAGGACTGGAAAATATGCTCAGTAATTCTTTTCTGCAAGAGTCGGGCTCAAGTACAGTGCTTCTATTATTTGGAGGCCATGAGCTGACATATGAAGGTTTTACAGGGAACCACAGGGGGTTTACAGGGAAATCCTAGCAAGAACGGAAACTCTTCAAAAGGGCTGATTTCATCCTCCGCTCATCGAGTCTTTATAATGTGTCTGTCAGTTTTTCACAAAACATCCAATTATGTAAAGATTATCAGTTCCCAGTTTTGTGTTTTCTTATGATGCCTGGCAGGGGAATGGCAGCAGTTTCTTCGAGCTTTTCCAAGCTAGTCTTAAGGGGCTTGTTTACTATCTCTCTATGGCTCTGATTAAAATAAATTACAAATAATTTCCATGAATTCGAACAATGCATGAGAGAGCCCTAAATACTTGTTAAAAAATTAAATGTTCTGGAAAATAGTATAATGGCATGTTCATGCAAAAGCACATAGCAATTTGAAAGACAGCATGGATATACTAATTTCATATTTAATGAAGTTTTGAAAGTAATGATACAATTTTCTGGCTGCAATGTAGCATACAGGGAATTTACTGTTAGACCACAAAGAGTCATCCTGAGGCAAATATTCTTTCCCTAGGATAAGATTCACTCCAGAATTTATTTTAAGATGACATTAACTAAAGCTGAAAGTACAGAATTGTTACAGATATACAAATGTATTCAATGAATTTGCTCTGTTTTGAAAATTGAAGAAGACGGGAAAACATTTTGTAAACAAGGTGGGTTTTGCAAGTCAGCATCTGATTAAATTATGTACATACTTTTATATATATAAATTTTCTACATTTCCAAATAAAACTAAGTGCCAGAATGATTAAAAATTTTAGAGACATGAAAATAATGAGGCCAAAAATCCCATTAGATATGTCAATTTTTATTTTTTTATTTTTCAGTACAGTAAAAAGTATCCTAATTGCTAAATTATGGAATACAAGAGCACTGTCCTGATTGTGAACATAAATGTCATAGTCAGATGGAGGTGAGAGATATTTTAAGTACACAAGTAAGAATTCAGATCACTGTAGACAGCATATCCTCAAGTGTCAGAGCTAGGAGGGAAAAGCTTAAATAATGAGTCATGCCTACAGTTACCCTGACCCTACTAAAAAAAGGATGATGTGACCCTAATGCTGAAAATCAAGACAGGCATCAAGAGTGTGCTTTACCCATGAAAACAGATGGGGAACCAGTAACCTGTCATACAGTTGTTTCAAATTTTTCCTCTAGAGAAAATGAATAGCCAATATATGCGTCATGAAGTGCGGGGTTGTGAAACCAGTGACCTGAGGAACTTCTGGGAAAAGACCATCGAACAACAAACTCAGTATCTGCAAAATGAAAAAGAACGTCAGCGAAGAAGTGCTCTGACAAAGTGGGTAATCTGCATACAGAAAGGTTACTTGGGTTTGCATTGTAATTTTTTTTTTTTTTAAAGTAAACTTATACTATGCTTAAGTCATGCAATGAAATCTGAAAATAATTTAGATTTATAGAAAATAATAAAGCTTCCCAAATTAGGAGTAATGCTAATGTGTTTAAGCTTGAAGTTATGACTTCATAGGATAGGACAACAATTCACTCTTTTTTCATGAATGAGTCTAAAGAATAGAACTTTCTGAAATTACCAGGACAATATTTAACAGTGCAGACCAGTCTTGAATATAAAGGCTTCTGTTCAGAGCAAAGCTAGCACAGATGTGTACCTGGCCCATATTCTTTCTCTGTGGCCTTGCTTTCACAAGCAAATAGTTTGAATTATTTAAGATTGTTTAATTTGTGCATGGTAAATCCATTATAAAGCAGGTGGTCCAAGCATACTGACTGAGGCAACCACCTTTCAATGCCGTATCTACTTTTTTCAGTCCCATTCCCCTTGATCAGTCACTGCAAGAAAGAGCAGTCTGCTGCAAGATCAGCACAGTTTTACTTCACATCAACTCTACATATGCGAAAATATATACTTTTGTTATTTATTATATTTGGTCTTGAGATCATCCAGTGAGAAAGTAATTTTCCAAAGCCTTCCTCATAGCTCTTTTTGCATTGATACTTGAAAAATTAAGAGAAGGGACAGCTTTACATTACTAACCCAGGATGGAGGAACAATAGAATTAGTGTCCAGCAAGTTTCATCCATTTGTGACTAACCTAATCCCAATGTTGCCACTCCTCAGCCGGGAAATCCCTCTCTTTTCTGTTTGAGTAAGTCTTTCTGTGGTACCTAGATGCCATCAAAAAGAAAACAAAGGTCCACATATTACTGAAAGCCACCTGCTATGGGTCTAACAGAAGCTTCAACATGTGCAGTGTCTCCAAGCTGAGCAGGACAGAGGAGGAGGGAGGCTGGGGAAGTGCTGGGTGATGTGACCCAGCAGGTGGCAGCAGGCAATCTCCAGTGCAGGTGTCAAGTCACTCTGACACACAGACACTCGAGAGAGGGCACACTGGAGATGGAGATGAACCACAAAGCTCAGGTGATCCCTCAGTGGGATTTAAGAGCTTTTCCTTAAGAACCATCCAGCAAAGAGCTCTAAAGGGGCAGGAAAATTTGCATGACAAATGGGAAAAAGCTCCGAAGAATATCATCAGCGGAAAAGATGGAGTATAAATCCGTTCTGTGTAAAATTTTGGAGACAAGCTGATTCATGTTTCTGTCCCTAGGCTCAGAAATGAATGGATGGAGAGGCTGGAAAAACGGATAAAGATGTTGAGGACCCAATCTGAAGACCCATCCAGCTGAAGAGCCCACACTCATTACACGTTTGGGGGAAAAGAAATCTGTTTTGTAGGAAAGTGTGATGTAAAAGCTGAAGTCAGTTTTACTTTGTAGCTTAAATGAGCTATAATTACTTAGCTGTCATTGTTAGAAGTTTCATACATGAAATGTCAATTGTTGCTTTTAAGATTATGCATCTGTCCCTTCATTTGATAAATGGAGAATGTAGCACTCTGAGGTATTTAACCCTAATAAATCATGGTTCACTGAGATGTAGACGCCTGGGAAAAGAGTTTAGTTACACAGTTTTGCTCTGCAAAAGCGTTTCCTCAATATTTTAGTTTTCTGTATAGAATGATGGTAATATAATGAATTTAGATGGTTTAATGAATAGTAGAGATTTTCATTTTTTACACAACACATCCCAGTGCAGACTAAGGAATATGAGACATGCACAACGCCACCACATCCCACACCACTAGTGAAGCTGAAATTGGCGGGAGCTACAGATCCTAGCTGCTGTGTTAGAAGTCACCCGTGACGTTGTTACCATTTATGTATTGATAAACAGTCTCTGCGAGACACCTACAAGAGCTGCCTGATTAACCCACATTAACTTAGTCAATCCATATCAGCTAACTTGAGACACAGCTTTGGCAGAATAACTTTAAGCTCTGACACTGTTTCTGGTACCTGATCTGGCTTGTCTAGAGGTGGATTGATACCTCTGTTTCACAGAGTATCTCGGTGCACTTTCACAGCTGTCTGCCATATGAGAGACAAGCAAGCTTTTTTCTTCTAGCACTTTTTCCCTCTAAGACCCAGTATTTATTCCTTTAAGACTAGTACTTTCAGAACTTAGCAGTTTTCCTCTTCCACATTTGTCATTAGTCAAACATTGTTTCTTGTTGCTTCCTAATGCTTCATTGGGAAATGTGGCATTTCCTCCAACAATATGAAAGCATTTCAGTCGGCTGGTGTAATCAAATCACTTCCTTTTTAAGGTGACTGCTTTGTTGCCAGCAAATGATTAGGGTAATATACTTTAAGACGGGTTGTTTTGAGCATGCTAAAAAACTCTTCCCTGGCTTGCTAAACTTTTTAGTCCCTTTGTATAAGGCTGTTTCATTACCACTCTGGTAATTCATATTGTTTCAAAGCAAAGAAGATTTGAATTACCAGTGAAGTAAGAAGAGAGCAATAGAAGGGTTTTGGAGCTTTAAAATATTCAGAAAATCTGTTCTTCTTAAATCAAAACAAAAATCTGAAGTGTAATTTTTTTTCCCTATTTATCACCTTTTAAATCCACTTTTGTGCATCCCATGGCCAAACAAAATGTAGTATGTGAATTTAAACATGTAAATAATGTTTGGAAAGCCTGAGGAATTCATAAAATCATGAAAATAATTATGACCTTGGAGCACTAATTCAGAAATCAAGGTGTCAGGAGGTAAGTCCCCAAACTTAAGAGCAGAGTTTGCCAGACACCAGAAAAAAGCTGTTAAGCCCATGTTCTTTGGTTCATTCTTAAGCAATTCAAAAAGTAACATCACTGTGAATATGAAGGATCACAGCATAATTACAATAAAACTATGCTTAAGAAAACAATCACCAGATAGTGCCACAACCTAATAATGGGCTTTAGTGAAAAAGTAAATTTCTTTGAAAATGTCAGTTAACACATTTTAATTCTCCCATCCACTGTCTATGCCTGGTGCTTACTGAAGCTCTAGTTCAGCTCCATCGTGAAACAGTTTGGGGGTTTATATCATTTTGGCTGAAATTAGAGCTTGAACTAAGCTAAGGGAAACATTTTTCAGTCTCTCATTCATTGTGTAAGTTATGGCACAAGGTGCAAAACAGAGGGAATCAAAGTTGGCATATTTTAAAAAGTAAAGCCATAGCCCTAGAGTAAGCTTTTGTTTGCTTCTTACATAGCTGAGATCCTTCTTAGTACTCATATCAAAGAGTAAATCAGAATGAGGAAAAACCATAGAGAGCTGGGAAAAAAATGTGCCTGGAAGTGACTTCCAACCCAGTTCCTCATTGCGCATGTGTGGTTATGTGGTCAAGAATGCTCTGGAATAAGTCCCTATCAAGCTAGAATACCCTAAAGTCATCTGTTTAAAATGATAAAAGGGAACTTATTTTTTACAGAATGCATCTATTCCAGCCCAAAGCCAAGAGGAGTTCTGAAAATATGTTTCCAGAATTAAGCCACTTTCCTTTGAGCTTTATAATTCCACCTCTACTGTTTAGACTAATTATTTCAGGCTCAGTTTCCACAGTACTAGATTCAGGATTTTGGGCCATGTAATTAATTTATTTGAATACTAACTACACGTTTTGATAAAAAACCCACCAGGGTAATGCAGGGGTAATCTACTTGAGAGTTTTGTAAGTTACTGCACAAAAAAAAAATTCATATTCAGGAAATAAATATAATCTAGAGTTAATGAGCAAAGATAAAGAGTGTGAAAGCATGAAAATTTAAATCTAAATGTGAAGTGACAATCTTAGCAGAAGCTGGAGCAGACTCCAGGATAAAAGTAGTTCCAGCAATTTCAAAACAAAAATATTAATCTTTTCTCTACCTTGAAGGTCACAAGAGAAATTAAAAGCAGGCAAAAAAACAAAACAAAACAAAACAAAAAACCCCAAGCCACTGCAATATCTGTGAGACTCAGAAATAAGTCATGTCATTATAAAAAAGACTAGAGAAACATTACTGTAGGACTGGAAAAGTCATCAACTAAAACCAGATAAAATCAGCTCGGTTTTATGAAATCATTATAGCTAGAGAGGATGCTTAGGTGCTCTTCAGAAAATTTTCCACCAATATGCAGTTTCAGAGCAGTGCATTATTCAACTAAACAGTTTAAACTTAACTCAAATGTTTATAAAATAGCTTCTTGAAGACACACTTCATGTCTTTTGATTTTGTTTTTTTTCTATCCAGATTTTCACATCACTTTTGAGTGTAACAACAAGAGATTTTGAGTTATGCCTACCTGATTTTATTAGCTTTGCAATTAAAATGTGGTAGATACTTGCTTATCTTCCTAGTTTTCATTATTTTGCCATTCCTTTGCTTCATGCTGACACTGAGTAGCAAGAAAATGCATGTCACTTTCTCATTACAAATGCAGGATACAGAACTTTTTCAAAAAGCTTGCAACAGTGACAAAAGTCAAATGCAGTAAAACTTTACCATTCTCTGAAGCAAACACTAAACACTTACCACCCAGCTCCCTTTAAATAGAATTTATGGGAAGTATGCTCCCTGTTAGCACAAGAGTGACATATGCTCCATTTTAGTCATATTAATGATCCTGCTAGTGTAGGGATAAGGGCTGACAGCTGTGAAGAATGACTGTCAGTAACTTAACAGACTTCTTAGCAGTTTAGCCCAAACTGAGATAGCTCACAAATACAGTTCTTCACTAAGGAATCCTTTCTGACCAATGTCTTTCCTTAACCGAGCATCTCCTCTTTGGAGGTCTCTAATTAAGGAGCAAATAAGCATAACACAGCCACTGCAGCCAGATTTTGATTTTGAAAAATTGTCACTGGTCACAGGTCAGGAAAAAGGGAGATGGTCCTGCAGACCAATGCAGCATCACCCAGCAGGCTGTCTTCAGCATGACACCCAAAGCTTTGGTGCTTCCTATTACACAGCCACTTCACATCTGTGCAGCTATGCCTCTTTGGTCTTCTAGCCACATTCATTGGACACAAAACTGATGTACTGGCCAGTTCTGAGGTGCCTGAAGTGGCCAGCAGTGACATAAATCCACCATACAATACCAAGTTCACCTCCAGTGTTCTGTGTTTAGTGTAAATTAAGTACAGCCAAGTTGTTTTGCACTCTAGAAAAACCTACAGGCTACCTCGGAGACTTTGATCCCATACACAAGCAATGTGAAAGATAATCCCAGGCACACAGACCTCACTGTGTAAACAGCACAGAAACAGCGGAGGGGGAGTGGAAAGATGGGCCAGAGCCAGGGGTCAGGAAAGAGCCATGATACCTGTGTTGGGTACTGAGTCAAGACCCAGCTGCTCTACACAGATAATGTGATCCACTATGCAGCACAGTAGCACTGTGCTTCAGCTGGAACTGAAATCCACAGACAATTTCTTCTAACAAACAGATCTGAAAAATAAAAGCATCCTGCACTGGTCCGGGAAAGGTGCCAGAGCTGTGGTAAAATATACTGCATGTCAAGGAAATTCACGTAACTGGATTCTCACCACAAAAGTTTGGAGAAGCAAGATAGATATCTTTGGGAAGGGAAGTTAAAGACTAAGAGGTAATGTCTTAAACTAAAGAATTTTGAGAAGATTTAACTGATGGCCTAAGGTTGATTACAGCTCTTATTGTTTGGAACTCATCTCTCACCTTTCCAGGTTTCAGATGGAGCCTCTCTCAGGCATCACTACTGGTGTCAGCCGACCCATGTGCATGTTAACCACACATGGTCTGCAGTCACTGCTCCACAGAAGTTACTTTAAAGATGGGTCTGGACCCTAAGTCAGAGCATTGTGTGAGTTTCCCTATACTCACATAAGATGTTTCCTCATGATAAGAACTGCAGCCATCCTCTTCTTGCATGAAGATGACTTGGTTTGGGTCAGACTGACTTAACAGCCTACAAGCAGGACTGGTTATGGTGTTCTGAAGTTTCAAGGTTGATGAGAAATACTCATATCCATTACAATTTATATCGAAATATAGATAGCTTTTTGAATGGCCTTTGGATTTATAGTTCTGACTTGGATGCCCCTTCAGATGAGAATCCCATTCTGAGAATAGCCCTGTGTGTCAGGGAAACCTCTGTATCAGTACAGTCTGGGGGGTGTCGTTCTTGAGAGAGGCCTGCCAAGAAGAATTTGGGGATACTGGAGGATGGAAAAATGGACATGAGTCAGCAACGTGCATTTGCAATCCAGAAAGTCAGCTTCACCAAAAGCAGCATCGTCAGCAGGGCAAGGGAGGAGATTTTGCCACTCTCCTCCTTCTAGTGAGACCCTACCTGGAACACTGCATCCAGCTCTGGGGCCCCAGGACTGGAAAATATGTTAGAGTGGGTCTAGAGGAGTCCACAAGATGGTCACAGGAGTGGAGCACCTCTCCTGTGAAAACAGGCTGAGAGAGCTGGGACTGTTCAGTCTGGAGAAGACTCCAGAAAGACCATGTTGCATCTTTTTAGTATTTTAAGGGGACTTAAGAGAAAGATGGAAGGAGACTTCCTATCATGGTCTGTAGTGACAGGACAAGGGACAATGGTTTCAAACTGAAAGAGGGTAGATTTAGATTGTACATGATAATGATTTTTTTTTTTTTTTTTTTTTTTTTTTGGGGTCATGAGGTACTGAAACATGTTGCCAGAGTGGCAGTGAATACCCCATCAAAGTGTTCAAGGTTAGGTTGAACAGGGCTTTGAGTAACCTAGTCTAGTGGAAGATGCCCTGCCCGTGACATAGGGGTTGGAACAGATGATTCTTAGAAGTAAATCCAGCCAATCTATACATCTATGATTCTGTGATTTTCTGATTCTACAATTAGAGCAAAGACAGCATGGTGCCTGGAGTAAGAAGGGAAAATCAAATTACAGTACCCAAAGACATGTTCTGTTGATGAGCCTCCAGAGAAGACAGCTGTGCTACGCTTACCTCACAGCTCTTTACGTTTAAGCCTTGCATTTGCATTCTCTGTTGACAGCCTGCTGTCTATAGCTGCTGGTAGCCACTTGGAGAGATAGCCCTTTACAGGAAGGGTTTATAAAATGCCATAGCAGGATACCCTACTTACATCTCGTAACTTACTCTTCTGCCAGCACAAAGTTTTTTGTAATGAATAAGTATGATATCCTCAACCTACCCTACACAATTCACCCCAGAAAATTCATCCAACTTTTAGGATACCTGTTACTAATATGAGCTACCAGAGCATTACTCACAAGCGAAAAACTCCCTCAGCCCTTCATCCTCCTCTGTAACCATTTTCATTTTAGTGAACACAGTGCATAAGATCTATGTAGCTGCTTTAAAAGCATTGAACCTTTCCCAGAGGCTTGTTTTTATTCCCATCTTGCTTCTTGCACATATTCCTTCTTACAATCTCACCACTGTTCTGTGTCAGAGGATCCAGTGCAATAGCCCTGATGTCAGAGGTCACTGGCGAAGTTTACTCTGAGATTTGAGTGCTTTGTATTTCTGACCCTTTGTCCCTTCTCTGCTTCAGGAAGGAGAATGAACAAATCCACCAAGCAGACTAATAGCAACCTGCCAACAGACACTGTAGCTGGTTTTGAATTCCAAAACTGGTAGAGACTTTTCAGGCACTGACTGACTGCTTTAAAATGCACATACTATCTCTAAAAGCAGGAAGCACACACCAAGGGTTTAAACAGTTTTTCTTCTCTTTATCCCAGGATGAGAGTTCAATACCAAATTCTATCCCAGAACAAATTTTTATGAACAAGTAAAAAAATCTTTTTAAATGATGGGATTATAATAGAAATGCTGACTCAGCCTTACCCATGGACAGGAAAGAACACTGCTGGTGTAATTATTGAATGCAACCTATCATCTTCATGGTGCTCTAAGTCAAAAGGAAAAGGAGAGATTTTGCATAATGCTGAAAATCTATAAGGGCTTTCATGTTACTCTAATCCTACACTAACTAATAGTTCATTTAATGTCCAAGTGATGTGAATGAAACTTCATATGGTGCTTAAGGTTATTATAATTAGAAACTTGAGAGCAGAAGCCAACTGGGAAAAAATGCTATCTCTATTTGACTTGATTTACTTAGATTAAATCCTGTTGTCAGAATATTTAAGCAGTGTTTCATGATTTAGATAATCTTTTAAAGCAAAGGCATGAGTAGCCTATTGAAAAAGAAACATGAACTGAAATAAGCCTATAAAATCCTCATATTGTTTGCAGGTTATTAATAGGCAGTGCAGCAGTGAAGGCCAAATCTTGGGATAGACTCTTTGCCCACAGTGAGCAACTTCAAAGGTGAGGATCAGCTGAGTCAAAAGCAAGAGCAGTGGGACTCTGTGGGTTGTGGAATGGTCCCATGAACTGTATCATCTACCCCCCCAAAAAGGAGCTCTACAAAGAGTTCCTCAGTGTTCACTAGAGCTACACATGTACACATTTGCATACTGAAAAGGCACCAAAAGCCCTAGGCACCTGTATTTGGCATTCATATATAACATAACAGCCCAAAGTCTGTCAGATTAACAAAGACAGGTGAGTTAGAAATACAAAGGCTTTTTTACAGCTCTTGGGGACCTCCTGACCTGAGGAAATACAGAGACCTTTTATCCCAACTGATACACAGTTTGAAAAGGAATAGCTGGACTCAGGAGGATGCTGTACAGCACAGCCCCTCAAAAATACAGCCTGTTTGCTTCATGTCCATCTCAGTCCCCAGTCACTTGTCTATTGCAGGATTCTCAAGGAGAGCTTTACTTTGATCTTAGAGTTTCACTTCACTGAATGGAAATCTTGGAGAGCCAGAAGACCAGTCTTCTCCTGAAAATTCCTCAAAGCAAACTCACAGGGTGATCCATGGTCTGCAATTTAACAAGTGAGCAGGAAACCACTACTTCACATGAGTCTTGCCCTCCCCTCTAGAATACTCACCTCCCTCTTTGTGCTGGCACAGCTGCTGGGGAGACTGTGCACTGAGGCAAGCCGGAGAACACATCCAGCTGAAAAAAACAGATATACATATATTTTGCTCAGATGGTTTATGACATTATTCTTTCCCTGGTCACATACTTGCACAGGAGAAAAAAGAGTGCCAACAACATGGCTGATGAAGAGCAGAGCTGAAAAGGAAATCCTAGCTAGTTAACACAGACTCTGATCTGCCCATGCCTAACCTATTTAACATGCTAACTCTCCAGTCTGTTTGTATAAAAAGTATTTCATTAATAACTGTTCCAGGTGCTTAAAAAAAAAAAAATCATGCTACCAAACAGTAGCACACAGTTATAATTCAGATAGTGATTTATAATTACAGGTCTCAAATGAGAATTGTTACCTCATCTTTCACTGATAGGGAAAACAAGGCAGGGAATAGTTGTGTTTTAGGGCACATAACTGGCCAGTGGTGTAGCTTGGTTATAGCTGAAGCTCTGCACAGCACTCCAGTCTTCTATCCACCAGGAAATAGAGCCTGTATGCTGAACACAATCAAAATCATGCAAAATGGCCAAAATATTGCAAACTTTTAGCATGTGTGGCTTTGGCTCATTTCTAAATCACATGTCCCAGATCTATGGTTTACTCCATTCATTGTTTCCCAGCAAATCTGTCATGAACAAGTTCTTCAGTTCTCTTTAAAACCATGTTCCATTCCTATGCCCAGATGAGGAAAAAATAGCATTTTCCCATTATTGTTTTGCAATCTAAGCCCTCCAGATTTTGGGGGGCAAAACAACTAAAAAACCAAATCCAGCATATGTACAACATGGAGCTGGCAATCGTTTCTGAAAATTGATACAGGGTGAATTTTTTGAAGACTGTCTATGGAACAGCTTAGTTGGAAGCTCTTAGTTTTGGGCACCTTCTGTACGAAGCATTTATTCATCCAACACATGTTCACATCAAAATTCAAGAAAGTGGCCATCAGGTCAGAGACTATTATATTAAACCAAATAATCCTTCTTTACATAAAAGTTATGAACACCACAAATTACTTTTATGATTAGGATGACATTAATCTCTTCTTTTATAATTTATTTTGGTTCAAGAGCAATATTTTTTCCAGAAAATGGAAATAAAGCTTCTCAACTTCACTGTGGAAATTATCTGAAATAGTCTTTGCTTTACCTGAGTAGATTGGCTTTCAGAAGCAAAAGATTGCCTCATAGTGCAATATTGATGAAAGGGTTTTCTATTTTCATAACTTCCGCTGAGCTGGAAAAATGATTTAGCTAAGTATAGTGCTACTAGTTTTTCCTCAGAACACCAAATGCTGAAACACATCTTTGGACTTGTGTCTCATTTAATTTGATCTTTTTTCTTCCAAAGGCTCAGGAGACCCGACATGCAGACCCAAAAAAGATTAGATTAAGACCTGTGAGATCAAAACATAGCAGTTACATGAACTGAGCTGTTTCCAAAACCTCTGTCATTTTAGCTGAAATGCTCCCCTAGATGTCCAAAGCTCTTCTATTGGACTGCTCAGAGCTGCCCTAGCCTAAGCCATCAGGCACTTCACTCATGCCTCAGTCAGGCATGAATATAGGCAATGCAGTAAACAGGACCAGTGTGGGCAGCATATTTCTCACATGTGCCAGAAAGAGCCCTGCTCCCAAAGAACATCGTGGAGACACAATACCAGCTTGGACAGAAGGGATTCTGAACAAACTAACAAAGCAAAACCTGTCTATTTCATTAGTTGAGGGACTATGCCTAAGAGTTATGGCAAATTCTCAGATACGAGAAGATACAGATTTTCCTCAGCAGATTCCTGACTACCTCTCTGTGAAAAAAAGTTCAGCTGTTTCATGATACTTGATTTCAGTTTTGAAAAAACAGATTCACTGGTATGAAACTGAGAATGTATATATGAGCAATACGTGAAAGGAAACAAGCCTTCCTAAACCTATCAGTTGCATTAAAAAATCTTTGCATCATTATAATATACATACTAGGAAATTGATGGAAGACGACTTCCAGGATCTCCTAGAAGTCTCCTAGAAGTCTCCTAGAAGTCTCACAGCTTCATTTTGAAATGGGGCATAGCAGTTTTATGTCCCTTACAGGCAAGAATCCACTCCACCCTTCTTCCCTTCTTCCAAGCACTATCCTGCTGACAGTGGTCTGACAAAACCCAAAGAGAGGTTTAAGCTGTTTCAAAAGTCCAGGCTGAGATCACAAAGTATTAGTATTAACAATTTTTTACTGTAGTGTTTCAGGTTTCAGAGGCCATTTTCTTTACTTTTATCTTATCCCCTCTTCATACAAGTTTTCAGCTCACTTGTAACAGCTGTTTTTCATTAATGGACAAAGAGCAACTTTTAATCAAATAATGAAGGTACAGTGTACTACTCCCCATTATAGTTTAGTAATAAGGATAGTGACCCAGTATAATGTTCTAACATAAGCTGCTTCCTTAGAAGACTCTAACCCCCATTAATTGCCATGTTTAAAAATGACTCCAAACTGACTCTGAGGCAATTAGTAAAGAATACCACAAATGAATGGCTAGAAGCTTCCTAATATTACTGTCCAAATTACACTTAGCCCCCACTGTCAGTTTCTCCTCAGAGAGAGGACCTGTTTCTGATATAGGATGAAGAGGAACAGATTAAACTGAACATGATCCTGATTAATGCAAAAGCAAGACAGAGAACAGTAACTGTGGCTTATGTATTTGATTCACTGAGCCTCTTACACCATTTCTTTTTGTGAGTTTCTGCACAGTTGTCTCCTTTAGCTGGTGACTACCTGGCTGTCCTCACTAAATTACAGTCCTTCTTTTTTGATCTTCATGAGAGGTCATGGACCTATTCCCATCTTCCAGCAAGTCTTTGAACTACAATCTTCTGATTTTGAGAGGAAAATTAGGTGAAATCCCCACCCAGGTCAAGCTCACACTGCCTTAGTCCTTTGGTGGTTATCAGGGTCCTCTCTCCTTTACACTTCTGAAAGTTTATACTGTGTGGAGACATGATGATGATTTAACAATCCGTTTGATACTGAGATAGTGTCATTAAGGCCATGGCTCCATGTCAATACTATATAAATCTACTTTCCTCACTTGCAGAAAAAAATTGAATCATTAAGCATAGCAGCATCCACCATACCTTATCTTACTATACAAAGTGTTCCTAGTAAACCCATTGCCTCTTTGCAGTTCTACTTTTGTTCATATTAAATGTTTTGGACTACAGGCATGAATTCTCAGAACAGGAAAGCCACCTCTTACCTGCTTTCTCCTCATGATTGTAGCACATTTACAAAAAAAAAAAAAAAATTTTATGAGAAGTAAAACTAACACATTCCTCTGATTAGCTTCTTGGGATTCATTATTTTTCTAGTGCCATTTCTGCACAGCTTCTTTGGCAGTGAAGTTCCAGTTCTGGATGATGTAAATTTGACAGCCTTTAATAAGAAGCAGATGGTAAATGCATTTGCAGAGATGCAGATAGCTGGCTTTGATTCTGCTGTTTCATAAGGATGCAGATGCTACTCTGACTCAACTAATGGAAGAAGAAGAGGAGCAGGGGATTTAAATTTAATATTTACTTTGGCAAACTATATATCTGGACCAATTTGACTTGGAAAGTGGCACATCAGGATGCTGTCATCTAGAACCTATTTACACAAAAGGGTAGGGTAGCAATGAAGAGCTGGGAGATTTGCAGAAACAGAAGAACTTCTAGGTTACAAAGGCCAAATGGAAACATAGACCAGGTTCAGCCTGGAGATGTCGAAGCAGAACACTTGTCATGAAACTTCTCCTTAAATGAAACAAACACAAGGACAACCTTCTGCCTGTGAGTCAAAGTAGCACAAACTGGCTGCAGCTGCACTACACAGAGCTCAGTCCCTTTGTCACGTGCTGTTGGTCTTAAGACATAATAACTATTGTAAAGTAGGGGATTGGAGGGAGGGATTGAGCCCCTGGTTTCTCTGTTAATGTGAGGGACCACTGTTTGAAGCCAATTGAAGGAAAGTTTTCCTCAGTTGGAAGAAGTCCGTCTTTGCATGCTCTGGATGGGGCACAAGAGTAATGTGGGACTATCTGGAGACACTAAGTTTTTATGGATAATGTTGGAAAATTTTAACCTTGAAAGAGATAAATTTGCAGGCATCTTGTCAAAATGTTGAACATTGCTGAAGATGGATAAGATTGCTCTGGAAGAGTAGCATATGTCCTCAGCATGGGTAAGAGGAGCAAAAGAAATAGTGGCTGCATGTTCAGTCCCAAAGAAAAGTTTTTCCTTTTACAGTTATGAAAATATAGACCATTGTTATCAGCATTAATAACCAGAATTCCTTGATCATTTTTCAAAGCTGAAAATATCTGTAGTGATACTGACTTCAGAATTTTTTCATGGAATCTTAACCACTGTAAACGCTCAGTGCATTAGTGATATTTGGGCACTTTTAATGATATTATTACCATTTAGGATCTTTCTCTATGCCTGCATGTTCTCTAAAGATAATGCCAATAGATATATTTCATTGTCAGGCCCACTAATACACATTTTCTGCCCACACGTGGTCAGGGATGCAATGCACAGAGTGGAGGAGTCAGAACTGGAAAGACAAGAAAGACCAAGCAAAGGCCACAAGTGTAAAGGCAAATTTAATATACCGGGGAAATAGGTATAAAACTTCAAGGCAATGATGGAGATTCTACTGAGGTTTATACAGTGAGAATTCAGACAAACATTCTTACTTCTGTCTCTTATACCAGAGTATAAGTAATCCCTGAAGGAAAAGGCTGAAAACCTCAAGTTTAGTTGAACTGAAACATTGCGCAAATCATTTGGAGGAAAAAGTTCCCACTGTAATATTTTCATGCAGACTGTTAGTGAGATCTCCTCTATATTCTTTTCTTTCAGAATATGTGTAAGGTTTTTGTGTGTGATCAGTGCGTCATGTCCTACAGCCCTGGAGAGATACATTTACGTGTTTCCACCAGTCAGCCTCACAGACAGGGGTGAAGGTGGCCATGGCTTACATTAGACATGTAGATATTCTTCTGCATTCTCTTGTGCTTCCTGTTTATTTGTGAGAGAAGACACTGCTTAGGGTGGCAAAGGCTGTGCACAGTAGTATCAAGAGGGGCCACTTATGGTGTAGAGATGCAGAGTATGGGATGGTGTCTGGATCTTTTCAGATTACCAATACAAACAGATGTGGGATCAAATTGTAACACAGATCACAGAAAAAAATCTGTATTAAAATATTTCAAAAAAAGTCCTTTTATCTGTATTTTTAAATAGCAAATTATTTGTTCTAGAAACAGCATGTATGAGCCCAATAGACTTCAAAAAGAGGAATTCATTGACATTTCTGTGATAAAACATGACTGGGTAGAGAAAAAACTTAAATGATTGCTCTTCACTCTCATCTACTTCTGCAGAGACATAATTGAGCCCTAAAGCTTTGTTCGTTTGACATCTTTGACAGGAAATTAACTCTCACTTTACTTGTGTCAGTACCATGCATGACCTCTCCTTGAAATAGGCAGCTCTTGAAAACAAGGCATTATATTCTCATTTTGAACTTGACCAGGAAATGGATTTTTCTAAACACCAGCTAGTAAGCTTCAATTCATATTTGTTTGAATGGACAATGCCAGTAACCTACTGTGGCAGTGTGGCACAAAATAATGAAACATCTGGGATTTACCTGCATTTAGAACAGATATACTCCAAGAAAAATCACAGAAGCACCCAGTGCTTCAGTTTTACAAAGTGAGGCCTTGTACAGACTGAATGTATCCGTTTTTTTCATTGGATCTGTTCTTTGGTCTAATCATAAAGTCCTGTTGGATCAAACACAATGACTGACTGAGCGGTGTTGATAGAAACTTGCAGTATGAGGCAAACCTGAAAAAAACAGTGAGATTCCTAAGTATGAACATAAACAATCTCTCCTCAATTAACCCCACTGAAGGGAGATTTTTCCAGTTCATCTAAAAAAGTTTGACAACAGGAAGAGTCATAAGAATATATTTAAAGTATTAACATAATTTCCACATGCAATTTTACCTTTACCTCTCAATTTTAATCTTAATATTTTGGGGGTTTTTTGTTATTTTCTTTTACTTACCTTCACCATGAACTTACCTGGGACAAAGAACTTATGTTTAGACAACTCCAGCCTTTTAGAATTTTTTCTTCTCCTTCTCTTGAACCCCAAATTATTCCAGCATCCTAGGAGTCTTCATCTCCTTCAAAAAACACATGCAGAAATGCCTAGATGATGGTGCTACTGGGCTGCACAAAGTGCACTGCAGGTCTGTAAATTATCTCTAGCCAAATGTAGAATATGAATTGGTATTTGACAGCAGTGACCCAGGTAAAATTTCCATCAGCTTATGGAGAAGAGAATTATGCCTGATCTTTATAAGATCCAGATGGATGCATTTTCCTGGTATAATATGTGTATCAAAAAGATGAAAAACATAATCCTAGCAACTGTTTTGAAAATGGTTTTATCCATTAGGTAGCAGTCCTATTATCCTGAAGCCATTTATAACAGTACTTTCTCAGCAATATGTTTATGAACATCTTTATGTAACTCATCGTGTTTATGAATGAATATAGGCTCATAACATTTTTCTGTTGCAAGGGAACACTTTCATCTGTTTTTCATAAAAGGTGAACTGAACCACAGACATATAGAACAACATGCAGGTAAGAGAACATCAGCACTTTCTGAATTATGTCTTTGGAAGAGGTGCAATTTACCAGCTTTTCTCACCTTATTTATGTTTTTCTCACCTTACTTATGCTGTTGTGGTTAGAATGCAGCTGAGGGGTTTCAATCACTTCTGTGCTACAGGAACACTAGATTTGGGCATACCCTTGGCATACAAATGTACCAACAGCAGAGAAGCTGCAAAATTCGTATAAGAAGGAAGCAAGTTAAGGAAATTTGTGATTTATATGGAAAAAACTGGAAAAAATAATGTGTTTATTCTATGTTCTAAAGTTCTTGAAATTTAATCTGTGGCCCTGAGAAACCATACTGATAAAGCTTAAAAATAAACTTTATTTTAAAATAAATCTTTATTGCATCTATCCAAAAGCACAGCCTTTCTATTTTGCCTTGCAGAAAAATAAAAAACAATCAAAAGAGTGAGCAGGAAATAATTCTTTTTATTTTAACATGAGATCAGAAAAAAAAAAAAAAAAACAAACTTATCTTTGAGATTTGCTGCTACTTTTTTGTTTATTAAAAGAAAAATAAATAAAGGAAGTTTAAGACAGTGGTTAATATTTTGAAACAGTCTTCAATATCCTCATTTTACATGAAATTTTCCAAGAAAATTGTTGGTCAGTACAAACTTTTTACTAATAGACCTTAGCAAAAATCAAACCTAAAAGAAATTATAGATATTAGAGAAAATTTTGATTCAATTAATGTAGCAAGGGCTTTGAACTTCTTCAAAATGGCTGGTAACAACATAAGCTCATTTTGCACTTAGTATTCTTATGGTAACCCTAAACTCCTCAGGGTCACTGCAGCAACTGCATATTTTTCCTAACTTTTAATTAAATATTAAAAATAGACAGATGTTGCAAAGAATCAAAAAGGAAATTTAAGGGTTTGAAATTGTTCATCTATCAAACACACTGCCAGAATTTTCATCTTGAGAGGTGAAATGGTGAAACAGTAATTCACACGAGAAATGTGATAAGAGGGCACTGAATCACTTCCAGTGGGATTATTCAAGGCATGCAAAAGGCCCTGGATTTCAGCCACAAATCCTGCTCATTTGCCTTGCAATAGGTGACACTGTTCATCTGAACGACCTAGATGTGCTGTAATCACTGGGGAGTTTTCAATGATAATGTGTTCAAATACCAACTACTAATTATTATTTGCAATCATTAAACTAAATCAAAGTGGATAGAAATGACCACTATTTCAATTTGCAAGTCTTATTCTCCTTAAATTGTTCCAGGATGTTAAGGATGGTAATTGCTTCAAAGTCCTTTGTATGTGTGTATGCAGAAGGTATGGTGGGAAGAGATAGCATCAGTTTTGGGGAGTAAACCCTTAGAGGAACAAGGAATTGCTCAGGGAGATTATTCCAGTGGAGAAAAGATAGTCTGTGCTCATTATGTGTCCTAAATAGGTGCTCTTTCCCGATTTAACTCCAACGGTAAAACCAAACAATCAGTAGGGCTGTTACCCTGGTTCTCTCTCTGGTCAAGTTTCCAGCAGCAAAAAAACCGTGTTTTTAACGTATTTTATAAAAACCTGTATGTAAAGCCCATGTGCATTCTTCCTGGCATGTCAATCTGCTGTTAATCTAAACTCCTGGTACCACACGGTCACGTAACAATCCCGTTCTTCACTGAGTAAAAATTCAGTGACTGGTTTTTTTGGGGAGTACAGAGCAATCTTTGGAAAAG
>VZSE01008773.1:175654-258588 GCA_013398275.1 Promerops cafer
ATCTTTGGAAAAGTGAAAAAGAAAAAAAAAAAAAAAAAGAAAAAAGAAAAAAGCAGTATCAAGAATCAGAATTCAAACAAAGTTAAGATGGACGCTCAGGTCTAACTCAGCTGTTTGAAGAAGGTTTTGGCTTCAAAAAGTGGAAATTTGTCATTACTGCAGGTGATACTTGAAAGACATGCACTTTGAGGCATACAGATATCCAGGAAGATAATAGTTTTCATTGTGTTCATTTCCACACAAACGATCACCGGCTTAGAGATACTTGTTTAGCAAAAGCATAGCAAGTCCTGGCACAAAATAATGTCATTTGATTTAGATTAGATCACAATAGACAAGGTTCAAAATTCCCTTTCAAACCTCCCAGGACAGTAATATGCAGACCCTAATATTATCAAGCAAAAATAAACGAATCTTAAAACTACTACACTAACATTAAAAATGTACTCTAAACCAAAAAGCCACGTGGAAAATAGAAATTTTAAAAATAGAACCAAATGTAAAATATTGCCTTTCAAATCCATTCATTATTTATTCTACATATCATAGTACTGTGACCATCTAGCTATGTCATTGACCTGATCTGAGTCATGGCACCGATATTACATTTTAAGACAAGAGAAGACGAAAAGAGGGAAAAAAGAGAAAGAGACTTTCACACGAGAAATTCAATTTCCTTTAGGCTCTGCTGCCTCCAGAGACCAATTTGGAGCAGGTCCTGTGATAAATCCGCCATCCAATGCCACTGCAAATTGCTGGGTTAATGAAGGGAGTTCAAGTAGGGAAATGAGAGGCGAGAGTAGCAAGGTGCTGATCGTCTGTAAATTACTAGCTGCAGGGCGTACGATGTTAAAGCTCAGAGAGTGAAATACACCATTTTTTCTTGGATGATAAGCAAAGGATTTACTTCACTTTCATTACTATATTTCACCAAAACTTCCCCGTCAAACTAATTCATTTTTGTGTACCCAGCAGTGTAAGGTTATGGCAGAGGAATTTCATGTGCAAACAAGGAGTGAAATACAGGCAGATCAGAAAGAAAACATATGAAGCTTTTTAGGCAAGAAAATACTTTTCTAAAATAATGAAAGTGCAGTTTTTAAAATGTTTGATACTGTTTACAGGGAAAAAAAACTCTGGCAATTTCCTTTAGTAAATTCTTGTATATCGTACCTTCACATTTCCTTTCCTAGTAGTGACTTAAAACTGGGGGAGGGAATCACTTTTCCCAAAATACTTATGCCATCTATAGAGAATCGTTTACTTCCCTTCCCCACATGCTCCAGAACCATAATTATAATTATAATTATCTTTCACTAACTTCATAAGGAAATTTCATAATTTTTTTGTGAATTCATTTTTCCTGTAACTTTGTCTTTGCATTGCAGAGTTTTTTTAAGTACACCAATATCTTTACAAGTGCACCAGTTTGAAACTAGTGAGACGTAACCTTTATTTCTTGATTTGGTTTGGGGGTGGGGGGTGTGTTTTTTGTTTGTTGCTGGTTTTGTTACTGTTTTTTATAGGTGATAGTTCTGTGAAGAGAAGAAAATACTGAAGACTGTTCCCTCACCTCCTCTAAATATCTAGCATTAAATTCACTGTCTTACAGCCTCAACTTTCATGCATTAATGGAGTTACTTTTGGAAATGGCATTACCCTCATGTTCGTAGTATTTTCTCTAATGTTGCTCTCTTTGGCTTTTCCAGGGCTCCAGGCTCCTTTGCGTGAAGAAGGATTCAGGATTTCCACATGAAGCTTCAGAGTGAGCAGAATCTGGTTATGGCATCTATCTGTTGCCTGTTTAGGAGCCACAGTGTGTGTCTTGATCCCTTGTGACTCTTGTTGCAAATTTAAAAAAAGTAAGAATTTAGACATTTCAGTGTTTTTTATTTTACCTTTCCATCTTCTGAACCAACATAACAGAGCTGGTTTGAACTATGAAGCAGAAAGAAAAAAGCTAATATAAGATATAAACAGACATAAGCTTCTAAATCGCTTTCTAAAATTTCCTTTTTGATGCTCATTACTTTGTAGAAATAATTTTATGTTGTCAGTTTTTCTAAGTAGTGTCTTATGTGAATTTTGAGTCTTAGTTGTTCCCAAGAACAACTGTACTCTGTACTCTGTACTGTTGCTGTACTCTATTAATTTATGTGTTTAAAGGATGCAAAGGGGAAGACTGTAACAATTCCCCAGACCAAGAAAATCAGAGCACACCTTTAAACAATCTTAAGGAAAATTCCTCTGTTCCAAGAGGAAAAGAAGAAATCCTTTTGACATCTTAGGTTTTACTGAGTTAAAAAATAGTAAATTGTACATCATATGAGTGTATAAGTTGATTTTTCACGTCCACTGTGAAGATGTTTCTATCAGGGAAAAAGGGCTTGAAGGCCAAAATGGACTGGCGCTGGTACATACCCATAGCTATATTAGCCAAAACCAAATAGACAAAGAAAAGCCCTACATGTTAATGAAAGCATTCAGACCCCCTGCAAAGGACCTTGACACCACAGTGCGGCTTCTTTAGCAAATAGCAGGGAGTCCTTGATCCTGTGAAGCCTGATAAGAGTGCAAGCAGCCATCGGCATCACAGTTAGCTAGTCCTTTCACGAGCAGAAGGGCACTCTCCTGATGTCATTGCTAATGCTGGCTAAAACATCCACCGAATTACTTGCAATATGTTGGTCCTATGGGTAAGATGGGACATGAAACATCATTATTTCCTTATTTTTGAAAATTGGTGAAGAAAGTTGGAAAGGGCTGACGCATTTTTTTATAAAACAGGAAGCAAAAGTAGAGTTCAGAAACTTGTGTCAAATGCTCTCCACTTCACAGGTGATGCAACAGCTTCAGGTTGTATGGGCAAGTAAACACCAGGTGGTAGATGATCAAAAACACACTTTTCATCTCGTGCTTCTGTTTTGAGACGTGAGGGCAGCTTCAGACTCTAGAGGCTGCTAAAGAACGATTGCTTGTGTTTCATACACAGGGCCCAGAAACCCCCTGGTCAGTGCTTATTGCCTTGGTACATGTGCCAGTAGCACCTATAAAATCTCTTCTTCCTCTCACCTGGAGAGAAGACAATTTCTAAAATTCTAGTTTTTTGATTCTAAATTTCCAGAGGAAAAAAGAAAATTGCAGTAATATTCTCCCATGCCTGCTCTCTGTGCTATTACCATAGGTGAGCCCTTTTTTGCCATTGCACTATGAAACAATCTATGCTGAGAGCTATTGCCCTGCTTCAGAGAGAGCTATTTCATTTCATTTTTCCTAACATTTCCCCCAGCTCCCATTGAAAGTGTAAAGAACTGATTCTTTTATACCTGGAGTAAGATGAATGTTACCAGCTTCAGCTGCAGATGTATGTGCAGTGCCTGCTCCTTAGATACATATGATTTTTGTCTCTCCACTATCTGGAAGCATCTTCCAAAACATTTCTGAAAAGACACACTAATAAAGAGAGTTGGTGTGACTTTCCTACTAGCCTAGAATGGATATAATTGAGTGCTGTAGCCATCTGTTCAGACACCAGGGTTTGCATGCCTTTTCCAGACTTGGTAGCCAGAAAACTGGATCAAAGAAAGTAACTCCTTCTATGTTTTTAGAGACCATATGAAAGGTCAGGTCCTTGAATGAGTGCCTCTACAAGCTTTAATCTCTGATTAAGCACAGGAACAACAAAAGCCTGAAGGCAATTGTATTTCTTACTGAAAGATTAATTAAAACTTACCAGAATGCTGCTTAATTTAGTCTTTGACCTTTTGAATGTGCTAACAAGTCAGAATAACTGTGTAGAATCTTTGCAATAGACAACCCAAACAAATTGTAAAAGCATCAAGCTTAAATTGGTGGCCTGTCTGTCTGCAGCTAAAGTGGGTACCTTATTTGCTCAGCAAATTTTCTGTAATAATTTCTGATTCTTGGCTGCAGCCCTTAAGCAAGAACACGCTGCCAAAATGGAGGAATTAGTTTCCTGGGGACTTTTAGTGGACATCCAAAGTATTTTACTAGTAGTCATTGGGAACATGATAAACACTTGAAGTGAGAAAATGTGGAGGGTTTTTTTTCTCGAAATAGTAACAAGCTTACTTTCGAGACATGTAATTCCACTTTCTAGGCTATTATTATTACTCTCATCTTCATTATTATTTTTATTGCTCTAATTTCCTAACACTGTAGATTCTGGCATGGTGAGGCATGGGGAGTGGACCAAGGGCAGCTGCCTCCTCTATCACTGTGCCTAAGTTCTTTGCTGTTTTCTTCATGGTCTGAGAGATGGCTGTAGTGAGAGACAGAACACCGTGTATGATGGAAATCCTTAAACCAGCACCCAGCTGTCCATTTATGTCACTCATGACTGAGTATCTCTGAGTCAATTCACCTGCCTAAAGCAATGACAGACTGTTTGTGGAGATTCCTTCACATCAAAGCGTTAAACGGATTTAAATTCTTTCTACCCCCACCCTATACCCAGGTGTCCCTGACACCGACCACCAAAATGATGGAAAGTTATAATTTCTACAAAAGTGGCACTTACTTCTCCCCACAGAAGAGTGCGGATGTGGCTTGGGGCAAATTAGAGCAGGGCAAATGGGATTTGGGGCTTTTGAGTGTGGGTGGCAGAGAGCTTCTCAGGGGTGTGAGGACAGGCTCTACTAGCCAGCATCAATCCCATTAAAGACCAGTTTGTCACTAGTTACTTTAGGTAACTTTTACGAGTTGCCAAAACTTTTCTACAATAGGAGCAATGACATTTGACCCATCCCAGTAGTGGTGAGACTCTGAAAAACAAGTGCAGTCTCTTCTGCCCTACAGCGACCTCTTTAGACCCAGATTTGAGGCTCATGCAGGACATTGATTATATAGTTCCTATTTATTGTGTCAATTTCAAAATAAGTAGAGGTTTGGGGGATTTTTAGTGGGTTGTTTCCACGTTAAATTCACTGTGAACTTTGAATTAATTACCAAAGGCTTGGGTAAATTATATCAGGAGTTTGTAGATTGTCCAAAGTTTGAAACTTATCCTTTGTTGGAAAGAAAATGGAGAATACTTACATTTTCTCAATTCCATTAGTGAGTAATTCTAATTTATCTGGCCTACCAGAAATGTAAGAATGAGATCTGATGAGTATATGTTTGTGTTCGTACAAACACATATAAATATGAAAAAGATAAATACATACACATGCAGAGACATGAGTGCAAAGTTAGTTTATATTTACTTCAGTAGATAGTGTATATATATACACATAACACACTAAAATACAAAAACATTGACTTCTTATATCCCAACAGAGTGATGTTGAACAAATTTGATTCATGACCAACATGGTGAGCTTCTTTCAGAGGCTCTTAAATTTAAACAAAAGTCTTCTAAATGCATGAACTTATCTAAGTGTGACAAAGAGGGCTCTTCTTAGTTGAACATTTACCATGTTAAGCGATTAATGCAAGAATTAAGCAAACAAAAAACCCCAACAACATTCTGATTACTAAATTTGCTAATTTACTTAATGATTTTACCAGGTTAATTGGATTTTGTTAATCTCTCTAGAATTAATTTTTCTATCCACATTCCCTTGAGAATTTTCCTTGCAAAGGAAGAAAAATGCCTGAGAGCTTTAGTACTCTGACATTTTTGTTTCACATTAAAACAAATTTCAGAGTCTCTAGAGGGAACATTACCTCCAGCTACTTACTCCATATGCACTTGCAGAGAAAAATATGGCAGTACTTAAAATGCAACATTCTAGTGAATATCTGAGATTTACATATGAATACTCAGATATTTTCTCTCCTAAGCACCATAAAATCTCATCAGTCATTTCTAAAACGTTCTGAGTGCTGCTGTTTGCTGCTCTTTCAAAATTGTGAACACTGTCTTTAAGGACCCTCCATCACTGCCTGTTCTGCTGAAGTATTTTTTGTGAGGGCTGAAAGGAAGTAGTTTAGAGAAATAAAGAACTTGAAACAACACAGGCAAATCATTCTTGTTTCTGCTTAATTTAAGCTATTTAAATAGAAGCTTTTTTGTTTGTTCAGGTCTCACAAAAAGAATCCTCTTGACTGGATGCAGGTTGGAAACAAGTCTGAAGGACTGAGCCTTCAGCAGAAAGCCTGTCTCCTGTTGTGCCAACTCCCACCGCTCTGGCAGCTTCTCTAAGGAGCGACAGAAAGAAACAGAACCGTGCTCCTTGACCTGCAGAACACTTTGTATGCGGAGCTTCAGAGAGGTGGCAGGTCCAGACCTGACTATCAGTTTGTGGCGGGGGGATTGCAGGACACCGCCCCGTCCGTGTTCCTCACAGCCGCCCTGGTGGCAGGGCTGCAATACCGGAGGGCAAGTTTCCTGGAAACTGAAAGAAAGGTGCAAGCCCCGCCGGCCCCCCTCACTTCTGTGCACCTTGAAATGGCCTTATTGCATCCAACAACTGGCATACTGCTCAGTATTGAAAGATTAATCCTTCCAGTGGAAGAAAAAAGTTTCATATACTCGTTACTTATTTTTATAATTTAGCTTTAATTGCTACCTATTTCAGCCTCTGAAAAGATGAACTTGAAGATGTTTCCATAGTGTTTGTGTAAAGATTTTGTTGTTAAATTGGCTCGTTCTGTGGGGAGTTTTGGGTTTGAATTTTTGATTTTTTTTCCCAGAGGAAATTTTCTTTTGAGTCATGGTTTTTAAAGTTTGTATCTTAAATATTTATCAGGGTTCTAGGTCTGTATTTCACATTTCTAGTTACTTTTGACATGTGCAAAGAAATTTTTATTTCAAAACTAATTCTAAGATTTTGCATATTCTATTTCTTAAAAAATTAAAAGCATCATGTGCTTGTCAGGATATTTAAAATGCATTTTCAAAATGTGAATCATGTAAAAACCCAGCTTGTTTAACTATACAATTCAGAGTAGAGAAATTCTGAGCTACAAGAACTTTCTTTCAAAAATAAAAATAACATTATTGATTTTTGTCCTTGAATATCTTTATCTTGGGGTCTCTTTTCAGGAACACTTACTTTATTTCTTTAGAGCTGGAAAATTCACAAAAGAAGTACTAACACAGTAAGATAAAGATGTATTTATTCTTAGTGTTTCAGAGGCTTTTCAGTTCTGGTAAGTAACTAAATGATCAAATTGTTTACCTTCTACCTTAAAGAGCTTCATTTGAAACCAAAAATGGGACAGGAAGAATCGCAAAATTAAATCTCATTTCACTTATCATAGTTTTTGCCTCTAGGGAAGAGTCTGGATTTATTGCAGAGTAGATTTAGACCTATGCATCACAACAGAGCTAGCACATGATTGACATCAAATGCTAAAATATATGTCCAATGACAGTTTATTACCATTCATTTATTAAGTCTGATGTCTTCAAAACTGGCACCAATTGAATGAAAACCTGATCTTTCCATAAATCTTAGGAGTGTGTCCTTGTGACGCATAGTTAGTATGTAGGATTCATAGTATTAATATTTATCTAGAACACACACAGAATATCCTTGAGTCCTCATTGTTTCACTAATTCTCAACAGATTCAGTGACTGATTTCTTTACTCCCAAAAACAGATTTTGTTTGGGTTTGGGGTTTGTCATTTTGGTGGGGTTTTTCTTCCTTTTTTTCCCAGAAAAGAATCAAAGAAATAATAAGATATCTTTGCCAATCCTAACACAGATAGTTCAAAGTACCATATCTCTCAATACAACTTCTGCACACAACAGAGCTCTGTGTACGACAGCCTCACAGTCAGTGAGGGAGGTGTATGAAAAACAGCCTATGTTCATACTCAGGAGGGATTGCTGCATAAGCAATGGTTTCTCTTCCAAAAGTCTTCCCTCCATCGGGAAGTTTAGTCAACTAACTGCTCTTGTACAGACCACCAGTAACACAGGTAAAGCCTGCAGCTGGGAAAATGGATTCATGCACAGTTCTATCAAGCACAGCAACAGTCATTTCGTTCCTAATGTGGACTGCAGAAATCTTGTTTAAAAATATGTTAGATGATCATGATGGAGCTAATGTAAAGGAATGAGGTCACAAATGTCTTAACCACCATTTTCTTCAAATATTGTCTGCCTCCTCATAGGGCTTAAGAGTTTTTGTCTTTCCTCCATTAAAACAATGGATTCTGATATTGATTCCTCCCTCTTCAACCCAGCCTAATGAAGGATTAGTTCTATATTTGTGAGGGACAAATTCTGTTTTAAGCTAGATTTTCAGACACGTATGCAGTTGCTCCCAACTAACTTTGCCAACAGTTTCTGGCTCTACACTACCCATCCCCAGCCACAAAAACATGTAGCAATATTCCCAATCTTACTAATCTAATAACAGATTTACATTGCTCCAGGCTAAACAAAACAAGCCAGCACCCCATGAGGCATTCCATAAAACCCCAGCTGTCCATCCATGTCTTACCTTGTTATAAGATAGCAAGCACTGACATGTACTTAATATAACAGCAGAAAGTTGTGTTAACTCTTTTTCTACCCTTTTTCCCCTGTTCTATCTAGTAAGGTTTAAGTTCTTAATTGTTTTATGTATATTTTTTCATATACTTGTACAAATAAGCCGAAATATGAAAGGAACTAGAACACTTAATTCTCTACCCAGTGTTCATTAGATGTAAATGTGGGAACGACACTTCAACGGAGTCCAGTTTCCAATAATTTTTCTCATCACAAACAGAGAATCAGAGTTACCGGAGAGAAAAAATGCTATTTAACTTAGTCACAATTAAATTCATTTCCACACTGTACATAATACACTATTCCATCATGGAAGTGATCATTAGTTTTTATTAGACAACAGAAGGAGATAGGACAGAAGTGCACAAGATTAGGGAAGTATTAGTCAAAAGACAGCAAATAATGTACTTCAACTTTTCACATGAAATCTATTCATTACAACTGGTATTCCTTAACATTTCTGTTACCAAGGGCAGTTTTCTTATTCCTTCAAAAGATGCCTATTTTTCTATTCATTACCTTACTTTGAGTATTAATTATATTGAAATAATGGGCATTTTTCAATGTCTATTATTCTTAAGTTTTTTTTCTCTGTGTACTTCTCTGTGGACTGTGAGAAAAGGCAAATTTCGCTGTAACAGTCATAATCAAAGGCTTATGTCCTCAGCAGGAAGCCTATCCTCCTTTTCTCTCAGAGAAGCACGAAGCCCATTTTGCCTGTGCAGCTTATCATTCTCCTGCACAAGGTTAGAAAAATAACAGGCTCGGATCTGGGCTTAGACCACAGAAGATCTGTGTGTGTCTTGCCAACCACACAGACTTGTGCCAGCTCCTGCATTCTCTAGCGGAGAATGTTACCGTAATATTTGGCCACAAAGGTATCCCAAAGCTCCTGGTTTGCTCAGTGAGCCTGGAACACAGACACCAATAAATTAATCTGTAATTTTACAGCATTTAGAAGACACCAAATAGCCCTGCTCAGTGTTGTCTGCTGAGAGAGCATCAGAGACACAGTCTGTGGTTAGGAAGGCCATGTGGGCAGCTGTCCACAAGATCTGTGTGCTGCTGATGTGTGTGTAGAGTGTCCATCCCCTGGACAGAGACAGAAATGGCTGCCTGGCAGCCAAGAAATCCTGAATGGGACCAAGGGTTTCTGTCTGACTTAGGCTCTTCTCTCAACATGGATTTTGTAAAAATATGGATTTGTAAGAGGACACACATTGGAGCTCTCATCAGAAAAGCTATTGAGATAACATCTCTCTTACCTGACACACCAGGAACAGCAGAAATCTCAACCAAAAAAATTAGTGTCACTACAGGACAAAATCTGCGACATTTCTTCTGTGAAAAGGGGTAATGAACTAACAGGACTTTGGTTTCTTGATGTCCTTTACGAACATTTAAAACAACGTGTGAAAGTTATTTGAGAAGCCACCGTTAGGAGTGAGGTCTCCTATCAAATTTTTATTGTGCAGTTGACAGCTGCCAAGTGTTGCAGACATCACATTTCAAACCCCCATCTTTTGAAATGCCTATCTTTGAAGGGGGCAGCTGATTCCCTGTACCAGGATATACTAACTGTGTTTCTCTGTGTTTCTCTTTGTATATCTGTATGTCTGATTTCACGCTGTACTTACATATCGTTGCAGTGAAGGTCAAGCAGGATACTGATTTTATTATAGGTCTAAAGCCACAGTGTAGTTTCACAAAATTTCCCTGTTCAAAACTCCATGTCCTTCAGCAGGACTTTTCATGTCCTTCAGCAGGACTTTTGCAAAACATACAGTTGTAGGTTTAGACCTCAATAAATGGTACTGTCGTTATTATTTATACTATATCTGCACTGTTGGACACTGCGATAGCCAGAATGAACAGATGCTCAGGAAATTATTCAGTGGCATATGGCTGACCTTGTCATCTCATAGAAGGTTTTGTAGCACTGCTTATATTTCTTTTTTATATAATTACAGAAAACTATTTCGTGTTTGCTCATGCTTGCTGAGAATAAGGAGGGCAATAAATCTAGATTACAGAGGAACATGAGTACAGCTTACAGCAACAGTGTGGTTTAAATGAAATGTCTTATCATTTGACTTGAAATTACATTATTGTAACATTTTGGAGGCTTGAGTGAGCAATTATAGAAGTAATATATCTGCAGCACTACAGAAACACAAGTACTGACAGAAAACTCAAACTGAAAACCAGAACAATTTTCCTGAAAATCTTGCCCTGGAAGTATTACATGTATTTTCAATCACCTCATAAAATCTGCTGTTTCTTATGGTTGAACTGAGTCCTGAAGATCACCTTAAACGATATATCAAGTTGGACTAGATGAGACAACTATCTCAGCTTTAAGCAAGAACAAGAAATTACAGTGGCAGAAATCACAAAATGTAGTACAGAAATCTCTTCAGAGAAAGAGTAATAACCCATGTTACTGGTATGCAGTTTTTTGACACCCATGAAGAAACTTTGTCTTCATGGACATATGACAACAGATTATTTCTCAATTACAGAAATGCCACTATTTTAATACCAATTTTCTTTGACTGTTTGTCTTTAAGTAATTCGTCATTTTTCTGTTCTTCCGTTAAGCTTTGGTCACTCCATCAAGGAATAGATAGAGAGTCTGGGGAATTAGGTCCCTAATTACATGAAAGTAATTAAAAAATTGAAACTAATAACAATAATATTTCATATATAAAGGGCTAAAAATCATTCACATAAACAGTTTGTATGTCTTCTTTAAAAATTGGCAATACAGGTGGCCACTTTTTCATAGTTATTATTTCTGTCTGAAAGTTAGCACGTTCTGAGATGGTGATGAGTGACTATGAAATGTGAATGTTGCCAGCTGTAGTGAGATCAAAGATCTCTTTCCCTGCCTGTAAATTGCCACCACAAATGTACTGTCACAAACCACAATGCTATAAGACATGTGCTGGCATTTCTCTGGTCAAGAAATTATATAACCTCATATTGGTTTTCAACACCTGCACTATTTACAAGCATTGGAGTCCTTGCCTGCTCAGTCCCTGAGGACAGCAATGCAGTCTTATGATCTGTTAACCATGAGGATTCATTTCTGTTGTCATGTTTTGCTATAATTAAAACTGCCCGTTCAGTCATTTATAGTAAGCCTGAAAACCCAACTCAAAACAGGGGAGCTGAGAACATACACTTTCCAAGCCACGCATGGGCTACTCAGGGTATATAAATAAAACACTCCCATCACTTTTTCCACTTTCATAGTTTTGTTTTCTTCCATCCCTGTGTCCCATTCTCTTCTATCCCTACGGCTCAAATACCTTCCAGCATGTATGGCTTTCTAACCTTGTTTCTAAACCCTAGAAATTCCTCTTCTAAAGAAAGAAAAGGAGGATGAGTATCTCCTGCCTATGGTGGTGGGAAGTGATACAGGATTTGGACTGGTCCAGGAAATCCATAGGAGATAGTTTCCCATTTTTAAAACATTCAGACTAAATTCATTCACATGTTCACATAGTAGTGTGCATTGAATCTGGATTGAACAATGAATTTCAATTATAATAAAATATATTGTTGGATCCACCTACTTCTAGAGTTTTAGGGCTGGGTCTTTAAGAAGCCCTTCTTTGTTCAGGAGAGATGTGGTGGAGATTTATTTACAATGAAAACCAAGCAAAAAAAAATGTAGACAAGAATTGCAGATTTGTGGACTTCAGAAAAATAACAAAACTGTCACAAAACAAATGCAAAATGTGGAGATTTTGTCTGGAATTAAGTCAGGCACCATCAGGAATATTTAACAGGTTAAGTGAATGTCTTTCACTGGGTTAGATGGATTAAGATCATTAAGACTGCCTGGAGATAAAGGAAAGTAAAAAAAAAAAAAAAGGAGAGTAAGTAAGAACACACAAAAAAAGAACTAGAGAAGAAGCCAATAACTTCTCATGGTATGTCTGAAGAAGATATAGAGTGATAATAATATGTTGGTTCTTCCAACATATTATTCTACTTTTGTTGGTAGAGCAGAATAAGGTTGCTCTTAAAATATGCATGTCCAGTCTCTAAAATACACATTGAAAGTGGTGAAGGCAGTAGTCATTGGAGGCAGACAGGTATTATGTTGACAGGGTTTTTGATTTTGTTCTCTCTAAAACAGATTATCAACATCTCATTATGGCAATTCATAAAATAGTAGACTGAATAAGATTAAAAATAAAGGAAGAAATAGAGAAAAATGTTGTTACTGGTGACACAGCCACATTAGCCTTTTTTTACAGGGTTACTGAACATTCATGGCAAAAGAAGAACATTAAAGATCTCTGGTGTTTCCTGATTTGTCCTTCATTAGAAACATCACAACAACATATTTTATCCCAGTATTTGTTCATGCCCAACAGTGGCTCAGAGAAAGCACATTAAGATGAAAAAGGAGATATAAGTCAGTAAAAGTTTGCCTCAATCTCCAGTATAGGCATAGGACAATGTAGGTTCACTGCAGCTATATAATAAATGGATTCCTGGATTAGCTATAGAGCTGCTTTGAACAAATTACTTTACTCCTCAAAGTCTCATTCTTCCCATCTATAAAATGAAAACATTAACACTTATATTCCACATAAAATGCTGCTGGATTTGTAAGTAAAAAGCATTCCTTATACTTTCACTACTGATATGTCAGCCTTGCTTTCTGCAAATTTCCAAAAAAAAGTCAGATCTCTTTTGGTATCACCTCAGTAGTGTTAGCTTATCTCTTTTCTTAGCTATATTGCTTGAGTAGTGACAAACTTGAAAAAGTTTTTTTTCTAAAGGCAAGTTTTGACTTGACGTTCAGTACTGTGCTTTCCAGGTCATCTGGTTATATGTGCTCAACATTCTTCCAACACTGACAGTTTCACAGGACAGTCTCGGTGAATTTGTTCACATTCAGCTTGCAATTATTAAGTAGTCTAGTAATCACAGTCCTAGCAATGGAATAAAATGACAATAAGAGTTATGTCAATGCCAGGTTTTCTCAGCTAAAACTCAAAATTACCGTTTTTCAATAAAATAAATATACATGCCATAAATATGAGCTCATATGCAAGCAAGCACAGGTCCAGTACTTTTCCAATGGAAGCAAAAGACGATTTTACTTTTTTTTTTCTTTCTTTTTTTTCCTTTGTTTTTTTTTCCTGGTTGAGAGTTCCTTATACATAGGCTTCAGCTACTGACATCCAAGACCTTACAGGAAACATTTCAAGACAGAACTTGACTGAAAGAAACAAAACAGTTGAGAAATTGCATGCTGCTCTGTATTTTACTACTGAAGAAGCTGAAAACTGAAAGGGGAAAAACATTTTTTTTACTGTAAACAAATTATGTATTTTCTACGTAATGCTTAAAACAAAGTTTCATTTGTGTCTGCTTAGATATGAGAGGAGATGTATCTCTGTCATACATTTTTCACCATCTGAGTGCAGTTATCTTTGATTTATGCTGGTTTCATGAAGATTAAACTTTGATCCTTTTCTTGTATTTGTTTATATAAGACATGAAAAATGACATGTTTTTCAAGTAATTAATAACTGAGAGATCAAACTAATAATAAAGAGCTTGTAAATTAAAATGTCAAGGAAACCAATGCAATATTTGATAAATTACTATGTTTTTTCTGAGGATTACATTTTAATGTCATTCTAATAGCTTGATTATAAAGAACAATTACTGCATTTAAAGTAGGCTGGGCAGAACATAACCAGACTCAGACCTAATTTTAAATTAACCTGGATGTAACATCTCAGCAGAAATATATTTCTTACCCAAGCAAAATTGAACTTAATTATCAGAATGTGAGATTGTTTTTTTCCTCTTTTCCACCATATATCTACTAATGTAATTTCCTTTGATTTTTTAATGCGGGTTTTTTTTCCTCACTGTGCTTCCCAGTATACCTGTGATCTTTCCCTTCTAGAACAGTTTACTAATTACTTCACCACCTCTATGGAAATTAGTCAGAAGAACTGACAGTCATTGGCACCTGATGAGCTCTTTTGCTGCGAAACATGTGTCCCTAAAGTCCACATCCCTGCCTGCAACCTTGCACTCATATTCCAAAGGTGTAGGAAAGGATTAAAAGTAAGATGAATGAAGAAAAGACCAAGAGTTAGAATCACCTGTTTTGTGGAAAACATATCTTCTAGAAAATCTCTTCTAAACAATTATTTGTCCTCTTTTGCAGCAACTTTTTCCTCACAACATAAACTTAAGGAAACAGATTCTTTAAAATAGCCATAGGGTACCCAAAACAAAACACTGGGTTTAAAACCCAGGAGCCATTTCTTAAGACTGGTAAAGTTGAAACAATTTTCACTCACCTGCTGGCAGTCTGAAGGCAGTTCATTGGACTGTCTGTTCAGAACCCCGGAGTTTCCCAAGTCTAAGGTCGACATTGATTTTTATTTCTGTAGTTACCAAAATATTTTTATTTCTCAAAAAAATCCTTACTTTTCCAAATAATCTCTCCTATACTCATGAAGACATAATTTCTTACTAGCAATTTGTGCCTTTAAAGAGAATCAGTGGATGGTAACACTTAAATATATTGTTAGACAGCATCTGTACTTTTGGAAAGAATGCTCAGCTGTGTGATTTCATCTTTATTATCAGTCTTTAGGCTATCACTCATTTTAAGCTAGAGATACTTTGGCAACAGGATGCTTGCCACCTTTTGAGGTCAGTGTGTACAAACCCCAGTGTAGTAAATGCTGTTACCCATGGCCTTTCCTCCACCTAGAAATGTCCATCACCATAATGGACGTTTGCTGTTTCCAAATGTTTGTGAACAGTTTTATTTCTGCCCCCTTCAGATGTTGTTTTTCTCATTTAAAAAACACTTGCTACTTTTACAATTTTCTTCAGTTAAGTATTTTCTAAAATAAGTTTTAACTGGGACAAAAGACAAATATTTGAATAGAGAAATATGGCATGTAGTTCATCAGTGTAACAGAGAGAGCAAAGGAGAGCATTAGTAAAAGGTAGACTTTCCTTCATGTTCTCTTTCATGTCTGAGACAACAAAGGAGAAAACTAGTATGTTTTGGCTACAGCAAGCTGTGAGAGCCCTCAGCACTCCTCTTGTCAACCTGCCACCTAAGTTTCTCAGGAGATCTCTCCCCAAACCATTTCCACCAAAACATCCATATGAGCAGAGACCTACTCTTCTGACTCTTTAAATCTCTGGGGTGCAATGGCTGCAGAGCTCAGGAAATTCCTTCAGCATTGCATCTGGCCGAGCAGAGGAGCAGGAGGTAGCTGCTAGCATGGGGTAGGTGATAGCTAGCAGATGCAAGAGGCTGGTGGCCACTGCCTCAACCTGTGCAGCTGCATCCAGGGTGTGGGAGTGGTGAATGTTCATAACAGAGTGTCAGAAGGACCTCTGATATTGATGGATAATGCTAAATCAAATCAGAAGGAGCAATACAGTAAAAATGAAGCCTAGGAGCTATTGAATATGTTAGGAGGAAGCTCTAGAATGAAACATTCTAAGATTTTAAAGTGAGCCAAAACAAAGGCATTGCGCAAAATTTAACAAATCCTCTGTTGGCAGCAAAATGCCTCCTAACTCAAGACATCTAATGCTTATTTAGAAAGGGATAGAAAGCTATTCTGGTATATTTTGATGCTTGCATGGCAGCCAAAAGCAAGAGTCCCTACTGTGACATGCCTCTCTTTATGGTGTTGCCATAGAAGAAGAAGGGATCTTGGTCCCTTATAAAAGGTGAGAAAATGAGCTGTGTTTCCAACAGAAATTTCAACATTGCCAGTATCTGTTTTTAAAGTAATTAGGACTCAGGTACCCAGACAATGTTCATTAAGATGCATCTTATTTGCAAGAACTATTCATTAGGTCTCATAAATAAATTATGCAAATTATGGCAACTGTACAGCAGTGCAATATGGTTATAAAAAGTACAGCACCTTCACCTAGGAGGCCTGCTTTTTGAAAGTAGCATATTTTCCCCAGACCCACAATTTCAGAGTCTTGATTAGTTTGTTTCCAGTCTTACTGTTCCCATTATTTCAGGTCAGAGATTTCCTTCATCGCATCCTGCACCAAGATTCAAGATCAAAAACAATTAAAAAATGAATTTTATATCTGCCCAATTGTGAAATACTGCATCTCGTAAAAACTGCTGATCCTTCCATTACTGAGTTTTGGGCCTCATGGAATGGCTTTTTTTTCTCTCACATGAGCCTATCTGTCATTAAATAAAAGGTAAAAGGAAGCAAATATAGAGGTACAGAAGCATAAAAATGATAAATGGAAAAGACTAATTGGGTAATTTAATATATTTTTCTGCCATTTTACTCTTATTCCTCAGTGCATTTGGTGATGCTTTGTCCAGTCTAACTTAAAATGTCTGAGGCAATGAGGTTTTGTTCCTAGGTTCCCATAAGAGAAGAAATAATTCCCAGGAAAAGTAAACATTAACTGTAAGTCAGAAGACTATATTCTTGCATCGTTTGTGTTCTTATATATTTTCATTAACTCAGTTTACTATTGAAAAAACGGAAGAAAATATTTCAACACCTTGGATACACAGACATACTGTTTTGGGTTGCAATTTGCTATACAACTTCTCATTCATGTTAATTGTGTGAGTCCACTTCCTTAGCCCACAACAAACAGTGATTCAAATACACTCAGGTTGCTTATACTTCAGCACTGGTGCTTGAAATGAAAGGGCACTTATGAAGAACTTACTTTCAGGTAAGAGTAAATAAAAGACTTGCTTTAAGAGCCCATCCAGTACACACCAAACGCACGCTGAGAATTTCAGACCAGAGTAGAACTAGTCTATCACAGAGATATAAGCCTGCTAAAGACACTGAAATGCACAGACTGAACTTCAGCGCCTCACTACCAATTGTTTTCCTTTAATGCTGGTTTTTTATTATGCATTCCTTGTTCCAGTAGAAATTGACTTTGACTGCCTTTTGCTCATTAAGCAACATTGTGGCTCTTCATTCTTGCACCAGATTAAAATAGCAAATAGAAAAAATTATTAGAGATCATAGGTGATTTGTCTGTGTATTTAAACTCTAAGAAATTCCTAGACAAGAGTCAGTGATTTAGAACCAGATTAATATTTAAGTACTATTTAAAGGAAATAAAGTTTTTAAACAGAAATATTGCTTATTACACTATGAAGCACCAAGCGGCCTATATAAGACTAAGGATGGATTTTGTTACATTCTCTGATTTAAAAGACAATTTGAGTCCTGAACAACTTGGTGCCCTGATAACATAGGTATGATAAATCATTAGAGGAACAAATAAAAGTAACAGCTCAGTACAATAAGTCATACAGAGTTGGGAATACCTCACTGATTTATTAGAAAGTACTTAAAATTTAAATGTTCAAGTCCATAAAGTGACTATCATGCTAGCATGAACATTAAAAGTTTGCAAATACCACAAAGCAATGTTGTATTAAAATTCCATAAAGTACTAACAGAATTTTTTTTATTAACTAATTAATTAAAAATACAAGGAAAACACTGCATTACTTCCTTAGCAAGTTACAATGTAATTAGTAGGACTGAACGTATTAATATGAATAAAACATCAACTTGTTCTTATACAATTCCTTTCTCATTGTCAGCTGAAATACACCAGCTATTTTTCCAGACTCTATGGATATAATAGCCTGCTTCTCTACTTTGGAAAGTTATTAAGAGTGTATCTTGAGCAAACTGGGTACCCTGATACAGCCTCTTGGGCAAAGCATTTCCAAACTCCTTTTCCTTAGGATAGTGAAGTCAGCTTTTCAGTTCCAGTAATACAATTCCACAGTGCATAGCACTGACCAGCTGTAAATTCAGATTGCAAAATCAGACTAATTTGAAGGAATTTGGCAGGTTAATTTCCTACCCCAAGTAGATTTTATATTGGTCCCCTGATGTTTGCTCATGCCAAATTTTAATTAGCATTGTCACAAATATTTATTTTATGGTATTACATCTTTTCCACTCACCTGTGGACCCCCTAACCTCCCTCGCATAGGACCACTGTGTTGTCTTCCATTCTGGACTTTTTCTGTTCCTAAATTTTTGCTGCACATTTCACAGCCAAGTCTTTGTCTAAGCTGTAGATCAAGTAGTATTACACCGTACAGTCCTAGTGTTCAAGATATCAGGCTTCTCCAATTGCTCTTCTTGTACAATAATTTTACATTTCTTCAGGAAATGTGGCATAATACAGGACCTGTGACATAATACAACTGACTTCCTTAGAGAAAAATATTTGTCAGCTTGGAGTGATACAGATGAAATAATATCACATCATCTAGCATGATGCCTGTTTTCATGAGCTTGGTGATACCATTCACAGGGCCAGCTGCAGTGCTTTGACTTTGACCCCTCTACCTTTGCAGTGTTTCTGGCATGTTCTCCCGCAAACTGTTCATACTGTGTCTCCCTATCTGGTGCAAACAGAGAGCATTCAAATAGACCCTACCATTAGCAGTATTGTCCCCAGACAATGTCTAATAAGAACCCTTAAACCCTTGTGGGTTGTTTATCTGTCTAGTTGAAGATCATCCTGATTTTCAAGCTTAAGGAAGCTTGACCGTTCAGGTTAAAGTTGGACAACTAAAGACAAATCAGCATAGCATAGGGTGAAAGTGTGGAAGACAAGATTCAGCAAATGACCACTACAGAAATTTCCTGAGTGTGTAGTTGGTTGCATTTGCTGAGTAGTAAAGATAAAAATACTGAGACAGTATATTGAAGACTGAGATATTATAGTTTATGATTTAAACATCTTCATGAAGGACTTTTGCCTATTAAGGCAAAACTGTGTTACAAAAGGCTGCGGAGAAGACCACCACACCCTGAATGGGGCCCTGACTGAGGCCCTACACTGCTCACTGATGAAGATCAGATAAAGTAACAACTCAGGGCTGGGGGAGAAGAATTAAATTCACAGAGCACAACACACAGAGCACACTCTTCCCAGCCCCAGGGCTTTCTGCTGCCAGGCCCGCACAGGCCTCACACCAAAGGTGGGGGGAGAGGCTTTGGCTGTGTGGGGAAAAGGCCTCTGGTGAGAGGAGTGACCGCCCATCCTCCGCTGGGCAGAGGAGCTCAGCTGAGGGGCCCCTCCACCCCGGAGAAGCTGCATCCACGAAGGACACAGGGGTGTCATGGCCTGTCAGAAGATCCCCCAAGGGGTCCCCAGACCCTGCACCAGAGCACTGCAGATGATGCAGCAGACCCACAGTTCTGCAAGGGACCGTGTTACACTGGGTCTCTGCAAGGGAGGCACCTGGGCATTCCCACCTGCCCAAAATGTTTATTAATCCACTGGATTCTATACATTTCAGCATGGTGTGGTGGCATGGCAGCCACAGGGGAGCCTCAAGAAAACCAGATGGAGGGGAGCAACAAGACCTCATTGGGACCCTCAGAAAGGTTTCTACCTAATCCCTGTCACCCTCTCCCTGTCCTACCACCCCCCTACACACTCTTCTTTCTCTGTTTCTCTCTTTCTTTCTTTTCTCTTTCTTTGCCTCTTTTACTATTAAATAAAACATATCAATTTTTTTACACCAACATCTAACCTTGTTTGGTTTTAACCACCTTTTTCGAGTCTTTCTGGGTCTGATCTGTTTTGTTCACAGAGGCTTAGCTTTCTTTGGTCTCCTGTATTAAACCGGTTCATAACACAGTAAGAATTCTTTCCCAGAGCCTACAAAAACTGCAGTACCATTTACACTTTGTCATCACCTCCCACATTGTCATGTTTGAATTCCTTACAGAGGCCTTGAATTCCTTACAGAGGCCTTCCATGAGGGAGCTTACATCATGTACTACAGGCTCTGCAAGCTGGCAGGAGCTTTTTGTCAGTGAAAATCAGGAATCAAATGCTGTAGTGCAATTTAGTCTTCATTTCGTTTGATGTCTTCTTCCCATCATGCTTGAAAATAATGTGCAATAGACAAAATATGAACAGTCCTTATAAGGAAATGGAAGTCAAACAAAAATCTGAGACCAGGCCACTTCCTTTTCTGGTAGTTAAGTGTATATGACCAGGCACAATAAGGGGGAAAGAAATACATGTTTTGTAGCATATTAGACTGTATAGACACCACTGTAGTTAAGTGCCCACTGAAATATTCAATGGACTTTAACAAATTAATTCTTTCCCTTTTAATGAAGGATAAATTCTCGGTTACCTAATGCAAACAAGTGCTTTATTGACAGCATCAATAGCTCACATAAAGCAAAAACATGTTCCATATAAATGGCTATATCTGCACCAACTGGCAAAAAAATACAAGGTGGTGAAAGGGGAGCAAAGTGAATTACTGTAATACAACATCCAAAACACAGTCATTTATTACAAAGGCTATGTCAGTGTAAGACAATGTTATCTGAGACCTATAGATTTAAATCATTACAAATGAGCAGAAGCAACTGTCAGAGCCTTACTGTGAGAGCTACGCTGCAGACTCGTCAAATTCTTAGGTGAAACTGTCAAGTTAAGCTGTAAAATTTCAAACATATAGTGGTGTCTATGTGCTTTATAAAGTTGAAATAATTTACTCAAAATATTGATTTGTGTGACAAGTCTATAGAGAAAATCTATGCTACTTCTAAAGTCACATAGCATTGTTTCAACTGACTCTAAACAACAAGAAGGCTGGAATAGACTATACTGCTGATCTCTACATGGTATCAGACTGATACTACAGTGGTCAGTCTTGTTTCCCACGTCTCAGTCACCTTATTCACGATGATCAAAAAGCTCCGATTATTTCTGTGTGCCTTGTTGCAGCCTCATCCTCTGTCTAGTGTTTCTTATGCTTTCTTACCACTAGGCACCACTGACATTGCACAGTGGAACTGTGTGTGAGTTCTCAGAGATGTTGAATTTGGGCAGTTTCAGCACAAGAATACAAGCAGGATTTCAAGATCTGTTTTATGTCTGGGCAGTAGTGAAATTCACATTTTTCAAAACAAATTCCATAACTCACTTGCCATGAAAAAGTATGTGTTAGGATACCTAGTAGACAAAATGTAAGCAATATATTTGACAGTCTGGGAAAGTGCAAAACGCACCTCTGAGACATGCAGGAGATCAAACAAGCATGCTGTTGGTCTTGCCTCTCAAGCCGAGAGTTCTGCATTATTTATATGAAGAGGAGCAGCTCCAAGATGAGAAACTGTTAGAGTCTGACACCATCATCAGCAATGTAGGCATTTGTCTAGGGTTCAGGATCAGAGCAGTCTGTCCTGGAATAGTGATTTACCAGCTTCATGTTACATTTTATGGCTAACGTACACTAGCAGTAACAATGCTGAGATTTTACTGATTGATTAGTAGAAAAATTTATTTAGCTGTTCATGTGAACTAATTATGGAGTATATAAGGATACTTAATGATACACTGGAATCTCCTTCTCACTTCCTTTCTCACCGTCTACTAACCACATCCAGCATAAAATAAATAACCTGTTACTCTTTATGTTAGGAGATAAGGTGGACTTCATTGCCTCTTCTTTACTATCTTCTTCTCTTCCCTACGGAGGAACCAGCTTTTATTTCTCATGATCTCACCAGCTGTTAAAATGAGCTAGCATCTTTTAGTGAAAGCTCCCTAACTTTTCCCTAACTGGGAGAAGTTTAACTCCCCAGCTGTTTTAGAAACAATGTTACTACTGTTTTGAGCAGAAGCCTTTTGCACAAAAGGAAGTAGTGAGTTACAGAAATTTTCTGGAGAACACAAAGGTTGTCATAAGCATAGGGGACTGAATTTCAAAAACAAAAATAAATTACCAGAAGGATTGAAATAGAGAAAATGGCACAAAAGGCAGGTTGTGAACTTGAGATCTAATTAAAATTTCTGTCATAAGTTGAACCTTATAATTTGCAAAAAAATTAGAGGAGAACAAGATGAGTGCATGAATCAATTAGAAAGTTGTAATGAACATTGTACTTCTCTGGAAAAGATGAAAGTGATTCTAGATTCCATTTGTCATACCCAAACAAAATAAGGAAGCATACAAGGGACTAATACGCCGCTGGAATGTGGTATACAGTTCTCATTGCTCACGTTCAATGAGACCACAGAAAAGGGTCATGATATGTCCTATCAAGAGAATGAGTATGGGAAGAGTCCAAAGTCCTTAAATGCTATAATACCAAAACAAGGCAGGAGAGGGGAGGGGATTTCTGCCCTACATAGCTTGAAGACAAGAGAAGGGTAACTTTTCTCTTGAATACATTCAGATTTTAGATTAAAAGAAAACTTACAGTCCTTGGCACAGAAAAGTCTGGAGCAAGCTTTCACTGGAAATACCTGGAGTAAGAAACGTAATTAACTTCACGGTGGAACTTGCCAAACTACCAAAAGGTTATGCAGTCAGGTTGCCAATAAAAGCTAAGAGCAGAATGTCTGTCACTATCTGCTCTGCCTTTGACAGAGTAAGTAGCACCTTACTTGTTTGTGCTTTTCTGTTCACCCAGGCGTACCAGTGGAGGGAGGAAGAATCTGTCCAAGACGTGGAAGTGCTAAGTTCTGTAACAAATTATATATGCTATGTTTCAGCTTGCAGCTGGTCAGATTCCTCCACTATTGAGTGTATTAACAGCTTAGCTGGAATCCTGTCATGTAGTCTACCAGGTGCTTTTACAGACCGATACTTCAAAAGGGGTGAAAAAGAAATCTATTTATCTGTCAGTCACTCAGAAGAACAAACATGAGACAAGATGCGTTATTCAACATGTTCTTTTCAGATCTATCCTTTTTCTTTGAGGGGATGGTGCTGAATTCTTGCAAGTCATATGGCAGTTATGCTACAGTGATCCACACTTGTGGGATCTTACTTGAGTAACTGTTTCTCCAGAGCCAAGTTATGACATCAGTGGCACCTGCCAAAATTTATAGCACAGATCAAACGTGGCATTCAGAGTTTGTGCCCTGTAACTGTCTGGTCATTCCTCATGGTGAGTTGCAGACTTCACAAAATGAGACTGTGGGTTTGAGTTTTTTTCCCCTTGCCATTAAGCTAATTCATAGTAGCAGATGTCATCACTCCCAAATAAAAATGGGTGACGGATGAATAGATTTCATCAGTTATTCCTGGCAGTTGGAGTTCTTTTGAAAAGGGGAACCCAGGGGTAAAACTGACATGATTCAGTAATCACTCAAGAAAACCATACTTTGACAGAAGAGGAAGCTACTATACAATCAAAGTAAGCATTTATATTCTTGTATTTTGGCCAAAATAAGATTTTCTCTTCCTGTCTTGATTATTAAATCTGCCTAGATATACATGGGTATACATTAATTTTATATTTTGTTAAATCATGCAAATTTGAACAGTTTTCTTCTTGTTCCCTCCATGACCTGGAATTCTGTATATTTCAGAATACCTTTATGAAAGTTATTGTGATCCTATGTGATTTATAAAACGTAAGAGATATCCTTCCACTGTTTCATTTTACTCTAGTCATAACTTCAGTTATTAAGCTATTATTTGTTACTATCTTTTTTGGTATTACTAGAACGTCTGTATTACACACTCCAACTTAAAGAAAAACCACCATAAAAGGAATATGTAAGGGGATACTAATCAAAATTACGCATTCTTTAAGTGTAATTTAAAGCTTTTCAGACCTTTGAGCCTTTTTAAAATTTTTTTTAAGGAGCACTATAAATGGGCTTTGAACCATACTGTAGTAGGTCTATTATGCTGGAAAACATTTCATGCTTAGGCAAACAAACCCTAGTGAAGGGCAAAAGGAATAGGATATTAATTAGTGTCCTGACAAAGATAAACCAGCTCATGGTCATGATATGACCCAAGGGACTGAGTGTAGTTATAGTCAAAGATAATCTTTCCATTGTTTACAATGGTCACCAAAAAACCTCTGAAGTGACAGTGGAAATTCTTCCAGGAGCATGCTTGTGTTTCATATTAAAATTGGCTGAATCATCAAATTCATTGAAAGAGTTAAAATTAGACTTATCTCCAACTTTTAAAAATAAAATATTTTTAAGATATATATATACATTTAAAAATACCATTCTTGTTAAAGACTTTATCTTTCAGTAAAAATTTTGGAAATAAACTTTGGAAATGTTCAAATATTGTTTTACATTACTGATTAAAATATTTTCCAATAAGGAAAGAAGCATAAGGTGGTTTTCTTTTTGTTAGCCAAAAAAATTATTCTTTAAATTATTCATAATTCAGACTAAAAATTACATTGATATTTTTCTTCAAATATGTTCAACTAACAGTTTCATTGAATATATTGAAATACTTCTCACTAAAAAGTAAAAGCACAAATATTTTGCCTACAAGTCTGTCTGTATAAAACCCTGAATTTTTAGGACTGTGGCTAGCTTCAAACACATGTTAGATAGAAAGATTGAAAAAAGGTAAAAAATGCCTCCTGGGACTTTAGAAAATATTTTCTTCTCCTGCTTGTTTATTTCACATAAAGGTAACTCAAAATAGCAATTTTGTTCAAAACATCAAGGGCCATTTCTGACTCTTAAAATTTCTCCAGAAAGAGTCCAAAGTAGAAATTACAAAGTGTGCAGAAGAGAAATTACTTGCATTGGATATTTTTTAAAACTCCTTTTTGTACCTCAGCAGAGGTAGACTGAGATTACAATAATTCAAAATATGCAGACCAGGCAGGGCCTAAGACCAGAACATTTGGAAACCTACTAATTTAACACCTTATCAAAGTGCACTCAGATGCAGATCAGATTAAATGAGAAGGTTTGGCTGGCTTTTTCCATACCAGTTTTGTGACAGTGAACAAAAGTTGTGCGTATGACTTACAGCTAGAAGCAAAATTTCCTCTCCCTTGTATGGGATAGATCTGTAGAGGGAAAGCTGCTCATCATTCACACTTCAAATCTCCTTTAATCTGGCCCTGGGACATGACCTCACAAGGAGAAGCAGAGGGGCAGGTATCCACCTCTTCACTCTTGTGACCAGTGAGAGGACTCAAGGAAACGGCTGAGTCAGGGGAGGTTTAGGCTGAATTATCAGGAAAAAGTTCTTCATGCAGAGGGTGGCTGGGCACTGGAACAGGATCCCCAGAGAATCGGTCACAGCCTGACAGACTTCAAGAAACATTTCAACAATGCTCTCAGGCACATGGTGTGACTCTTGGGGATGGTGCTCTGCTGGGCCAGGAGCTGGACTCAATGATCTTTGTGGGTCCCTTCCAATTCAGTTTATTCTGTGACTCCATGATTTTCAGAGTTTAAAACAATGTATTATATGTAGGTGCTATCTGTATTTCATGAGTGATTTGCTGTCTTACAGATTGTTGCATTGCCCTCTGATTTATGGTTTGATTATAAATGTAGGAGATTTTTCTTTTACAGTGCCATTAATTTTGTTTTTACAATTAGTTCTTGTGGACATTCTCCATAAATTAATAATATGTTAGCATATAAATTAATTTCTGTAAATTATGAATGCTGTAAAAACTCTTTTGTACACACTTACATGTTTTTGACAGTTGAGGTTCAGAGCTACCAAATGCATAAGCCACTTTAACCAAGATCTAATTTCATCCTAATTTAAATGTTGTTTTATCAGCTTGGCTATCTAAAAAAGCAGTAACCTATACTTCATATGGGCAGGTAGGATTGCAAAACCCATATAATCATAGTTCCTCCTTAACTATCTTAGTTGAAGATTTAATAAGGGACTCTGTCCTGCACCAATGTTATGAGCATTTTAGTAACCCTTCATAGAAAATATATTGCAGAAAGCTTTATAGCATAAATTTTCAGTTCATAAATTATACTTCCAATATTTCATGTCTTCTCAATGAATAACTTTAATAGAAGTGCTTGCTCTTGGTTATTTTACATTCATATCAGTGGATAAACATATTAAAGCAACCTACCGTTAGGAGTCAGAAAGACACCTCCCTGACTTTTCTTCAGTATCTCTGGAAAGATGAACCTATTTTCTTTGCTCACTTTCCACCCAGACAAAACCGGTCAAGTGACTGTAAGAAAGTGTGGGGTTTTGTTTATAGGGAAAATCTAATTGTTCTACTTGTTACTGAGCCCTGAGTTATCTGAGTGAAGGAATCAAGAACAACTTTAATGGCATTAAATCCAGTTGTCAGTGTAAATCCAATTTATATTATTGGGACATCTAAAAAAGAAAAAATCACACACCAACAAAACATGTTGTCTAGAGCAATAATTAAGATTTTTTTATATTTACAAAGGGTTACTCAGAAATCCAAACCAAGCTCCTAAGAAGAATCTTTCAATTAGAATAAGGAAAAACAGTTATTACAGTGCACATGAACCCTAGTCTCTGCACCTAAATGTCATAATGACAGGCTCAAAAATAGGATGCTTTCACACATCATACCATGAATGAGGCTGGCCAGCAATGCAGACACTACAGTCTTCAAAAGTTTTACATCAAGAATCTGTCTTAGTAAGGACCACATCAATACCCTGTGAAATATTAACTGTCACTGGTATTCCTGGGAACTAATAGCGAATGTTCTTGACTTGCAAAAAGACCCACAGACCTAGCAGACTAAAACTTGCAGAACTACCTCCATCTTTTGGGCACTTGTCTGATCACAGCGTGTTCTTTTGAGTGGAGCAGCCAAAACTTAAGGCAGCCAAAATCCTCATGCATCCCCTCAAAATCTAATCAGTTTAAATCTCAGATAAAGACTGGAGACCCTCTCTGTACCATTTGGAGAACATCAACTAGAAGTTTAATAATCATAANAAGCTGCTCATCATTCACACTTCAAATCTCCTTTAATCTGGCCCTGGGACATGACCTCACAAGGAGAAGCAGAGGGGCAGGTATCCACCTCTTCACTCTTGTGACCAGTGAGAGGACTCAAGGAAACGGCTGAGTCAGGGGAGGTTTAGGCTGAATTATCAGGAAAAAGTTCTTCATGCAGAGGGTGGCTGGGCACTGGAACAGGATCCCCAGAGAATCGGTCACAGCCTGACAGACTTCAAGAAACATTTCAACAATGCTCTCAGGCACATGGTGTGACTCTTGGGGATGGTGCTCTGCTGGGCCAGGAGCTGGACTCAATGATCTTTGTGGGTCCCTTCCAATTCAGTTTATTCTGTGACTCCATGATTTTCAGAGTTTAAAACAATGTATTATATGTAGGTGCTATCTGTATTTCATGAGTGATTTGCTGTCTTACAGATTGTTGCATTGCCCTCTGATTTATGGTTTGATTATAAATGTAGGAGATTTTTCTTTTACAGTGCCATTAATTTTGTTTTTACAATTAGTTCTTGTGGACATTCTCCATAAATTAATAATATGTTAGCATATAAATTAATTTCTGTAAATTATGAATGCTGTAAAAACTCTTTTGTACACACTTACATGTTTTTGACAGTTGAGGTTCAGAGCTACCAAATGCATAAGCCACTTTAACCAAGATCTAATTTCATCCTAATTTAAATGTTGTTTTATCAGCTTGGCTATCTAAAAAAGCAGTAACCTATACTTCATATGGGCAGGTAGGATTGCAAAACCCATATAATCATAGTTCCTCCTTAACTATCTTAGTTGAAGATTTAATAAGGGACTCTGTCCTGCACCAATGTTATGAGCATTTTAGTAACCCTTCATAGAAAATATATTGCAGAAAGCTTTATAGCATAAATTTTCAGTTCATAAATTATACTTCCAATATTTCATGTCTTCTCAATGAATAACTTTAATAGAAGTGCTTGCTCTTGGTTATTTTACATTCATATCAGTGGATAAACATATTAAAGCAACCTACCGTTAGGAGTCAGAAAGACACCTCCCTGACTTTTCTTCAGTATCTCTGGAAAGATGAACCTATTTTCTTTGCTCACTTTCCACCCAGACAAAACCGGTCAAGTGACTGTAAGAAAGTGTGGGGTTTTGTTTATAGGGAAAATCTAATTGTTCTACTTGTTACTGAGCCCTGAGTTATCTGAGTGAAGGAATCAAGAACAACTTTAATGGCATTAAATCCAGTTGTCAGTGTAAATCCAATTTATATTATTGGGACATCTAAAAAAGAAAAAATCACACACCAACAAAACATGTTGTCTAGAGCAATAATTAAGATTTTTTTATATTTACAAAGGGTTACTCAGAAATCCAAACCAAGCTCCTAAGAAGAATCTTTCAATTAGAATAAGGAAAAACAGTTATTACAGTGCACATGAACCCTAGTCTCTGCACCTAAATGTCATAATGACAGGCTCAAAAATAGGATGCTTTCACACATCATACCATGAATGAGGCTGGCCAGCAATGCAGACACTACAGTCTTCAAAAGTTTTACATCAAGAATCTGTCTTAGTAAGGACCACATCAATACCCTGTGAAATATTAACTGTCACTGGTATTCCTGGGAACTAATAGCGAATGTTCTTGACTTGCAAAAAGACCCACAGACCTAGCAGACTAAAACTTGCAGAACTACCTCCATCTTTTGGGCACTTGTCTGATCACAGCGTGTTCTTTTGAGTGGAGCAGCCAAAACTTAAGGCAGCCAAAATCCTCATGCATCCCCTCAAAATCTAATCAGTTTAAATCTCAGATAAAGACTGGAGACCCTCTCTGTACCATTTGGAGAACATCAACTAGAAGTTTAATAATCATAAAAATTTAATCTCTAATTAAAGGTTAATGTGTTATGGCAGATTGTTGTATGAGGCAAAGTATAATAGGGTTTGGAGGGCACACAGATTCAGTTTGTCAGCAACTGGCACTTGGCTTCTGAGGCAATGGGATAATTATCCGTAGAGTGTCAAGTGGGCAGCTGCTAGTGATAGAAGAGCCTCTAAATGGTGCGAAGACCCGTGTGACCTGCTGATCCAGGAATGATGAAATAATCAGATTCCATCACTCGCTGTAACACGCTATTACCAGAGCATTTATTTTAACACTGCTCAAGGCCTAAGGAATCAGGACACAGATAGGGCATGTTCCAGTGCATCCGTGACATGCATATTTTTTTACAAGATTAAGCTTTAAATAATACTATTATTTTTGGGCCTCAGGGTGAGACAAAATATTATTAAGATTACCCATATTCCCATTTAGACCATATTAATTGCCAAACACAACATGTTTAGCAAAAGGTGTCAGTAGAACTGCTGTACCCACACAAATGCAACAATTCCTGCTGTATCACACTGTGCTACATCTACAGCATCCCCAGTCCTCATCAAGGGAAATACTAGAAAAATGCTGTCTGTCTCAGCGAAAAATACCTGGTTGTTTTGGTGATACTGCAGGTCTTGCTGACCTTGCTGTGAAGAGGCCCAATCTTCTAATCACTCAAGGTACTCCATCACACAGGAGGTTATATTACATGATCTAATGTTCATGCTTATCACTGCAGTTGGGCTGTGCTGGTCTTTAAACAACTGGACTTCTCAATGGAAAAAGAATGTATCTCAAAGACATTTTTCTTTTGTTAAGTAGTTTTTCCATTCCAGCTAGATTTTGCACCAAGTTTGGCAAAATTATTAGTTATTTCTGATCTTTTAAAAAAATTTATTCATGAAAATTATGACAAATCTAAAATATTCAATTTAGGAAGATGCCCAGAACTTACTTATGTGTCCTTTTAAGGTGCTAGGAGTTTCAAATACTGTATTTGATAGTAACCTTTCAGAAATCTGCATTAATTTTATTACATCTGACTGGCCTTGTCATTTACTCTGATCTTCCACCTTACAGCATTGTACAAAGCAAAAGTTTCTTCAGATTGGCCTTCATTAGCATAGTCTTCATTGTATTCATCAAGAATAGCTCCTAAATTATGAAATCACTGAGGAAGAAGATTCCCAAGTACATATCAGGGTCTATGAGGCATTAATTCATCACCATTACAAAGTGAAATGTTGGCAAAAGTATCAAATGATAGCAGAATACAGATAAACACAAGGAAGAAAAGAGATTTATTTCATAGCAACCCTCAAATTAAGTGCTGATCTAGTAATAGAAAACTCTAGAGGTTAGCTTTTTGGGGTTTTCCTTTCTTGTATCCTCCCACTTCCAGGTGGGGCTTAGTGGAGGAGGCTGATTCAGGAAATGGGCCACAGAACTTAACTTTTCAAAGTAGCATTACAATCTGATAACCAACACAATATGGTAATATCAGCAAGGACATCAGATATGATGAGAATTTTAATGTTTTAATAACATGCATTTAGCAAGGACAAATTTGCCTATTTTCTGTAATTTTTATCATTTATTGGAGCTGATCCCTGTATTTCAATGAGCTCTACTTTTAACAGTATTTAGACTGAATTTTGATAAAATATAGAACAAGACCATAACAAGCTCCCCAGGGCTTTGCACTCTGTGTGTTTCAATTCAGATTCATAATTCCCTTGCATATTTTGTGCATGACATCATTTGGAGTAGCAAAAGGAATCATTTAGAAGCAATGCATTTCCCTGAGATAAAACATCTATGATCTGTTTTAAGAATATGGGAGACAGAAAATAGGAAAGTCCTTCACATCTAATCTGAACTCCAGTGACAATGGCACTATATTTGAAAGAGCATTTTTCACAAGTTCTTCTAAAATTACTTAAAATCTCACATATACCGAGGCATCCACAATATTTCAGTGAACTGTGCCATGCACAGTCATTACTCAGTAGCAAAAATATCGTTATGCCATTCAACTGTCACCCAAGGCCTGTTTCAATGCCTTATATTTTGGTTCAAGGCAGACTATGCACCAGTTACCTATTCTTTTCAGGTGACATACTTTATTTTAATAGCACTTCCTGAGAATGAAATTTCAAGGGGCTAAGTAATACAGTATCTGCCTCAGGTCAGGCTTTTGACTGCTCTGACCTCCAAATTGCTTTTCAGAAAATGAGCAAGCATACGAACTTTAGACACCACAGGATGGGTGGTCATGATGCGGAAGAGCTGAAGAACTTCTGGGAAAAGGTCATCCAAGAGCAAGCTAAGCAACAAGAAGCTGAAGAGTCTAGGCTAAGCAAAAGTGCCCTGAACAAGTAAGTGGTGTTTTTCTTTTCCCCAATACAGCAAGGCATGTTATCACGTGTTTTAAAATAAGGTAACCTGTTATTGTACTGCTTTATTCATAGCACAGATTGTGTTCTGGATCTTTGGCACTTTTCCTCTCACAGCTGCTTGTCTCACATTACCATGGCTCTTCTGCATGGAAACTCAGACACCCCTCACCCCTAAACCTCATGAGCATTCTTCAAAGGCCTTGGAGCATAGCCATGAAAAAATAAAGCACTTTGGAATTATGGCTTGTGACAAGCCAGAAAATAGCAGGAATTTTACCTGGAACTGCTAGAGCTACACAAATAAACAAAATAGTATTACATTAAAGGGACAACCACCCACCTAATCTGTAGAATAAAAAACTCATGGCACCTTTGTCATGTTTAACAGCCCTTCACATCATATAAATCCAAAGGTAAAAATGACACAATAGATTTTCCCATTCAACGGAAAACGTCGTTGGCTTTTTGTTGTTTTGGGGGTTTGTTGTTTGGTTTTTTTCGGGGGGAGGAGGGGGAGGTTTACAAAGCAGTATAAAACAACAGGGATTGCCTAGAGAAAGCTATATAGCTGTCCTGTGGTAGAGATACTCTGCACAAGTGTGGTGGACTGCTTCAAATATTTGTTCAACTTGTGCAACTCAGAACTTTGAACCAGGGTCTCCTGCACACTAAGTGAATTCCCTGACTATTAATGGACAGAAACAGAGGACAAGAAATACTATGTCTCATGTGGTTTCCTTTTGTGCTTTACTCCTGAAGTTAACATAAACTGCATAAACTTTTCTCAAAACTGGGGCATTCACATAAACTAATTTGACTTCAACAAATTGGAAGGTCCTGCTAAAGTGCTGATTCTTGGAAAAAATTCTAGATACTTTGACCCGAGTGCCCAAGAAGGAAGTACTGTCATCATTTAGATACTTGGAAATCAAGATCTGGGCAGGCCTTGTGTCTTGAAAAAGTCAGATGTGGACAATCCTGCTTCCAGTAGTCTACTCCAGCTAGTCAGTAGTGTTCTCAAATCCCAATCACTAAATTGCTGGAGAAAAAACATATATGATAAAATCCAGGAAAGTGCTCAGCTTCACTGGAAATATTTATGATCCTAGATCACAAAGGACTAGCAGGAGAAGACAGTGCAAATGAAATGCAATTTGTGGTTTAGATAACATTTTTGACTTCACAAAGTTGAAAATGTTAAAACCTCTACTCTGAAGAGAAAAAAAGAAATGCAGTGAAAGAACCTTGAATATGTGTTAACTTACATATTCAATATGTCTTTCCTGACCCATCACAACTGAAATAGACCCAAGCAAGTTCCTTCAAAGTCACTTGCCCAGGAAAAGACCAGAGTCTTCACAAAGTGTTCTATAGTTTGAAAAAGAGTGATACATTCAGGAGGTAATAGACACTATAATTACAAAACATACATATCCACTACCTGATGTAAGAGGCACTTGAGAGAATGGCATGGTTTTACATAAAGGCAAGTGCTCCCTTTGTGACATGTAGGACACTGATGAGAAACACCAGTATTCTCAATGGCAAAATATTCCTAACTCGCTGCACCTCTTTTTTGAGGCTTATCTATATGCACAAAAGAATATTGAAGATTAGGTAGTATGAAACACAAAGTAAAACCAAACTCAGAATGTAAGATAACACAAGCACCCATGTGAAAGAGCTACTGCTGAGTTATTCCCAGATGAAATCATTGGCTGCTGTTCTTTTCACCACACCAAAGGTAATTTAAAACCCCATATATTCTATGATGCATTTGGCATTACCATATAATATCTAATCTTATAACATTGCTGCGTCAGGTGTTACATAACATTTCCTTCAGAAAACAACCCAGCCAACCATCTCTTGAAGTGGTCCCTAGAGATTTTCTCTTCTCTTTTTACTATACTAGTGTCTTGAAGCTATGTGGCTCCTCTTGCATGTGATATCAATTCCTTTCATTAAACACATACAATGTCTGCAGAGTTGTTTTTGGTTTCTTTTTTACCCAAAAGGATATATTCTAAGTTCATCCTGCTCTTCTCCATAGCATTTTACAGCAGAACTTGAGGCATTGGGGGAAAAACTGTATTTTTTAATTTACACATTCAATGACCTTACTGCATAGGCAGTACTTCTGTGTGGCTTTGAGAATACCCCAGAGGGAAAAACTGAGTTCTTCACAGTGACAGTATTTCAGCAGTTGTTTGACTCATTCGGAATCCAGCAATGTCAACCACTGATAGTATCAACACTATCCTTTTCTCCCCTGCATTCCCAATCTAGCAAGCTAGAGGGATGTGTAATTGGTAAATAAATACAGGACAAGTGCTCTGGTGATGAAAGAGAGGAAAGCTACGACCCTGCTGAAAAGCCCTGGATACATTTGAAGGATTTGGCTCAATAACTGCTAAGCACTTGTACTCTCTTTGCAGACTTCGCCACGAATGGACTCTGAGGCTGGAAGGTCGAGTAAGGCAGGTCCAGGCGCACATGAAAACACGGGAAGAACAAATGACACCACTGTCTATCGAGGCTCTTCCGTCACCAGATAAAACTGTTGCTTAAAGTTGCTGTGCAAACACAGCAAGCACTGGGCCCGATTCTGACTTTCTGCATGCATCTATAAACGAGCAGTTACACTGCTGAACAAGCAAAAGGTCAGATTCTGCCCTTTTTCCAAACTGTTTACTAGAGCTACTATTAAAGTCCTATTGAAATTCAGTGTAAGAACAATGCCACAGGGGAAAAGAAAGCGCAAAGAATAGATGAGAAGACAACTCTAATTTTCCGTGATATATTATTATTGTGATGTATCAGGATTCTCTTACGTAACTGCATTTCCAAGTCACAACAACGTACTGCCAGGAAACAGGGCAGCTTGTTTAATAGGGATAATACATTCAGACAGCTGCATGCAAAATTTCACATTTCCATTTACACATCTCACAGAGTCTGGCTTAATGCAGACGTTAAGAGGTTCTGTCTGTCTTGATGAGCCACAGTAGAGAGAGTTAAGGATTAGCCTGATCAGCTGGCCAGGAGGAGAAACATATTCTTTAATGGAATGAGGGGAAAAAAAAAAAGAACTTTTCTCATCAACATTTAAGAACATTAATAATTAAATGAACAGAAAAAATTACTTTTACTTTCTTGGGGTATGTAAGAAAAAGACTACTTAGCCAGTAGTCTTTATCGTGAGCCAGTCTGACAAATGTTAGAGTAGTAAGAGCAGTCAGTGTGAGAGTTTGAAATAGAAGGCAGCGAATCATAACAGCACGGAAATGGCTTGCAAACTATCACTTGCCATACCTGACATGCACTAATCCAAACAATTTCTGTGTCTTCTTCTGGGTTAGGTGAAACAAAGGTAGAAATAATAAAACACAGTGTAATAACAGTGTGCCCTATTTATCTATTTGTCTGTGTATCTAAATACCAGTCTTTTGGATTAAAACAATTTTTTGGTTTCTCTTCAACTAATCTTTGGTACACAAGAGAAGACTCATAAGTCTAAACAGTTATTTTTGTCTAACAGTATTGTGCCAGATCGAAATTTACTTTGGATCTATATTTATACTAAAAAAGTAGATAGGAATACATTCGATATATTTCAAAACAGAACAAAAATTAAATAATTTTGACCTCACAGAAATGCTTTTTTTGTCCTTTTAAAACAATATAAAACACGAAGTTTTACTGAATGTTCTCAGTCTTACAAAGTGAAATTTTGCCACAGAAAAAAGAAAGCTGTCACAAAAATGTTGTTATTCCATGAAGGATTAAAACAAGAACTTATAAAATGTTCTGTTATTAAAAAATGAAGGGATTGTAGTATCCGTTCCTTTTCATAAAAACTGACCCCAGAAGCATGCAATTGTTTCTTTCAGTGGCTATTTTCCATTAGAAAAGGAATACTGAATAAATAATAAAGTTGTAGCTGCTTTTGCCCAGCAAGACTCATGTTTCTCTTCTGCATCCACTTATTTCCCAGTATTCTCCAAAAAGTTTTTCTTTAACCTAGTATCCTGGTTTGGGACAGGACAGAGTTGACTTTTCACAGTAGCTGCAAGGGATTGGAAGCTAGAGCTCCATGGCCATGTCTGGGTGTTATTCTATACCACCTCTTGCCATCTCTGGGGGTAGGAAGTCCAGGATGCTTTTTGGGAAGAAGGTGGGAGTGGCTTGGGGTGGGGGAACAGTCTGGGTAGAGAGCTCAATGGCCACTGTTCATTGCCTTGGGTTCGGGCACATCGGTCAGTAAATTTTGCGGTATTGTTTTCCTATCCCATTACTGCTTCCGGTAAATTGCTCTTATCTCAAGATGCAATCTCTGCCTTTCATCTGCCACCAAAGGTTTGTGGTTTTCTTTTTAGTGGGAGTACTAAATTTAGCAATATTATTCCTAAAATATGACACCTAAGCTAAACTGTTTCTTTTGTGAGGTAGATCAAACACAGCCTGAACTAGCTGCCACTTACCAAAAACCTGGACTGGTTACCTTACTGTAGCCATCACTAAAGGACACAGACATGGGTTATTGGAATGGAGAAATGCCAGATTCTCCTCTTCTGAAACCAGATCTATTACACCACTGATTTATGGTGGTGTAATGCCATCCATGTCAGTGTAGCTTATCCGTACTCCATGTCAGTGTGACAAGAGAAGATCCAAGAAAAGCAGGCTCAATAACCATTTATTGCTCTTTTACACTTAACATCAATGTTTTTATTTATCAGGAACACTTTTATGACACTCTTTCTTGTTGTTTATGAAGTTATGTAAGATACAAAAAGGACTACACAAGTAAATGTAATTCACACAAAGCAATTTTCAGCACTCCCCCAAAAACTACCTTAGCTCTCTGAGGAGTGGTTTTTCTGTAAGGAGCTCTGAGGGCATCCAGGGATATTGTGAAATCACTTCCACTACAAGCAGCTGGCATCATATTAGCTACACACCAAAGGAGTGTTGCGGACATTGTTTACCTTCACAAGTGCATGGAACGTATTTCAGTTGTGAATGGATTTCTGATGCAGCAAAGAGTGTGCATATCACAAGTGTGAAAAACCAAATTGCTCCCACACTTAACAAAAACCATTTATTTTTGTGTTGCTCAAGTGCACATATATTAGTCATGGTTACCTATTCTAGCACAGATTTTACATGACAGCAGTAACCTAACACCTCCGTGATATTGACCATCAGGTGTTTCTGTTCCAAAATGCAGGTGATCATCCAATTTTCACAGCTACTTGTACATACAATCAGACTGAGACAGGTATCACATACTAGAAATAATAAAGCCTAGTAGTCGGATGTAGTCGGATATGCCACTTGCAAATTGCAAAGCTGAAGGCAGACAGGAAGGTGGCAGATAATGTTTCGTCATTTTGCTTTATTCACTGAATTGGTGACATTCAAGCCTGAACTTGGACATTTCATACATAACTGAAAATCTTAAATCTGGCTGTCAATAAAAAAACAAACAAATAGAAGTCAATTCAAGTTGAATTTTTATATTTTAAAAAACTGTCTCATTCAAATACATGGCAGTTATTTATAAAATAGGATATTCAGTGAGCATAATCTTTTAGGAGAGTAGGCCACTTCAGCTGAATACAGCATTTTTTAATTCCTGTGTCCCTAGTTCCTCCATCTTTCCAATGGGGGGGGAAAAAAAGAAAATTTAGATTACAGTAGCTATATTAAGAATGTTGGGCTAGTTATTTGAGAAGAGAAACTAATTGCCCAGATTTTTTCTCCTTAGGGTTTGTTAATTTGCCTAATAGAAAATTAGCTGAATGAATATTGAATATAATGAGATGAATTGAATAGTAATCTGCATAATCATTACCACCCTGACCCTGCACTAGCAAGACATTACCATGTCTTACATCAGCACATAAACCAGCCCTGGCACTTGCCTAAGTCAGTAAACAACTAATTTTGTACAGGATAGGTCAGTGGCTAGTATTTTGGTCATGGGACTTTATGATATATGATGTAATAGGTGTGGATCATGCACTTAAGCTGGCATACTGATGTCATCTGTAGAGCACCCACTTAGCATGCCGAGATTTATGTGCATGACAGACATGGTGAGCACAATCTATACCTATTCACATTGTTGCTCTTTAAGTGCTGTCTGATCCAGGAACCAGTGACTAATTCCTGAGAAACAGCAGTTTGCTTTCTTAAAGTAACTCTGAGCTGTGGTCAGTTGTTGAAGACTGGCTTACTTAAATCAAGGCAGTCTAAAGGGTGACTGTAAACCACATTAATCTGCAGTCTGACTTCATTTGGACACCATAGTAAAGCACTCACACAATCAGTTATAGGCAGGATGCAGCAACTCAACACCTGTCAGCTGCTCCACTAGAATTTGCACTTAAATTCAGAGCAGGAGAGACATTTTTTAAGCCAAATCCTTGACTATCTGCATGTACCACATACTGGTTTGGAGCCAATTTAAGACATGCAAACCATATTTCTTTCTGAGGAGCCAAAACCAGACCAGAAGCTGTGTTCCAAGAACATGTGAAAGAACCCTAGCCTCTAAGGATCTGAGACAAGCACTAGCTCTTCAGACAGTTTTGAGACACCTACATAATGGGGATATTGGGTCTAAATAACCAAATTAAATTGAGCCTGATGTAGCCCCTGAACCATGCATAGTCGAATGTAGGGCCATCAGCAACAGCCACTTTGATCTACTGAGCTGCTTGGTAATGTGCTCAGTCACCTGCTAATGTAGATGAGTATAACCCAACCAAAACAACATAAGTGGGATCAAAGTGCAAGAATAAGTTTCATATAGATCTAAAGGTGGACCTCAGCTGAGCTCAGGAATGATAATTTAATTAGCCATGTAGATACTCTAGCATGCACAACTAAGCACAGTTTGGTCAACGCACCCACTGGAGCTGCATGTGATGGAACAGAGCCTCCCTACATAAAACTCAGAATAGATCTGGCTTCTGAAACCATAAAACAGTATGTATGGTTCATTTCTACATTTAAATGATAGGAATATGTGGATAATTACCAACTTTGTAGCCCAAATGTTCCTACTAATTACAAACTGCCTGCGTCCTCAGGGATGCTGTTCTCTAACCTTCTAATAAACAGCACTTAACTGCACCATAGTGTGAATAAGGAATATGAAATCACATAAAAATACTTCTGGATTGAAAAAGGCATCTGTAGACAAATAAGAATGAACCAGAGGGTAGTTCTAGAAAGTCTTATACTTCCTGAAAATGCTTCCATTCATGAATTAAGCACTGCTATATTAATTATTTCTTACCAAGAACAGGATCTATCCATAATGTTATACATTTAAGACAAAATTGAATACAAAAATTCAGTAGTTAGGACAGAAAATTCAAAATGCTACTTATTATTCCCAACTCTTTCAGCAGTCTGTATTTATCTGTGTTTTATTTAGTGGCCAGTGTTTTAAACATAATTCAAGCTACAGCGGACAGAGAGCAGGGAAAATTCAAGCTCCAAAAACAACAGGCTGACAAACAGACTGAGAAAGGATTACACTGCTAGTGAAGCCAAACTTAACAGTGGGTCATCATGTGCTACCTCCAGAATTAGCTGTACTTGTCTCAAACACCATCCCTTAAATGAACTAATATCCTACTAGCATCTAATGGAATGTGAGAGACTACTAGTAGGCAGTGCCAATGTTCAGACTCCATGATATGACTTCAGCTCTTCATAATCAGGGTCAGTGTTTTTTTCCATACCAAACAACAGCAGCATCAAGGAGAGCTATGGTCCTAATAAAAAAATCATCTGACAAGAATCAAAGGGGCAGAAAATAACGCAGTAGTAAATCTGAATGGTAATATAGTTGGTTTAGCTATTTGGCCAATTCTTAAAACAATAGTCCCTTTGTGTTAGATTTCCACTATGACCGTACTACATGCCCAACATAAATATTGGTACCATTTGATTAGAACTGTGACTCCACAATGTATGTTGATGATTCAGTCATAGGGAACAGTTCAAAAAATTGAATTAATGCTAAAAGGTTCTTGATTCTATCAGATTTAGTACCTAAATCAAAGGAATTGTATCTGCAAAATACTGATACAAAAAGTTTCATCTGTATTGTGTCTCCACAAATAGGCAGAAGAAAATGATGTTTTTAAATAGAGTTTGCTAAAGTTAATGCTACTTTTCTCCCTCTGACGTGCTATTCTGTTTAACAACTGCATCATTATTGTTAAGGGTTTGAGGTTGCAGTACAGGCTATGAATCTAATTAGGCATGGAAAACACAACATTAGTGGGGTGGTCAACAGTGTTATTTCTGAAAAACCTTTTGAAAAATTACCTAGGTTTGCCCTGATGTCTTTTTTGTTTTTTTTTTTTTCCCAGCATGATGGTGACTCCACTGGAGCTTCTCTTAGGGAAAATTTTTCTATAAGATTTTTATTGGTGCTTTAATGTATCCTAGTAAGTGAACAAATTGACACAGTTGTTCATTTTTACATGTAAAAAGTTTCGAATAACAATGTTTTCTCATTAATTACTGGATATCATTGCAGCAGAGTTTCTGTTAGAGTTCAGTTAATCATAAAGTGCTAACTAATGAATCAATACTTTCCAGTTTTTGGATAGCACCTGGGCTTACTCATTTTGTTGATACTGCCTCAGTCATTAAATATGTGTCTGTAATAATAAGACTAACAGTCACTGAAAATAAACCCTACAAGCAATAAGGGCCATCTAATCTAAAATATCAGAAACAGCAGTTATACTCCACCATCTCAAATGAACACTTAATAACCTGGAACTAAATCCCTTCAGGCTCCATTTATGATATGCACACACTTCTGCTACAGTGATGAAAAATACTCCATTTTCCCAGAACTAATGACCCCTCTATTAGATGTACTAGAGAACTGTGGAATAAGTCTATCAACAAACTAACAAGAGTGCACATGTTTGAAAAAGGTTTTGCCTAAATCACTGGCAAATTTTAGTCTTCCCACCTATAAAAAGCCCCTTTGGAGCCATTTCAAACTTCTGTAGCATGTGTTTGGTGAAGACAATTTCTGTACATTTTAATTTTGGTTACCTTTGGCCACTACAGTTAATGAGGAGCAATACTTAGAAGTAATTAATATGTAACACTTCACTATGTTCAGATAAATTACTATTGTCCCATGGGATGTTTTATTGCTTTAATTGGTGGATGCAGTTTAAAATATCCCTTTATCTCAAAACCAAAAGGGTTTTATTTTTATTACAGGGAACCTTTGAAGAACATCTCAAAGTAGATTCAAACATCTCTTACAGCTTTACTGCAGAGATTTTGACAGCATTCTGTTAATGTATCACTACAAAGATTAAGGATGCAGAAAATAAGTATGCCTTGAATTACTTTAGCTGTTATATTTATAGTTTAACCTGAGCACTGCTTTTGCATACTCTGGAATCAACAGGGAACACAGCTAGTCCTGACAATAAGACTAACATTTCTTCCAGCAAGCTAGTTTTAAAAAATACAATACTGACTAGCCCAAATACTGCTACATTTGAGCTATCATTTTCAACAAAAGCCAGTAAATTTGAGCAGCTACACTGCCTAGTTCCATCTGTGCTATCTTTTCTTTGAGGTATTTTCTTATTTGGAATTGCTGGCACTTCACTTTTAAAGGCTACCATCCGAGTGAAAATTCTTCTGGCTGACAGTCCTCAACTAGCCTTAAGAATATCTGGTATTTCTGCTGGCAAGTAGGCAAGAAGAGTGCACAGATAGGCTGCAGGACTTAATGAACAGAGGAGTTTAGTTTTTTATGTTGTCAAGAAACAAAATCAAAATTTGAACTGGGAAAAATACAGCCTTCTATCATGAATTCTAGTCAACTCTATTGAATTCTAGACAGGCTTCGGGAGATTTGTTCTGGTCTGGCATTTCTACCTGTCCCTGTTCTCCAAGCTGTATCTCCTAGGCTGTAGCGCAATTCCTGACTTGCACATGTATATATTTCCTAACAAGAACATTCATCTTGGAAGACTTGATTCAGAAAATTATTTTTTAATCACTGGAAACAAACAGAAATAAAAGTAATCAATAATGCTTCTTGATGCTCCAAATTACTCCAGATTAACAAGCTGATTAAAATGTAAACCAAGTTAAACATACACATGTGAATTTTGCCTGCAGGAAACCCATTTTTTCCAGTAGCAGCATTAAATCAGTTATAAATGAAACAATGAGAGCCTTCCACATAGGGGACTGGAATTACAGTCAAAGATAAGGTTTTTGCTTCCAAAGAGAAATACATGCAGACATACTATTTTAAATGCTTCAGCAATTCTAATCTCAGTTTTAGGAAAATGTCAGTTTCTAATGCCCCATGTCAACACAGTGAGCATACGCTATCTCCTGGTCTCTTAATATTTGGTGTTCTGAACAATTTCACCTGGCAGCTTCCCTGCTATGGGTGGAATACATCAGAGAGCAACACCATGCTAGGGAATGTAAAACACCAATTCAGCACATCCCCAGCAACCTCAGGCACACAGGATCTAGGAAGCTCTAAACACAAAATAAAGCAACTTACAGAACAAAAGATTTTAAAATATTCTCTTGGTTTATTTTTCATTTATTTATGGGAGGTGTTTGTGTGGGGTATGGGGGTCTGTCAGAGGCGTAAGGACAAAGAAGGGACATTTAAGTCCCTGGCAGTGGCAAGCTGAGCTTCTGCTCCCTCAGTCTGGAAATAGGCTCTGCATTTTCGTACAGGACCTGTTTTACACCTCTATTCTGTGTCACTGAGGGTGACTGAGGAGTAAGGCAGGGTGTGCTCCATCATCTTCTCCGAATGCTAAAGATCTCTGCAAGAAGGCCATGTGAGATGGAAGACCACCCAGACAGCTGCCTCCACAGCTCATGCTCTTCTAGCAGGACTAAGAGATAAAGTGACCTCCTGGCCCCACTTTTCATAGCCTTCCCAAGCTACTTGAAGCTGCCCTTCTGTTATTGAGAGCAGCAGCAGCAGCCCACTAGGTCTGTGACTGCCACCATGGGAAAGGGCCCTGAGGACAGGAATTTAGAGGCTCTTTGATTTTCTCTTCTCTGTTACCCTGAAATGGCATTTGACTGAAGTTGCTTGAGAACTGCTGGATGCTCTCATGTCAGTTCCAAATTCAACCATCTGCAGCAGTATGACAGTCACAGGACAAACTGTGGTTGGTGCACGTGAGTCGGTGTTTCTCTTCAGTGCTCCCTAGCAGCTCCATGACAAGAGAAGGAATGTCTAAGAAATAGAAGATGGAAGCTAAAGTCAGGGCAAGATCTTTCAGTGCTAATTTTAAGTAAAATAGCCAAATTAATAACTGTGAGCATGACACTAATGCAATCCTCTGAATACCAGAGAACTCCAGCCAGATGTTTCCTGGGTGAGACTTCTGCTGGATTAGGGAGAACTGGCCTACTGAGGACAAGCGCCCTTGGCTGAGCACAGTGAAACATCACATGAGTCAAACTGGGAGTGGAACTGCAGTGGAGAAGAGGTATGTGCTGAACTTCACATTCAGCTTGGCTAATGCCACCCGTCACCAGGGGCAATCTGCTGCACCCACACCAAGCAATTTCCCTGCAGTCATCATAAATTCACACACAAAACATATAGCTCCCTAATTGCAGCTTTATGCTGCCAAGAGTGAGCACACAACCACGGGATGGTGCCTCCATGCTTCTTTCATTCAATGAGTCACGCGACCTGAGGATGAGCAGCCACCTTGACACTAACCTTTTCTGCCTGTAATTCTGGCAAGGCTTTGAAGGTTGACTGGGAAGACCCTGATTTCCATGGATTCAAAACTCTGAGTCTTGCTCTGGCTACCTCTAGCAACAAAGGAAATACAGAAAATTCACGATGAATCTCTGCTGATTTAGTTCTCCAACAAATCAGCAAGAAGCCCTGACTTTTAAAAATTCTCTTTTCTTTGTCAGATTCTCAGAGTCCAACATCAATGACCTCCAAGTCACACTACAAGACATAAATATCTCTGTAAGCTAGAACAGCAAAGATGCCACACAAGTGAGTAAAATAATAATTCATTGTCTATGCAGTTACTGAGAATGGATGAAAAGAGAAAGAGGAGCTGTCATTCTCAGTAGCTTCATGTTTCCTCCAGATAAAATTCAAAAGGTAGTTTGAGATCCAATTTACAAGGAATTGAGATTTCAATAAAATTTGCATCAAGGGAATAAGTAAAAGCAGAAAGCTATTCAGACAAAGCTAAAAGAGAAACTGTGAAGGAGGGTACTGACAACATTCAACATTTATTTGTCTCCAAAGAGAAGAAGCATCATTAAAAGGTTCAGCTCTGCAATTCTCACAGGGTAAAAGAGTTAAACACAATATAGTTCAGTTCTCAAAACTCAAGAGCTTGTTGCCTTGTTAGTTAGGAATAGGCTAATAAGCACAGGTAACCAAATTCATGCTTTAATTGGCATCTTGCTCCAACTGCCAGGAAATATAGTGACATTATTTTGCCTACTCCCTGAAGAAAGAATTTGTTATATCATAATGCAGAACTCCCAGAGCATGCATGGTATTGCTTTTGTGAGGAAATCCAAAAGAGATCCTAAAGTTTCATGTTAAATCGTATGTGTGAAAACTCTGTATCTTAAAAACTCCCAACCTTTCCTTCTATAGCACAATTATTTGTATACTTCAGATCTTCAATACAACTAAATGCAAGATATGCTGTTAAAAAATTAGCTTTGTTTAGATGTCACAAAAAATATAAATACATATGAACAAAGTAAAATGCTGAGCAATCATTAGCCAAAATATTATCTGTATATTCAGTATATTAAAAATAATATACCAAATATCACCAATGTACCAAATAATATTAAGTACAGCATATGATAAGCAAAAATATTTTAGCAATTATGCATATATATTTTGCCCACTTAAGATTTCACACATTTATTCATAGCCAAATTAAAAGCTAAATATAGGTGGGTTTTGATGAATTCAAAGCAAAAGGAAAGCAAAGAGTCAGAATTCCTGCATGAATATGGGAGGTTTTTTTCAATAAGTTAAAAACAAATGCTCTGTGGTTTAAAAACTGCTGTATTGATGCAACACATGGTAGAAGTTTCAATTTTGGTGTTTTTTATGGTTCCCACAGAGATGCTTTGGCAGATTTAGTACTGCAACATCTAATTGTTGGTACCAGTTTTCTGACTGCCAGGCTCCCAACCCATCTAAGCATACAGGTACAATTTGGTGAACCAGCCTAAGCCAAGAGTGAAGGCTTTACACTGAAATGTGAGTCCTTGACCTGGGAGAACTGAAGTACAGATGTAATTTCCATTCTGTCATCCTGGCTAGGAAATGCACTAACCTGCAGCTGGTAAGGAGAAATGGGCAGGTGGGGGTGGTAATGTCCAAAACTCCTGCAGCTAAATATGACACAGCTAATCTGTTGGAGTCCTAAATCCTCAGCTGAAGCTGTCACAGAGAGCCAGCCTGTGCAAACCACTCTGGTCAGAACGAAGGAAAAGTTGGGGTTAGTCTATGCAGTCCAGTCAGCCACTTTTCAGGTTTATTAAGGCAAGCAGACTATCAAAGGGGCCAGATGTTAATCCTTTGAGGATGGCAAAAGGATTAAAAAAGGACACAAAAGAGGAGCTAATACTTTGAACCCTTCACCAGGAAGACACAACTAGAAATTTTCTTCTCTGCCTGACAAGTATGATCATATTGCTCTGATATCTGAAACCAGACAATGAACAAATATGTAACACGATAAATAGCTGGATTTTTTAAACCTTCCTGATGCTGAAAGATGCTTGTTTGTTCATGAAAGTTATCTGCTTTATACTGCCTTTTAACATGTGTGTTTTCTCTCCAGATGAAACAAGAACAAGTGAACTAGAAGAGAGGGAAGAGTGTCACAGCTCTTGAAATTCAATCTGTCTTACCTTATATTGCTAATTTGGGGTGGAGAAAATGATGTGGTTTAATTTACAATTAGGAATCCTCCTTAATGATGCCTTTTCTCCACAGCTCTTACATAGGACATATACCTATTACAGAAACCTAAAAATAAAGAATATTTCACAGTCCAGCTCTAGTATTGTTGCCACTTCTTTTGACAGATTGATCAAAACAAATACAGACAGCAGAAAAAAGCAGTGAGGTTTTCTGACCAAACATGATTTGAAGGGCATGGTAAAGGAGCAGCTGACAAAAACAGAAGTCTTTCTGCACTGCAGTTAATGTTCAGAAAAGTTCTTTAGTATGTGGTTATAAACAGTTCTTGACAATAAGACAATGCACAGTTATGTATTTGGTTTGCATACTTATGTTCCCACATCCCATCAAAACAAAAAATATTCATTGAATATAGAGTAAAACTCTCTGTGTTCCACGTAAATTTTCAGTGAAAGCAAGTCCTGTGCCATTTACTGCAAACATGAAACTAACTCTACACAATGATGAAACTTTTAAATTAATACTACATCTTGTTTTGTCTTGCCAGATTTCAGCAAGTTTAGCTAAAAAACTCCCACTTTTACCCTTCAGGAATTTTGGTTGCAACCTCCATTAACCACGCCAAACTCCCTCAGGAAATGGAGTTAGATGTTTGTTACTACTATAAGTTAACTAAAATTGTGTTTTACCTTCAAATTGACAATTTTGGGGAGAATGAAGGATGAGCCATTGCCCAGAATGACAGGCAGAATGTCTAAAATAGCACCCATTAATTAAGAAATCACCAAGACAGTATTTTTACCAAAGTTTTGCTTTGACTATCCTGAATAAAAATAAAGATCCACATGAAACACATATAGTACCAGCAGCACAATAAGCTTTCAGCCATAACACTACTGTTGCTTGGCAGATCAAGTTTTCTGGAATGAGATGCCCAGTCTTTTGAACTATGAGTGACTGTATTTGGCACACTGAGTCACCAAATTTACCTTATGTAAAGTGAAGAACATGCACTTGTTTTCTTGGCTAAACTAGATTTAGAGAGCATTCAGAACCAGTCAGAGCCAGTCATGGTTTTTCCCAAACGTCTGCCATTCCCTGTATCACAAGAGATGACAATGGATGGAAGATAAGTGCTACAAAGTAAAATCTCAGCTTCTATCAATTTAATGGAGCTTGGCCTTTGTGTTCAGTGCTGCCAGGATTTCTCCCCAGCTTTATTCATCAGCCAGAGAATGGCAGGGAATTGGACTCAGCTCAGCTTTAGGGGCAACCACATCATCATACTCAGAATATTTTACCATTTTTGTGCATTTAGGTAAATCCAGACTCATAATTACTTCCTGCACTCCCCTGTGAGCTGATTTCTTTCAGCTCTATTCTTTCCCTTTTTCTTTTGCTGGCAGAAGCTTTTCTAAAGGACAGAAGAATAGTCGCTTTGGGGAATCAAACTCCAGAGTATCACAGGCAGTAGAGCTGTCTGTATGCCAGGCACTCCAGATATCCTGTGCAAGGACTGTAGTAGTTTTGGGAGATAACTGGAGAATACAAAATAAAATTGTCACACCACATTTCACAAAATTTTATAAACAAATTATTTCAGAAATTTCTTTCTCTTCATCCTCTACTATTTCCCTAGTTTACACCCTTGAACATATTATTTATAAACACATAAAATTTTTGTATGATGTCTAAAAAAAATTACTACAAATCAATTTTTCACTATTTGCACAGACTCCTTGACTTTTGCAAGAGTTCAGACTAAAACAGCATAACATTTACAGAAATCGTTGGAGTGCCACCTATTGGAAATAGATGTACAAATGAAAAATACCTTGGTTAACTGCGTAAAATAATTATTTATTACCCAAATGTTGGTTTAACTAGATCAAGTTAAGAGGCTTTAAAATGTTTATAAATCATGTTCCATTCATAATTATGGTTAAATTTAGATCAGTTTGTAATGTAAAAAAAAATAGCCTCTCTAAGGAGCAAAACACTAGAAAGTGGCAAAGGTTTATAGCCCTGGACTATAAAATAGCAAATATCAGAGCAGATCTCCTAGAATAATCACCTGCCTAAAACCTGACTCACTTTACTAAGCTGTATATCCATGACTGGTGTAAATAGTTTCATGTCAGATCCTGGTTTTCACTCTGCAGAGATATATGTAATCTTTAGGCTCACATGGTTCAGCTGTGTTTTAGACTCTGGATATAAATTATTAATTTTCCCTATGGACAGCTGTCACCTTGAGATAAAACAGACCTGACCTCCCATGGAAAACCTACAAATCACTCAGGGACAGTACAAGTAATTTTAATAAAATGATCTTCAGCTGTCATTTCTGTTCAGACAACACTCAGGCAATGGCATAAGTGACTTCTCTCCTTGTGTCTCCCATGAACAGATCAATTTATGGATTTTTCCTCACTACTTTCCCAGCAGTATCTTCAGCTTTTCTATTAAGTGAAAGTATGCTGATTTACACTTAAAATTAAAAGACAGTACTCAAATACAGAAAGCAACTGAAAAATTTGGCCCAGTTTTGATCCTTGAACTTGATCCTTGAGCTGTCTGCGCTCCCTCCTCCCTTATCACCCAGCAAGCAGGGCCATTGCCTGAAGAGCATCACTACCGAAATCCTGACACATCTGTTTCATTTCCTCATCTTTACTACTGTAGCTTCCTCCTCTGTGGCTTTATCAGCCCTCACACTAAAAGAAGCAAAGTGTTGCCCAGCTCCTTTCTGTCCAAACATCCCAGCCTTAATCTCAGAGTCACACTATTCCTCTTACAAGTCCTTCTGTTAATTAGCACTGACCCCTGACCAGCTCATGACAGCTTCTGTAGCAGCTCTTTTCATGGTTATGATTAAGAGAGCTACATGAACCCAGAGTGGTAGCTTTTGTAGATTGCTCCAGGAAAAAAACAAAGCAGAAAAAAACTGTGGTTAATTATATATGTTAGCATTGAGTAGAAAGAAATAAAAGAGTGACATGGCACAAAAACAAAGTAAAGCAAAATGCACTGGGTACTGGCTATTTCATATACTCAGTCCTCAGAATTATTCCAGCAGCCAGAATTTCAGTTTGCTTGGTTGTCTATTGTGGTATAAAATTTTCAACTCAAATTTTGGACTTAGTAGTATTTCATAAAGTGTTTACAAAAATGGCAAATGGAAATGAATTAGTGAAATACATGCTCTTTACTCTTACTCGCAATAAAGGCTACAAACACCTTTTCCATTTATGCTGCTTATAAACCAGTGTACATATATATATATTCTGACAGTATATAAATTGACAGGATCACTTTCAAAATCAGTTCTTAGTCTGTCTCACCTTCATTTCTAGCAGATGTCTGATACATAATTTCATTCTTTACAACCACTTCTTCTTTTCCTGGTAGCTTACATCATTCTATGAGTGAACACGTTTTTATTCCTTGGTTTTATCTCTTCCTCCAGATCCCACAGAGTATGCTCCAGGCTTCTCTGTGGTTTATAAAAGACTTTTTCTCCTATAGCTTTCTCTTGAAACTTCAATCATTCTCTGCTTCCTCTTGAGGCATGCCCTCACATGTAGCTTCCCTCCTTTAACAATCTTATTTTATTCTTCTGGGGGCATATTTACAACAAAAGTTTAGGGGCATCAGAAGTAACATTTCTTTGGTGCAACAGCTGTAGACCCATATCTGATAGTAATGACATGTCTCGTATGCCCACTGTAGTATCTGCACTTGCATTGCTTACTAAGAAGAAGGAAATGTGAGGAGAATAAAAACACCACAAAACTCTCAGTGAAATCACCTGGCCTGCTTCAGGTTTTGTGCCATATTTCCAACTTAAATGATTATGCCATAAGAATTCTAGGTGAGAACCAGTAAGGCTAAGCACAGCAGCAATTGTCTGGTGGTAACAAAAGCCTTGGAAGTCTCATCTGTGACCAGATTTTTGTAAGTACAGATTCTAGGCTCCTCCTAGTCTTTTATTTCCTTCCAACAAAATTTTTTCTTTGCATATCTAGCCATAGGTGTAGATGAACCTGTGTTTGTTCCCCACTTGGTATCTTTCAGACTGGCAATAAAGACCTAGCCATGAGGTCATATTATTCTAAATATGCATATACTTAAAGCCCAATTTTAGTAGATTTCTAAAATATTTGGTGAGGGAAGGGAAAAGAGTCTGCTGATTTTCTTTCTGCTGGACTCTGTGAAATGTAAGTTAAGTGAAGCTAATCTCTGTGTTGTTGAGATACTAGGACTTACACAAATGGGAAAAGAGAATTGAATATTTTAAATTTTATTCATAGTCTGGAAGAAATTACAAAGTCAACATGATCTTCAATTGTAGATAGCATATTCCAACTACCTCTGACAAATTGCACAGAAGATTTTCTGAATGTGTTTTGGAGTAGTACAGAAACAGGAGCTCAGCTCTGCCTATCAGCTAAAAGAAGCAAAGGTAGATTTCAGAGCTCTGTTGGCTCGGTTATGCAAGAGTTATGTACAGGTGACACGGCAACTGTAGATAGAAACTAAATTAATAGACATATTTTTCAAAAGCAATTAACATAGCTGAATGAAAACAAAAAAATATGCAAACATCTTTACTCTCACCAGCCACAAAAAATCCCCCAAAAAACCAAACCAAACCAAACAAAAAAAGAAAAAACCAAACCACAAAACCACTAAAAACCAAAGAGCCTCAAACCACAAAAAGAACAACACACACACCCATACACCAAAAAAAAAAAAAAAAACACACCAAAAAACTTAACCTAAAAAAAACCTACTGTAAGGCCTAAAGGCTTCTTTAGTTGTTTGAGGACACCAATGTTCATTCACTTTAACATGAATAGGCGTACTAAATGAATGAGGGGATTTATTATTACCACACTATGGATCTCTCCCTTGTGATATAAATATCTGTAAAAAGCTCCCATGAGGTACGGCAAAAGACGCCTTTAACCTTTGCATACATAATTTCAGATCAGCTTAGCATCATTTTTCTGAGAATGAAACCATATGTCAGCTAATGGCTCAGGGGACACACTGGCATATGGAGCCCTTCATGCTTTAGCTGCCAGCTTGAATCCAGCCCAGGTCCGTAACAACCAGCGCTGCTGTATCTGGAGGCTGTCGGGTAATCTGTGGGAAATGAGCTGGCCATCTCAGATCAGATCCTACAGCAAAGTTGTCCACCAGAACGTGACCACTGCAGATGGCTCAAACTTGCCCTTCTGTCAGCCGGATCAGCAAGTCAGCCAAAGATTAAATGAGCATTGTACATACATGAGTTTTCACTTGGCAGAAGTCAGTCTCCCAAGCCAGGAAGTAGAGAGTGGACATGCAGGGCACTGTCTCGGAGGAGGACCTTTCCTCAGCCAGCCATCTCCAGCTCCTTTGAGTTAGTGCTGCAACACCTGCTCCAAGCTCTTCCTCCATGCAGATTTAACCCATTAGATAGATCAGCTTTTACCACCTGCATAAATGTTCCACACATGATGGTAGGTCCTTGATTAATGATATCTCTGCTGTCTTAAATGAGGATTCAGATATGTGAGAAACCTTTTGAAAAAGGAGAATGCGGAATTAAACTGTGTCATGATGACGAGAGGTTAAAACATGAAACCATTTTATGAAATAAAATCACTTGTATGAGGAAAATACTATATGGTAACAAAAATACTATATTTCTTTGAAATATATCTAATACTAGAAAATAATTAAATCATATAAACACATGCATTACAGTAGAGAATACTGAAGGACTGAGAAATAGACATTTTAAAGCCTCCTGGGAAAATATTACCAGGGAGCATGTTCATAATTTTCAACAGAAAGGATTTTTATCAGTATGAAATGTGAGTTTTCTCTTTGCAGTGCTGAAAATATTATATGTCTATATTATTGGTTCTCAGTTAGGCTTCAAAAACTATTATTTTGGTTTTATTTCCTACTAGAAAATCTACAAAGACAGACATTTTAATGCATAACATGACACTGATGTACAGCTGGGAAATTAAGCCAGGTAAATTAATTGATAATACAGCCCTTTATGCACTCTGTGGGAGCTGTATCACAAAGGGGGCTGTAGGTGTTTACAAACAAAACAGAGACTGGGAGGTGATTTTAAGAACAGATCTGATCAGATTCCGATAATTACTGATCAGATTCTATTCCACGTATTGCCAGGTAACAAAAGAGTTTACACGAAAGCATTAGTGGCAACAAGTACTTAGTTCATTGATATAACAGCTCATGTATACCTATTTACATGGGGTTTTTTCTTTTTTTCTGGTACCAGATGTTGGTGTTTTTAAACAGTGCAGCTTTGTGAAATAAATATGCATATGACAGAAAGCAGCATACATATTTTACACATTTTTCTTTTTTTTTTTGCTTTTGCAAATTATATTGTTATTTTAGAAAAGGCACCTATTATGTCAAGCACTATACAGCTATCTGAGAATTCATATCCAGCTACAGAATAGAGGCTGATCTGATAAACATCCGCCATTGATACAAATTCTAGTCATGTTTTCTTCTGAAGTATTTGCTTTCAGATTACTTATACAACTATAGTATGTTCATGTAATATGTATTACATTTACCTTTTCCTTTTCAAATGTTAACTTTTGTCTTGTATTTCTGTTAAATATAGAGTTAGGATTTTTAAAGGTTTTGGCAAATGGAGTATGGACCATAGTTTCTTCCACTTCTATTTACATTATCCTGATAACAAGGTGTTGTCCTCTCAGTTACAGAAAATGTAAAGGGCAGTTTAAAGCATATGTGCATGGATTAATCTAAGGTTTACTAAAAGAAGATTAATAACAATTTGTCCATTTATTATTATCCTACAACATGGAATTTAAACAAAGCAGTACTTTTTAACACTAAGTTGCGTTGAGCACAATAAGGGTACACATTTTTCCACAGGTACCGTAATGGTGATGAAACATGAAAAACATTTGGCTCAGTAGGCTAAAGAGCATATACGAACATCAGAAACAGAATACGTATGATGTAATCAATTTTGGCACGAAGGACTGGGATTTTTAGCCACATGAATTAAAATGGAATCAATATAAAGGCTGACACTGTTGTTGGAGAGCTGATTTTATCTCTTTTGTACCTTCTGTTGTATTTCTTTTGTATTTGACTCTCTCTTGTTTTGTGCTTTAAAATAAAAAAAAAAATCTCAGCAGTTAGGTAAAGGGTAGATAAAATGCACATATCTATCTTTAATTAAATAATTCACTGAACATAGAAAGAACAGCATGTCATCCCTTCCTCAAAGATGGGATGGTTAAGTATTCAAGTTGATTGCTCATTAATGGCCAGGCTCAAGCACAGTTTGTGCTTGAGGTATCTTTTCTCTGACAGGAATCTTACTATATCATGTCATAACATACCTATCCCTTTTCTTAAACCTTTAGCAGGAGCACTGTTTTTTTATTTCCCCTGGACTAGAAAAATCCAACCATTTAACTCACATTTTAAATCTTTCTCACATGAGACCCACACACAGGCAGTAAAGAGTGGTGGAAGAGAACCTGGGAAGATACCCTGAGTAAAGATCAGACAGATGGATGGGTCTGGTGACATACCTAACTTCTCAGCTGGGGACACTTAATACCTTGCTAGGAAGGTCCCTGTAGGACAGCAAGCTCAAGTGAGCAGAGTGCCCTGACAGTAACAAGGCCAGGAGAGTCCTGGACTGTGTCAGCCAGAGGTAACTCGACAGTTTGAGGGCTGCCATTATTCCTCTCGGCGCTTGTCAGGCCACATCTGGAATACTTCATCCTGGTTTTCAGCTCAAGGAAAACACTGAAGAACTGGGGAGGGCCCAACAAAGATCCACCAAGTTGATTAGTGGACTGATTTGTGTGATATACAAAAAAAACGTTGAAGAAATGTGATGTGCTCAGCCTAGAAGAGGGAGAGCTCAGCAGAGACCTTATAACAGTATTCCAGTAGCTAACAGGCAGATGCAGAGAAGATGAAATCACTCTCTGCACAGGAATGCACAGAAGACACAAGATACACAAGTTACTTCAGGGGACATTCCATCTGGATATAGCAAAACAGTACTTCCCATGAGGACACAGGCCTGGGCAACCTGTTTGAGCAAGGGGGTTGGGCCACATGACCTCCAGAAGTCCCATCTTGACTCAACCGTTCTGTGATTCTGTGTCCGCTAAATCATGGAAGTGGTGGAATCTTCCTTGCTGGAGGCACTGGAGACTCATCTCGACGCAGCCCTACACAATCTAATCCAGCACCTCATTTTCAATAGAAAGTTGGACAAGGTGATTTCCAAGGGTTCCTTTCAGTGTAAATTTTTCTGTAATTTCTGTAACATGGAATACAGTGTATCTATTTACTTATATTTGTAATTTCCTTGCAACCAGATTAGAACAAAAGAAAAACTCTTCTCAAAAAAAAAATATCTGAAGCAGAAATTTCAGGGACAAAAAGCATAATAAACCAGTGGGTTTGGAGCTGTTCAGATCTATTACTCCTGCTCAGTTCAGCATAGACCTGTATCTGTACAGCTGCTACCCTACCTCACTATAGTCCAGAGGCTCCTTTTTCTGCTACCAGATAGCAGATTGCTGTCATCACAGAGATTGTGGCTGAAGTCTGGTCAGAACAGAAATAAGAAAATCAGTTATGTTCAAACTAAAAATTTGCATTGAAAAATTTAGCAATATCAGTATATTTCAAAATCACTTTAAGCGCCTCCAAAAGTAAAAAAAATGGTATCTACCTATTTAGGCTTTCAGAGCTGTAAGAACTACATCCTTTTTAAAATAGGCATCCATTTCATTTTTGAAATGCACTTTTTATACTGATTGCTAGAAAGGGCAAAATCTATAGTGGAAGTGCTGCTGAGAAAAGAGTGAGCATACTCATTGTTTTCTGGGAGTTTGAAAAGGATGCTAGGACAGGATACATGCCTATTAATTTGTTTAGAATGCAATCTCTGTTTAGATTGCAACCCTTAAGCAAAAACAATCACAAAGGAAATCAGCTACATTTTTGAAAATGATTACAGACTCTACCTTTTTAAAAAGCTTTAATCAGTGAACAGCATTTCATTCCTTCACCTCAAGGCTTTTTCCATTAACAAACACCCTTTTCTAGTATAAAGTTACTTATTTCCAGTACTTCCATTATCTCATGTATTAGTGTGGTACTTGCTTCTCCTCTTTGACTCACCCTGAACTCAGTGTTGCATCCCTTTCCACATATCTATGTGATTTCTCTCTTGTGATGACTAGTACTACACATGCTATTTATCTTAGATTTCAAGTTTCCAGTCTGAGGAATAATCAAAAGAAATCACAGTTCTGACATGATTTAGAATAAAGACCTCAAAAATAGTTACAGTGCAACCCAGACAGTTTATTTTCTCTCTCCTCTCTGCTATTACATCCAGATATCCACTCTCATTTATTTTGTTGCTTCCATAATTTTGTTATTCATCACACTTTCTGGTAAGTTTTCCATACTAAAGATAAACCCATATTAAACATTATTTGCTGTGAATACTAACAGCTTGAAATACACCACTGATGTATACAGCTTGTTCCATCATTCTAAGTATGCCATAGATCAAGCTATCTACCTGTGATGGTGAGCATATTAAATCACTTGAAGTTCCATTTGCATGATCATCTTTCCAAACACTCTTGCTGCGGTGCTGACTCAAGCACTTTGAAAGGCTCACTCGAAATTACTGTTTAAAAAAAAAGTGAACATTGTCTCACTGAGTATGCAGGAAATTAAATGTGTTAGGACTTATCCATTTCAAATTAGGTTCAGCACATAACTGTCTAATGTGAGTGCACCTAGCTATAGTTTACATTTGTCTCTCCAGTAAGCTTTTTAATCAAAAGTAATTTAGTGTTAAGCATATCGAAAAGCCTTTCATTAGCCATCGATGGGACGTGATTTATTCATATGCTGTGTGACATACGTTGCTGATGCAATCATCTACCACATCTCCAATTTTAAATAAGCCTTTCAGTTTTGGGTTGATATTTATGCAAAGGAGACGTGATGAGTCCTTGGATCATCTTCATGGCCCTCCTCTGGACCCACACCAACAAGTCCATGTCCTTCCTGTGCTGAGGACCCCAGAGCTGGATGCAGGGTTCCAGGCTGGGTCTCACCAGAGCAGAGCAGAGCAGAGGGGCAGAATCCCTCTGCTCAGAAGCCCTGCTGCCCACGGTGCTTTGGCTGCAGCCCAGGAAACAATTCGATTTTTGGGCTGCTGGCTCACAATGATGGTTCATGCAGAGTTGCTCATCAACCAACACCCCCAGCTCCTTCTCTCAGGGCTCTCACAACACTTGCCCTTGTTGAACTACATGAGATTTGCACAGACCCACCTTTCAAGGTTGTGAAGGTCCCTCAGGATGGCATCCTTCCCTCCAGCATCAGGAGACTGCACCACACAGCTCGGTGTCTTCAGCAAAATTGCTGGAGCTGCTCTCCATCCCATTGCCCACGTCACAGACAAAGATGGCAAACAGGTGTTATGTTATACACAGGCATTTCTTATAGTTCCCAGGTTCTACTGCTTAGCAGCTGTGCACTTTTTAAAAAGTCCCACTTAGACTCCTTGTATTTCAGTTACCCACCCTCAGACTGAAAAAAAAAAACCCAAACAAAATACCGCAAACAAACAATCAAAAAGCCACAAAGACATGAACAAAAAAACCCAACTCAAGCTCATTTTGCCTAGTTAGGTTTAAGTCCTTCACAAAAAGTTTCTCAGAGAGTAGGGCTGAAACCATACTTTTGGATTTCTATTGAGGTACATAAGAATATTGTTTTAACTTCACTGAAGTAAAAATTTCAACTTCTGTTTATACAGTAAGAATCAAGAAGGGTGACTTTAGGTTTGCATGACCCAAAGAATGTCAGTAAATGAGAATCATATTGCCAGTCTCATAGCAATATGCAAATCGCTTGTGCAACCAGTCAGACAGAAGCATGAATAAATAGGCATTTCACTTTGGTCACTCAGATAACTCCACAAGACCATGTGTTATCTCACACATTTATGTTAAAAAAAGATGTATTTTTGAAATGTTTTTGAGAAAGTGCTGAGTGTTTTCAGCAAATTGAAAATTAAGGTGTTTCAATATACTACAAAATTCCTAGGTGTTTTCTAAATACAGACTATAATGAGGCAGGCCAGCAACATTGTGTGAAGAGTTTCTTACTTGACTAAAATAATTGAAACAAATTCAACAACATGCCGGAATGAAATCCTTAAAGATGCATGCTTAGAGCTCACAGGTTAAGTTACACAGAAGCAAATATTTTGGATTTCCTCAGAAATGTGCATTTCTACAGAGCTGCCTTTATTATAGGAAAACTGGTGACCATGTACAGTAAGAACTGTTCAGATACTCTACTGGTGAAAATTAGCAGGCTCTTGTCAATTTAGGAGATCAGGAGAGTAAAAGGAGAGACAAGCAGCCCACCAGCACTGAAAGTGCTGTAATATGTATTTTGGTGATTCATGTCATTATGTCAGGGAAATTAAATCACAAAACATCTAAAGATACAGGTTTTCCTTAAAAATGTAATGTATAACCCTCCCTTTAAAGCTTTTTTTGTTTGGTTTGTGTCTTTTGCCCTTCAGTGCCTGGTTTCGTGTATCAGCCACCTCCACGGTTTGTTTGTAGAGACAAATACTTCTAGCTTGTTTGTAAAGACAAGTTAGTTACTCCTATAAATTATTTCATTATATATTTTTTTTTAACCTTTTACCGCAAGTTGCTGGCTATCACTGTAAGTTACTATTGTGTATTTTTACCACGATGTAATTGTCTTAGAAAATGATTTACTTCTTTTGTATAGAGAAACGGCTGCTTATTTGGACTTAGACCTCAAGCACAGCTGACAGACTGCGACCCCCTGAGAAACTGCCCATAAAAAGGGCAGAAACCAAGGGAGAGAGGGACGGGGAAGTGGAGCCAGACTACGTGCTACATCCCCAGTGCTGTTTGCTCGTTCCTTATTAACGAACAATAAATTGTCTTATTGATTTACAAATTCGATTGGCATGGATTATTTATAACAGGGCGTTTTCATATATCCTGAGGAACCCAATACAAGTAAACATCCATCTCCCAAAATAGTTGCATCATTGCTAAAATATAAAATACATATCATTTCATGTGTGGCCTCCTTTCCTCAGTACGGACCTAGTGTCTTCCTCAAAAGTTAAAACTGAGGAATAGAAACTGAATTTTTTCACTCTGATTTTACCACAACCACTATGAAGGATGAAAACTTGCTTTTACATACTCTTGCTATGTGCCCATACCTCTGTCTGTTTCTGCCAGCCTCTTTCCCTTTGGCAATATTTGAACTTTATGTTCAATTTCAGCCAAATAAGACAAAGGAGTCTCAAAGGAAGTTTCTTGGAAATAGGCAGGCAAGGAAAAGAGAGAGGCCGCATTAGCGGCCCAAAGATGGAGAGGCTCAGGCATGCATTCTGACATTATTAATCACCTGAGATACCCCCAGAAAGAGAAACTTGGTGTTCCCCAGCAGTCTCTGAATATTCCAACTGCCAGCCAAGATTATATTGGAGCACATACCTATTAGACCCCATAAGGCACAGTCATCCACTGGGAACCAGGCCTTAATAGCATTGCAGTTCCTGGAGGAACTGTTTTTCTCTCCCTCTCTCTCTCACAGTCCTGCTCCCTCTTCTTTCACTGTCTCAGAAATGAGCTTCATTTTTTATGCATCTGTGATAAACTGTTAAAAGTCTGCTAAAACAGCCTCCATTGCTATCATCCTGACTCTGCTTTGCTCCTGTGGTGAAATGCAGCCTCTGAGCTCTTCTGCTCCCCATGTATTATTGCACCCAACCCCTGGGACCAACAGCCTCTGCTTATCCATTACTTCATGCAAACAAGGAAGGCACAACAGCCCAGCAGCAATAAAAGAGCAAGGATTACCTTCTGTGCAGGCTGAAAGGGAGTTTTCCCTGTCTCTCATCACCAGGAAAGTATTCTCAGCCTACCTCTTGACAAGAGAACTCCCTCCCTGCTCACCTGTCTGCCCCACAAAGACATTCCTAATCTGTAAGGGACTGTCTGGTCATTTACAATTTATGTGTATGAGTCAGGATGCTCTCAAAAGCAATCTTCAACTAAGTTGAGCAGAGAGTGATACAAAGACAGGAGCAACTAATTTGCAATGACTCCATCTGTAAAAAACAGTATCATTTGAATTATGAACGGACATAATTACTTGTATTTTCTATATAGAGTCATCTATCTCAATAAAATAATACTGTCTGATCAAAGATGAATTTTATGATGTGGAATTTGTCAGGGAAAGAAAACATATATTTTACAAAGCAATTCTATTTTTGCACATTAATCCAGCAACATTAAAAGGATGCACAATGATTTTAATTTAAGCAAAATAATCAAAACTATGTAATTAAATTGAGGTTTTGTCATATAGAAATTCTAAACATTTTATTCCACCAGCGAAATGTGCTGATGCATGTGGAAAATCTCTGTACCTAAAGCAGACAGAAACAGATTCTGGATACACATTGCCATCTTGTGGAGCCCTCCCTGACAGAGCATGCTGCAGACACTTGAAGGTTTGCTTTACTTGAGAACCACTCAGTTTGGAGCTGGTATGGACGTTTGACATAATTTTCTAAGATGCATAAGCAGCAAATATTCTTATATGCAGAGTGTGCCGCCAGACAGAATGTTGCAGTTCAGGCCTGCTGAATCTCTGCTGGGATATCTTAGTTGGGAAATAAGACAAAAAACCTTTCACTCTTAAAGCACTGCTTCAAATCAGAAGTAAAACAAATAAGTACACTTGTCTCTTCCATTTTACAAGAAGTATATAACTGCTAAAGTGCTCTGTTTCACATTTAAGACCACACTCAACAAGCAAGGTTGAACATTTATTGTGTTCAGAGAGATGTATCCCTTAGGGCAGGTTTGAAGAAGAACAGTGGGACAATGGGGAAAAATCTAAAGCTCTCCTACTTAAGGACTAGCAATTTGTAGACACAGACATGCAATTTTGTCAGCTCGGCGAGTTTCCAAACACTAAATTTCTTTCAAAAAATGAGATATTTAGCAACAAGCTCAGATGAGTCAGGGAGTTCTTTGTGGAGTGATCAATCAATATCAAATAAAGCAAGCCACAGAAATATGAGTCATATCACCATAATACAGAGGAAATAAAGAATCTTGCCCTTCTAGCTCTTACTCCTTTGGTGGCCTTTTATTTGCTTGGTCTCTGTTTATTCTCGTCATTAAGAGTAATTTCCAGCTATTGCACTTCAATTTCAGTTTGTTTGGATTTTTTCCTATAGAGTCAACTCACAGATGAAGAAAATTTTGTCCTCCTGATACAGTATTTAACAACCTCAAACCACAAACTCACATTTTTTTTTTCTCCTGAGTCAACTAGCATTAGCCCTATAGCCTTTTATGTGTGAAGTAACAAAGCCCAGTACACCCTCTAGCAATATTACTATTAAATTCATCATTTGGGACAGCTGGTACACTACAGTGTGAGAGATTGCATGTTCTTCCACATTTTGTTTTTGATGAAGGCTATCCTCACAGAGGTTTCATAATACTTGGATCAACAATTTGCTCAGAAGCTAATGAAAGCTGAACCCCAAAAACAATGACATTGATGGACAGTCACTCTGTAGTCAACATGACTAAGATGTGAGGTAGGATGAAAATCATCCCCACATGGAAATGAGACAAATGGATTTCTAGGCAAATAACATGGTTTGGTTGAGCAAGAAGATGTGGCTGCAGTGTCAGAAGAGAGGAGCAAAGATAAATCCACCGCACCTCAAAAGATAGATTTGGGGTAACTCAGTGATACTGTCAAGGTTAGGCAAAGATGAAGACACCCACTTTTAATCAGTGCAACACAGAGTATGCACTGCTCAGCCTAGAGATTAAACAGATTAATTAATGGTTGTGGTCTTTTTTGTAGACTACCACTGGTGAAAAGGATAAAAAAGGTCATTCTTTGCTGCAAGGTGATGTCATCAGAGGTGTCAGGAAGGGATGTTACAGGTGTGTACAGCAGTATACTGGTAAAAACAACAACATGAGTATCACTGTTCTCTAAGCAGAAGGAACACAGATTTGGATTGACACGAAGTTGTACTAGAGCAATGGCTGTGAAGAAGAGTTTGCAAGCTACATTTAATACCACCTACAATCAATAAGTTCTTACTGAGTGTTTATTCAGTTGCTTTCGTATAATTTAGAAAGGAGAGGAACCATAAACAGAAGTGCCAGAAGCACATGCTAGTAGTTACACGTACTTGATATATCAAGCATATCTAAATTTCATCAAACTTCTAGGCAAAACTACACCCACTGATTGCAGTTCTCTACAGATGAACTATGCATTATACACTTCTATGAATTTAGTACTTCACGCTCCAATTTTCATTGAAGTGTTTTTGTTCAATTTTTGCCCCAAGGAGGAAATAATATAATTGTTTTTTCCTTGTATACCTTCTTTAAAATAATCGTTGCTACCAAGCAGGAAGGGCCCAATGAAATTAGGAAAAAATGTTCAGAATTCCAGTCACAGACTGGGTTGGCAGATAGGATCAATCAACCACCTACATTATGAACTGAGCAATTTTGTTAACAGCATCATTGAAAGAATAAATATACTGTCACATAATGTCAGTGATTCAGAATTAAGTGTTATAAATGTCAATTCTTACAAACTGTGGTGGCAAAGGTTAGAAAAATATCTTAGGTTATTTTCCCAGTCACTGTATAAAGGTGATTCAATATATTCCCCTAATTCCAAAAGTTGTAACTAAAAAGAATGTCTTTGGCACATTCACAATGCACCTCTTGCAACCACCATACATTATACTCATACAGTGAACTAGTTAACAATGACAGCTGGCACAAAAGTTTTCTCCCTAATTACAGCTAGCTCAGAAATGCTCTGATTCTAAATACTATGGACCATGCAGTAGAGAATCTCACCTCATACACGCTTTACTAGCATAATTTCTGCTGACAGTTGACATACAGGAGCAAACAAAAATCATTTATCCTGTAACATTCTTGTGCATCTCACTTTCCTTTGAATATAGCTCAGTATAAAGTTCACCCTGAAACTTCCATAGCTACAAGAACAATCATATTGTTGCTGTGTAACATACACTAAGCAAATTAGAAAAAAAACCAACCAGAACCATATAACTCAGGATAAATAAAAAGCAAAATCAGTTTATCAGACTACCTGTCACACATTTGTATGCAGTGGTATGTCCTGTCATCTGAGAACTAGGTTTGATTTCTAGCACTCTGCAAGGATATACAGCAGAATACACACAGTAAGAGGTGATCTTGTAGTTTCTAAGACAAAGTACATTGATACACAACCACAAAAAACCTTTGCCTAGAATCCAGCATTATAGCCAAGGAAATCTGAGAAGATCTAAGGCTTTAACCTGGAGGACAAGAGAAGCTCCTGAAGGGAGCAGGTGCTTGTAGAAGATAGAGACCAGGAGGCTCTTCCAAAAGATTCTTTTTGAAAGTAAAAGAGGCTGTCATTCTTTTTTTTTTTTCTTTTTTATTCTTTCTTCTTTTTTCCTTTCCTTTTTTTTCTTTTTTTACTTTTCTTCTAAGGAGAATATCAGATAAGTCTTTAAAAACAGCAAATTGAATTGAGACTGTAGGCCTGTAATATCATTAAACACAGACCATCAACCGATCACAGCAGTCAAAAACAAGCAGTGACCCTCTGATCTGTCTTCCACAACAGTAGTGTAAAGAGATTATCTCTGGTTTTAAAGGAATATAGTTTATCCAGATTTTTAACATTACAACCAATGGCAGATTTGGCCCAGCTTGTTCAGTGGCCACCACGGCTCGCAATACATATGCAGCAATGCACAGATGTGCAGTGAAGTTGAAAAACATGTTCTGACTTTTTACAAAGTGTGTACAATGAATATTAAACAATCCCCTGAAGTTCACACTGCCACTCGCCCAGAACCACCATCACAATCCCAATTTTACACTGCACTTTGTGTAATGTTAATGACTATTTAAACTAATTCAGAGCAGATGTGTAGAGTCAGGGCAGTGACAGGGATACAGCATATTATAAGTGCAAATCTTACTGTAGCTTTATATATTCATTTTCCTTCTTCTTTATTTCATGAAGACTTTTTCTTTCCAAATTTGAAAGAAAGGCTATTTTTGATAGCCTTGGAGGATAGAAAATGAGGTTTCCACATCAAAATGGTCAAGATATACCCATAGGCCAATTTTGATTTAGGAAAAAGGAAAAGCTGCCATGTATTAGAATACCATGTTAAAGGCTGGAGAGATCGATTGAATCATAAAGGAAAGGGATAGGAAGCTTCATTAAAAGTGTGGTATATGGAAATTCTGTGTAAGCCACAATGCTTTGTAACCTCATATTTGCCTTTTAAATATATTTGCATCAGATTTCAAAGTATTACAGCACCAAAGTATCAGGAAGCTTTAGCTAGGCAATAAGAAGCAAAGTGATGTAAACATCCAATTGTTTACATAACTAGAAAGACTGCATTCATGATGTACAATCTTCATTAGCATACATCACTTTTTCTTTCCATATTCTGAAAAATACCCCAGCTAATGCATCAATTAGAGTAGAGTCTGATGACTCCATTTTCTGGAGTTCACTACAGCTTCCACTTATTAACTCAAAAGTGCATTGTCCTTTTTAGTTGTTAGAGGGTTTTTTTCTGACAGGGTTTCTTATGGTTTGAAAGAATCAGCATTCAGACAGTATTCATTTTAGGCTGTGGCAAACTAGAGTTAATAGGATGTACTCTATCCTGGCTTTGTACCTATATTCTCTCAGTGGGTGCCTTTCCCAAATCACCACTCCAGTAAACCCCAGTCTAAAATTAACTCATTATTGGACAAATATATCTTCTGATAAATGCTTCCTTGAGAAGGTAGTCACAACCTATATTTCTTTTTTTGTCACAGCAGGCACTTGCACAAAACTGAACTGTAAATTCTCTACCAAGTATATTGGCACCAAAACATGCACGCCTGGAAATTACTGAGTATCCAGAAGAACCTACTTGGTGTCAGAGAAAGTTCTGCTCTGTCTGAAGGAGAAGCAAGGGCTTCTAAGAAGCTGTAATACTTTTCCAACATGGACATAGGATGTCAAATCTAGGGACACAGCTAGATTTTAGATACTCTAAAACACCCTCACACCCTGGTATTAGATATGGCTGTATGTTTTAATTTGAGATATGTTTTATATAGCACATTATATTTCTAGAGAAGTTCTTGGCTAGAAATGTGTCCACATTTCTATATTATGTTCTTATCTTGGCTTATCAGACCCATTCCTTACTTTCTTTTTCATCCTTCCATGCTCAAAGCAGCACAGTGGCAGGTAAACTGGCTGCAATAAGAACTATGCTTTTTCCAGCACAGAGATAATAAAACTGTTGCTGCTTTGGATTTGCAAAATGTTCATGAAGTGGCAGGTATATGGAGACGACTGATCAGTACCTTTCTGAATGCATGTCCAAAAGTTAGAAACAAAGTATTGGGGAAGGGAGGGAAGGGAGAACCACCTAATCTACATACTTTTAAAAACTCACGTTGTTACCTAGCTCTCCTTGATGTTTACTCAATTTACAGCGTCTTCTTCCCTAATTAAAATAAGGGAGATTTTCGTTAATTTTTGAGCAGATGCATAACCTACTTTTTTACTACACTGTATAAATAATTTTAAAGCCAGACAGCTTATTTTAAAGACTCATTCTTTCAAGCTGCAATTCTGGGAAAAAAATCTGAGCACAGAAAAAAAAAAAAAAAGCAGGAAAGGCTTGTGTTGCCTGAACACAACTCCTGCCAAATGTATTCCAGCAGGATTTTATTTTACCAGCAGGACTTCATTATACAAGCGTTTTAGCAAAAAAATTATGCCACTAAAGGGCAAGAAAAAGACTGTAGGAGCGTGGCGGGGAGGGGCCAAGAAAACCTAAAGATTGAAAAACAAGAAAGAAAGAAAAGTAAGGATACAGAAGCAGAAGGGCCAGCCTTTTACTGAAGCCACATAACAAAAATAAGGTTACACAACGTTAGCCACATTCAGCCTGACTGAAACCTCAACACCTGAGCAGTGCTGGGCTATGCTTTCCTGACACCATGTGGCTCGTCTGTAGAGGTGCATTCTGTCGGCCACCTGAACAGCCCTCAAAGGGCTGGTAAAAGGAAGTTGTATTTAAAGATGTTTCTAAGCCCAACGGTCCTCAGCCCACTCTCAGCTGAATTACACGTCCTAGGATGGTCTTTCATACGAGAGCCACATTATGCCACCTGAACTTTATTTTCATTTCACTCCAGCCCTTTATATTTCAATTTTCCTTCATTCATACTCAAAATTGTGTTCAATTTAGAAGTCAGATTAAGCATTTTAAAAGATCCTAAGAGGAACCATATGCACATGTGTGAAATAAACCACCTACAATTTTAAAAACTACTTCACAGCAACAAAAAAGAGCCCCAGCACAAGTTGAACCCAAGTCTGACAGGTAACAGACTTGACCCTTCCCATACTGCTGTTAGAGAAGCAAGCCAGAAAACAAAACATACCAGCCAAGAAGAATTGCAAAACAAATGCCAGCATGATCATCATTTCGTTGAGACAATTTGTGTCCCAAATTTAATGATTATTGAGACCCAGATGTCTTCAGAATCTCTCAGCTGTAAAAAAATCTGCTCTTACTAACTGTGATCAGCATTCAGGAAAAAAATCCACTTTCCTTTTAAATGTTTATATCTAATTAACAATTAAAATGAGTACAATTATGTTTATTTTTCCTTCATGTAGCACAGCCATCACCACAGTTCCTATGCATTTTCAAATCTTTAGGTCATTCAATGAATGCTTCACAATGGACCCTGAACTCCTTGTGTCTCCAGTGGACATTTAAACCAAGCATGTTCAAATCCTCATTTTCTTGCTGATTTCTTTAATTTTTAACCTTTCTATTAATATAATTCTGTCAGCAGCAGCATACACACAAAAAAGACTTTCCTAACAGACAAGCATTGCAAATTGCAGTTTAAATTCATTTTTATTTCATCCATTAGCTTACTTCACAGTCAGGTGACTTCATTGAAGAACCTTTCTCGTCTGCCCAGAGCTTTTTAACTACAGAATTTGCATCTTGATCTTTCGCATCAAGATGTAAATGTAACAAAAAAAAAAAAGAAAAAAAGATTAAAGGCTCTTGAATGGATACTAGAAGTCAAATAAGAGACTATGTAGAATCACGGAAAACATAGAAACTTCTGGTAGTTTATTTGTTTATGAAAAGGAAATTAACGGCAGCATTTACACAAGATAAAGCTGGTGTCTATCTCCAGCTTCAGATATAAATCATTACAGCAGCTTTGCTCCAGTGATGATCAGCAATTTCTCAGTCTTCATGTTAACCCATTGCTTTGCAAGAATCATCTTTGATAATTGAAGACACTTTCTTTCTTCAAAGAAAGACAGTGTCATGAACATATCATTATCATATTTAATTTCTGAATAGATTCACTTCCAATTCCATTTGTTTTAATTTTTCTCCCCTGTTTTCAACTGTTATATCCAGTGGACACTCTTAACATCCTCGAGGAGGAGCCTTTTCAAAGAGACATTTTTACTAACAAACAAGAAATGCAACTGATTTCTATTGCAGTTTTAAGTATATCATAGTTATCAAGTAACAAGACACAACTACAGAATAAATAAAACGAAACAGATTTTACTATGTAGGTAGAACCTGAACCACCCTGGGATGTCTTTGGAATCCCCTCAGTAAAAGTTTGTCTTGCAGGGTGTCTCCGTTTGGGAGGAAGTGAGTTTTTTGGGAAGTTTTAGTTAAACCAATCAGTGGGCAGATTCGAATATTGACACCTGGTGTGACCACTGAAGCCGTGAGTCACCTCTGCAGACACACGGGGTTAAAAGCAGAGATTTCCCAGAGTTCGCTCTCTTTCGCCCGTGGTAGCCCAGGGCCGTCTCTGCCCCGCCCGGCCACATGGCTGGGTGGGGAGGGGAGCCATGGAGGCCCAGGCTGAGGTAGGCCGGAGCCCCGGAGAGAGAGAGAAGGTGGAAGGGAATGGAACCGGGCCAGCCCTGCAGGACTGAGGGGTGGAGAAAACACCGAGGGATCTTTTGTCCCCCAACCCCAGAAGAGAGAGCGAGCGAGCCTGTGCCGGCAGAGGAGGCGGCAGGGGGGGGTGATGCCCAGCATGTGGGAGTGCCACCGTGAGATCTCAGTGCCCTGAGGGCAGCGGAGCTCGGACTTTTAACCCTTTCCTGGGTGAAGGAAACTTTGTGAAACATTAGTCCTCCTGGCTGGTGGTTGGAGAGAGAAGAGAGACAGTCTGGGACCTGAGATGTTAAGAAGATGTGGAAAAGCTGAAGTGGGAGGAGATGATGGAGTGGCTTTTTTAGCTGGACTTTTCTTGTATAGCCATAGACTGAACCAAGCTACCTGTAATACATGAGACTGCATTTGGGTGGATGCTATAGCCTGAGCCAAGAGACTGACCTGCTGTAATGATATTATATAAAGGAGTGAACAGAGGAAGATGAAGAGGGCGTGGTGGTGCCTTCCATCTTCAGGGAGAAGAGCTCTGTTCTTGAGAAAACCCTCGGCCCCAGGGGATGAGAAAATGGGGGGGACTGTTGTCCCAAAAATGAGACACGGTTGTTTTTTTGGCACTTGGCAAAGCATCCTTGAAGAGCATGCTGTGAGCAGTTTCGGTCCATGGACGGTGGTGAGAGCACTGTACATGGAAGGAGCATGTCACGATGGCAGAGTTTCTCCGGGCGGTGCCACGTGTGACAAAGAAACATGGGGAGTTTCAACCCTGTTTCGTGGGGAGGACTGTGGTACAAGAGAGACTCCTCTCTCCCCTGATGGACTGAGAATTGATTACTTGAGTGTTGGTAACTTGATCAGGACTCCAAGATTTTTTTTTTTGTCTCACTGTGCTTTGGTGAATTTGGGTGGGAGGAGGAGGAATGGTTTAAAAGGTGTTCACTCTGTTTTCCTGTGTGTTTTTTTGATGTTAGTTTGTAGTTTAATAAAATTATTGTTTCTCTCTCTTTTTCTAAGTTTTAAGCCTGCTCTGCTCTGTTCCTGGTCACATCTCACAGCAGTTAGTTAAAGAAAATACATTTTCATGGGGGCACTGGCATTGGGCCGGTCCCAAACCTTGACACAGGGGCACAGCATGCTATGCCAAGAGACCATACCCATCTGGTTTTGGGCACAAATGTGGGGGTTTCTGTACCTAGGGGCTGCAAGGGTGCCCTGCAGGGAGGAATTCAACAGCTGTGCTGTGTAGTCACAGCTGTTTCCAGCTGGCTCTGCAACCACTGTGCACCCCGTATCCCACACCAAAATTCCAACCAACCACATGGTGCCTCTGTTCAGACATGTTTAAAAAATGTGACAGCTGCCAGTAAAGGATGAACAGGGAAGACATATGATGGGGATATTGTGGATGGCATGGATGGAGATGTGCTCTTCAGAGGTTCTCCATATGCAGAGGAGGTGCTCTGAATGGACTGCAGCCCACAGTGAGGATGCCCTGAAGGGACTGTGATGAACTAGTGACACACACTAGAGTAGGGACACCCCTGAAGAGCTACAGGCCATAGATGATCACTACCAGTACCGAGACATTTCCAAAGGGACTATGACTCACAAAGAACATATGCCAGGGCAGAAACTTCCCAAAGAGATGGTTACCCATGCATAAACCACACTGGGGCAGAGGAAAACAAGAAGAGATTGGCAGAAAGAAAACATTAGGTGTTAAACCCCAACTTCAGCTCCCCAGATTGTAATTGTTTTTCTTATGAATGGCCCCTGAATGGAACCCACCAGCTCAAGATAATCTTACAAAAGATCACGTGAGAGGTACATGAAAGTTGCATCCCCCACCAGCTCTCTGCACAGTCAGAGATAATAGGTTTGTTTTAGGCCTAGAATTAAGAATTTCACAAATACTTGTTTCCTCCAAGTGCTACTATATACTCCAATCTTCTGAAAGACTATTAAATCTGAAAGATTATTATGTGCAAGTCACATGAAATATACGTTGTATCATTTCTTCTTTTTAAGGTAACAAGTAACTGTCATATAGTTAGAAAAGTTAAGTTAGATAGCAGGCATTAACACTAATGACTTCACAGGTAGTAACCTTACTTCTAAGATGTAGTATTAAACAATACACCAGCATGGTGTCAGGCTGAATTATCGGCGTCACTGCCTTTTAGAAGCAGTATTAAACCTATATCTGAAGTATTTATCGTCCTCAGAGAACTGCAGTGCACTGTGAACAAGGTTTTCCCTGGAGTTCTGACTAAATCACATTTTTGCAATTGCATTCTGTCAAACTAAATTTTCCACTGCATTTTTGTTTAAATACTCTACACTCCTTTGCCTCTTGTCTTCAACTGCTGTGCTGTAGCTGTGCACACTTTTAGAACCCCACATGTCAAGAAGTGCTCGACAAGGTCATGCCACAGCTTCAATGAGAAAGAGCTTTTATTTCACTCAGACTTGAGAAGAGTGGTACAACTACACTTCCCCCTAGAAGTACAAGTCATGCACAGTTAATTTGAAATGGGACAGGCTAGACATTGCAGCATTTACAGAAAGCATTAAGAAGCAGTAGCCAGTGATAACTTCAGTATTGCCAGTTTTAAGTAAAGGTTGTTTTTGATGCAGAATCTTTTCAAAGGTGATCCTGTAAAGGTCACACTGGGATTCTTTCTAAGTAGAATTTGGATTTTTACATTATTTTCAAGCTTCTGTTTGTTACAGAAGCAGAACCAGCAACTTTCTAGTGAAAATTGACTGTTCCAAGTTGGCATGTTGCTGAAGTCAAGAGAACTAGTAACAAAGGCTTCTGCACTCATGACACACTTTTTTCCCATCCCCTCCACCTTTTACAAGCCTCCATTGCAAGTATTGTGGCATGCTATGCTTAAAAGCAAAACACTGTTCTGACCCTACAAGTGCCACAAAAATGCACAGAAGCAGATAGTGCATCCAGGAAAATGGAATTTTCATACTCACAGCAGATAGCTCTTCCACTTTATGTGTGACACCTCTCTCTAAGAACTTGAGGAAGGCATAAAATCTTTCTTGGATTACATAAATTATTTAAATTTGTGTGGAAAGCTGCTGACATATTGTATCATTCTCTTTGTGTAAAGACTGGTCTATCCACCATTCAGCAAGCCAGCTGCTGACTCCCTGCTCTTAATGCTCTTTTCTTGTGGAACTGGAATCTAGTAAATAATTTGCTCCAGAAGATTGTCACCAGTTTCCCTCAAAGAAATCAGAATTCTTAGGTAAATTTCAAATTAGATAAAAATTCTCTTATCTAAGTGACATCAGAGATAACAACAAAGATATTTTAAGATACTTTTATCACCTGAAATCCCCAAACAAAGCTACAAGCATGTCCCGCTGAAGACTTCTCAGCTTGTCCACAATGAGTTACTGGTATTCTGAACATCCTCATGTTTTTACATGTTTTTTCCTAGAGAATCATTCCTTATTCTGATTTAGTCTCATTATTTGAAAGCTATTTCAGATAAGCAGAGTTCAAATAAGCACAGTCACAAGTGAAGTTATTCAGCAATAGCTACAGAAATTAAATTTACATCTACTTTAGTCAGAATTAACTTTCAAGTGTAAAGAATCTCCTTATTACATGGTCCGAAGCAGAGGCTGAATTACAATGACTTGTTTAGAATACAGCTACACATATTTACAAGGAAAAATAACTAAAAAGTATGATTTCAATAGTACTTTATCAAAGCTTTTATGCAAAAGTCACTGCCACAAGACACAGAGGACAGGCCACAGAAGCATCATTCCAAAGCAGATACACACACATGTGAAAAATGTATAATGGAGAAAAAGAATAATTATACATGTATTTCAAAGTGTAATAATTATAATATAATAATTACATAATATAATTTGTATAAGAATAATTATATATGTATTTTTCCGGAAGTCATTTTTAGAGTAAGATAAATATGTCACTAGACTAAGACAATCAAAATTTATTTTACAAATTTGTTTCAATAAATAAATACATACAAACAATCCCTGCCTAGATTTGCCTGCTTTAGCAATTAGCATTCCACTAAGCAGCAGGAAGGAATAAGAATTCTTCAATTCTGATTCATTCTTTTCTGTCTAACAGGCTTTTCATTTAAGAAAAGCAACACAGCAATTACTACTCAGAAAGGGACACACAAATTACATGAGCAAGATGAGATTCTTGCTGGTACAGCAATTGCAGACACAGTTGTGATGATCCCATTTGGACTCTAAGCCAGATATTTTCTCTCTTCTGATATTTTCAAACAACAACTATTACTTCTTTAAAGGATATTTAAACTTCTTTAAACTATTACTTCTTCATAGAATTAATGATAGCAGGAACACAGAAACACATATGTTTTGCAGATTGATTGTTATGACACCGAGTTAATTCATTTGTATGATCAAACTGATACTGAAATCACTAGGGTTCTATGTCAAGACATTGGAAACCATGGCAGGGCCACAGCTTGAATGCTAAAGTGCCTAATGAGAATTTTTAAACAGGGGCTGTTGATCATTCTCTGGGGAGAGCACGAGTCAATTCAGTTTGAAAAAAAACCTGACTCATGTACTATGCAGAAATGGCAGCAGCTGCATTTAACAAATGATTGATGCATAAACATCAGCATCAAGAAAACAAAATTAAAATTGTTGCAAACATTTTATAGAGGAACAATGAGGAACATAAAAAAAAAAAATAAATAGAGCTTAGAGGGAATTTTTATTCCTTTCTCATTATTTTCTTCTCTTTTTGTGCACTTTATTCCTCAGCTTTTACATGTGAAATCTTAGGTTGCAGACAGAAGGATATTGCACATTCTAACTCACAACATGAACGATGATGGTGTAATGAAACAATAGTACATAAATTTGAATTCATTTGAATGGCCTTTCACCAATATGCAAGGAAAGATAACACTTGTTTTACATTTACAGACATTTCAGTTAAAGAATTCATGCTTTATCTGATATGTTAATATATGTTAATTTACGGTTGTCTCCAACTAAAGTATATTCCATGTATCTATACTCACCTTTTTATTCTGATCTTCACTTTAACTGCTAGTTTTGTGCATAAATGAATGACTGCATTAAAAATATATTAAAAAGATAATTGAAAATAGCAATTGAAAAATAGGGAAAGAATAAATAGCTTCATTAAGAAAGAAAAATCTGGAGCAGACTGACATCTTTTTTGAAGTAAGTAACATAATTACGATGCAAACAACAGAAGGAAAAACAGCTTTCTTGTTTAAACACTGAAGATACAGAAGGGGCCATATTTTTGAGCCTTAAGCCAACGAGCATGTCTCAAAGCACCAAGTGCAGGATTCACGCCAGCATCCACATAAACTCCAGATCAAAAAGGCTTTTAGGACTAGGCCCTCCACCTCAGCTCTGGCATGAATTTTACTGGCTGTAGTAGAAGCTTTCATTGTTAACAAACCAAACACATTATTTCCACTGGAGAGGATTTTAAAGGCCCTCCTAAGAGAGCCAGCTGAAAAGCTGTAATGTCTAAAGCTCCTGATGAAGGGTTCACATGGACATTCGACAATTTATCTTCGGACCCTTTTTCTTATTTAAATAATTCCTTAAGGGAGTACCCACTAAATAAAAACTGTGGTTTACTTCATCACAGTTTGGCCCATACATCACCTTAGTCAGCCAATATTAAGAGAGGCAACAGTTTTTAGCCATTTTGAAAGGCAGAAGAGTGGACATGGGTCGCGGATTTGTAGTCCTTAGGATACAAACTGTCAGGCAAGCTTGTGAAAAAATCAAATCTACCTCTTTATGAGAACTGGCCTGGGTTTCTAATTGATCCCTCTAGCAAAGAGGCTCAAGAGATATGTCTGATGATAAAGTGATGATACTCTTAATTATATACCAAGAAACAAATGAGATCTGTTTCAAGTGTATGCTATAATTAGCACAAGCTATTAGCCTCCAGCAAAAACATTATACCATCCACTGGTTTCAAGAAGGAAATTCCTAACTGTAGCTAAAAACCAATGTTGTCATAAATAAAAGAGCCATTTGAACTGAATCTACTGCTAAGTATACATCTTATTTGCCATGAACATAGAAAATATAAATAGTACCTGGGAACTACAACCTTTTCAAAGCACACTTTTCCATATAAGCCAAATATGAAGCAGGGGGGTGGGCGGGAGGGGGGAGAACGGGAGAAGTTTAAAAAGGAACAGTACCTAAAGTCTTCAAGAAGTTTTTGTTTATTTTGCAAGATACCAGTCTTAAGTAAGGCTTAATTTTCCCTGAACACTTCATGAAATCACCTCTGCTTTTTTCACATTCTTTATTTTTTTATCCTCTCATCTGGTTTACACAAACGATAATTAGCTTACTTTCTAAGAGCCTTATTGCTAACAAGATACAAGACAATTCTGTTTGGCCTGTCTGGATTATAGCATATCTTCTACTTGTTTTTTGACCATGCCTCATCTATTTAAGTCGTATTTTGCTACCTCCTAGTTATTTTAAAAAAGATTCAAACCAATGACACTTAGAGTAAATAAACAGCATGTTCACACATAATTTACTGTTCTTGACACATAGATGGTCATCTCTGTTTCTCATTTCCAGGACAGAGAGTAGGTAGCTGCAAAACAGAAATAGATCACATTAGAGAGTTCTTACAAAATGCATTAAAAGTTCTCCTTGTGCCTTGAGGCTACATTAAATAAAATGTGCATATTTCATTTAATACTATTATTTTGTTGTGTAATAAAGTTTGTACTACTGCTCTCTGTGTAGGGTTTGCTTTACAAAACTAAATATATCAGATATAACAGGAAAAATATTTTCTCTCCATATGTCATTATAATCCCCGAACTATTTGAGTATATTTTAAATTACATTTCTATTATCTGTTGTGAAACAACAGTTAGTCAATATGAAACACATACTGATACTGTGATATTGCAGCCAGACTTACAAAGCCCTTTAGTCTGGTAAATAATCTTGAATTTTTAAAAGGAGCCAAAAAGCCAAACTTAAGCAAGCTTTGAAAAGGTAATAACTCCTCCTTCAGGGAAAAAAACAAACAACCAACCTCCCCATAACAAACAAAAACAGAGAAGCACAAACCAAACCAAACAAAAAACCACACACATAAAATCAACAAACAAAAAAACAACCACTCAAACTCAAAATAGGAAGCAAAACTAATGAGAAATAGCATTGGGATGAGAACACACAGCAGGTAACAAAAATGGAGATGAACCCACCACTTGCAAAATTACTTTCAAGGTGCAAATTACTATCCTTGCTGGTCAGAAGAATCACTCCATGATGCTATTCAAGCACACCCCCAGGATATCATGACACTAAGAGAACAATGAAAGGCAGACGTAAAGGAAAAAGACTCTTATCATAAAATCATAAAATAGTTTGAGTTGGAAGGGACTTTAAATATCATCCAGTTCTGCCTCCCTGCCACAGGTAAGGGACCCTCCTCTGCACCAGGTTGCTGCAAGCTCCATTCAGCCTGGCCTTGAACACTATCAAGGACAGGGAGTCCACACCTTCCCTGGGATACTTCTCTCACCAACCTCATAGAGAAGAATCTGTCTTATCTACAGGACGGTACACATTTTTACTCCTTTGTAATTACAGCAACAGTTTAAAAACAACTGATTCGTAGCTGGTGTTTAGCATGATGTTTTTCCCTGGAATTGTAAACACTAATTTATTCTTGCTAGTAAGTAATAACCTTGTTATCTCTAGCTAAACAATATTAGATTAACAAGAACAAATATCCTTGTGTTAAATCAACAATACATCATGTAGTAAATTGATTATAACATGTTGCTTTACAAATAAACACATATACTTCAGGCGGTGCATTTATGGTATTGATATAGGCCACACCTCTCTTGTCAAATATTTTGTGCAGCTGCAGTATATAAAGGAATTAAGGTTGCATAATTACAGCTGGTATTTTTTTTCACTAGTCAATATAGAACAAATAAATTAATCACCATCTTCATGTAATTACTGTTTTCCCTTTTGAAATGGTAGGAATTTGATTTCTTATCCACAGTACAAAGTAACCCAACCCTTGATTAATTAAATACTAGCTAAGTTTCTCTCTACAACTGTAAATTGCACTTCAGTGAAGAGAGTGACTTGCATCCTGAATCAAAATTAATAATGTAAATGCACTGATTGATTCTCCTTAGGACAATGAAAAATACATCACTCTGACAAATGTGGGGGTTTTTTTTAAGTTATCCACATTTCTATATTTGTGAGATATAAAGAAAAGAGGGGAAGGGAAAGAAATGGATATTTCCCTATTCACAGCACACATGGAAGAATTATGTGCTTTTAGTAGACTGCACACTTTGACAGTTAGTACTGTCCACAGTATCAGCAGATATGGATTCTTTCTTCCTATCTAAGTGAAACTTATGCCTGCACTTTTGTTAAGCCTGTATTAATGAAAGGCTTGAAGCTTCAGCTTTCAAAAAGTGACTGCTAATTTTGAGTGTTTCCTCTTTCAGAGAACATGTTAGAGTACAACTGCCTTCGCTTCTGTTCTTTCTCTATAAAGTGGAGGTGACAGCAATTTGTATTTGTATTCTTGCAACACTTAAGATTCTCTACCAGAAGTTAGAAATATGCTGCTTGAGGGGCTTTAGAGAATTCTTTGGCAAATATTCTCAGAAGAAAGTTGCTGTTCCTCACTTGTATACTGCTGAAATCAGTTGTTAAGGATGCGCTTCTTCAGCTACTTTCAAAAGGCCCAATTACATAAAGCAAAGTCTGCAGGCAGTTTTCATTGGCCTAGTAGGAATGATTACCACCTCTCCCAGACAGGCAGAGTGCCTCTCTTGGGCTCCTCAGGAGATTTCTTTTCAAATTGAGAAAGAATAAGCTCTCTGGATGCCCAAGATCAGTCATGTTCAGACTGACCTGGGGCAGTGTCCTCTGAGTTTGTGACACCACAGTGCCCAATTCTTTTCATGAGCAGCCTCATCCCGATGTGTGCTCCCACTCAGAGGCTGCAGCAGGTGATTCCCTACAGTGATACGACTGCCTCTTCTGATTTTCAGCTGCAGTGGCAAAGGCCCTGCTTTAAGCTCTACTGATGATCAAGTCCTGAGCTGTGCCCCTGAGTCCTGCCCAATGCTGCCCGGTTTTACTGCAGGCATAACACAACCAGATTACAGCCCATCCACTTCAGCTTCCAGATGAAGACCAAAGCCTGTCAAAAGCTGTCAGTTCTCTGTTTTGCCATGTCCTGCAGTAGTCAAGGGTAAGGCAACACATTCCCATCAGTACTGCTGAGGGAGCTGCAGGGCTGCTGCACAGCACACAGTTTGGTTTATGAACTGCCAGTGGAAGAAATGCATGGGACAGCATACTGGTAATTGAACAAGGAAGCCTGATGAAAACAACTGCCCATATTCTATTGGAATCATAGAATCACTTATGTTGGAAAAGACCTTTAAAATCATTGGGTCCAACTGCATCTAAGTTTGACAATTTTCTGAATTCTTTACTAATCTTTACTAATTTGAATTCATCACCTTTTAAATCAAATTTCTTGTGAGGACATACTGAAATGCAAGACTTAACCTGTTCTATGTGTTCACTCCTGGTAATACAAAAGAAGTGGTTTAACCCAAAGCACAGGGCATATAAGTTTGAATCACATTTACATATAGACCCTGGGACAGTCTGCCAAGAGAAACTGTGCAATTAATACAGAGTTCCACAAAGCAGAGTAACTTCTGGACATCCCCCCAGTCCTATTCTCTCTGATACTTCTTTTTTCTCTGCCCACTAAGGAAAGTATCATCATCCTCGTAAGCTTTCAGCTGACACACCAATCTAAAAGACTACAATACTCTTCAACAACCTAGTGTTTTTCTTATTTTAAGAACTGTTCACTCATTTCTGCGTGCACTCTAGCATCTTCTGCTGTTCAGCTGTCAAGACACTGGGAAGCTCTGCTTTTGCGTGAACAGGGACACTGTCTGGTGCGGTTTTTGTCTGATAGAGCAGCTCGACAGCTCCTCCAGAACAGTTTTCTATCTTGCTTACGGTCCTCTGCAGGGCCGCGGCCTCCCGCAAAAAGCACGCCGACCTCCAGGGCGGTATGACCATGTCACTGCTCCTGCTTGCACACAATTCCCGGGAAGCTCCGGGAGACTCTCCTATGTCTCCCGGGCACAAACTGCACCTCGGCTCTGGCTGACGGACGTGCAGCGGTTTCGGCCGCAGGTTGCTCGCTCTCTGCATCCCAACCCCCTAGGTCCACCTGGGCCATGGCGCGGCTGCCCGAGGTCGCTCCCACGGACGGGAACGAACCGCTCCGCTCCATCCCGGCCCCGTCGCTTCCTCGCCGTCGCACAAGGCCCCGCGCCCTTCCGCTCCAGCTCCGCCTTTCCTTTCCGCGCTCCCATGGCCGGGCCACCGGCGCCCCCGGTCACGCAGCAGGTCGGGCGGGCGCGGGGCTGCGGGCGGCGGCCGGAGCAGGAGGAGCTGCGGGAGGCCGCCCGCTGCCTGGTGCTGGACGCGGACGGGAGGAGCGTCCCCTTCCAGGCCCTGTACGCGGAGCAGAAAGCGATCGTGCTGTTCGTGCGGGTGAGGAGGGGCCCAGCCCGGCTCCCGGCGGGGCTGTGCAGGGGCGGGGGTGCGGCGGCTTAGCATGGGCTGGGCTGGAGCGGAGGGGAAGAAAGCACAAAGGAGAGCAGTGCTGCTCCGGAGACCCCCTGTTCTTTGGTAAAGTGAAACACTGTTTACCAGAAAGGAAATACTTCTTCAGCCGGGTGTTTAGGGAAACAAGTATCGTGTTCCTTGATTTCCCAGCTGTCGAAACAGATACCGCATTCCTAAAATATCTAGAGGTAAAAATATTTGCAAGGCTGCAGGCCCAGTGTCCTTGTTCAGGCTTGGATTAAACCAGTATCCTAATCCAAATTTGGTGGCTGAAATCTTTCCCATTCCTTGTTCCTGATCACCTCCAAAGTGGTGTGTGCCCAAAGTCTACTGCTTCATAGCTATGCAGTTGTATCTGTTTCTGACACATTCAATTGGGTATGTTGCAGAACTTTCTGTGTTACACCTGTAAGGAGTACGTAGAAGATCTGGCAAAAGTCCCCAAGGCATTTTTACAAGTAAGTACTTTGCTCTTAATGTGTTTGTGGCTGCAATCAAGCAGATCTGTTATGTCCAGCTACACACTTACATAAGGCTTCGAGGAATTTAAAAAAAAAAAGGCTCAGAAAAAGCACTTTCATTGTTTGCTACAATAGCAATAATGAATCTGCCTAGGAGACAAGGAAAGGATTTACCGAACTACATGTTCTGTTGCAGCAGCATTATTTCTCCCTGCCCTATTAGCTTGATGCTCTTTTTACTGTTGTGTTCAGAACAGTTAGAAAACATCTGACAGGCATTTCTTTCCGTATTAGTAGTGCCCTGGACAGCTGTCTTCTGACTGCTAACTACTGCCCTTTCCATTATGCCAGTAGGGCCGACTGATGGCTGTGCACAGAGCAAGATCAGAAAATTGATCTGGATTAAAAATAGTATCTTTTTCTATGGTGATTCGTAAGCTGCATTCGTAGTGTGTCATGCTCTCGAGGGCAGCTGCACAAACAGGAATGACAGTGACAGAAAAGAGAAGTAGAGTGGGCAGGGGTTGCTATCGACATGTATTTTTTGGGTGGTAGGAGACACCAGAGCAGACAATGATCTCCTGCTAGAAGTGGAAGGTCAATCTGTCTCTTCTAGACTGCTGATAGAAATTCTGTCATACTTTATTCCCAACAGCAGCATAGCCAATGACAGAGACTCAGGTCATTGCTGACAGCAACTCCATCTAAGTCCACCTGAGATGGACTAGGAGCTTGAGGATGAAAAGGGGTGATTTCTTTGTCAGCTTCCCTTCTCAGGACAGATATTTCTAAACTGTTTGATCAGTGTCACTCAGAAGAACATTTTCTTAATTTGGCTCCTCAAATAAATGTATATAGAGAGTCAAAAATGTCCACCCTTTTCTTAGTGCAAGTATTCTGGTTTTAGGAGGGCTTATTTTCCTAACAAGCAAAATGATTTTATATGGGAAATTATTCTATATGGGAAAGGCAAATATATAATAAAACAACCTTATATTTATTAACTGTTTTTACTGATACCTAAATGAACTTCAGTTTTGGGCTCTGCTTTAGACTGAGGCCTAAGGCTGCAGCTGCAAAAAACAGCAGTGCATATAAATGCAAGTTATATCTATCAATGGCTTCACATATGTAAATCCCAAATGTTTGGGCACCATCATTTGTGTGCTGCTTCTTTAGATGTAGGTGCAACTGAGTGGAAATTTTGAGTTTCCAATATTATAGCATGTTGCAATCAATTGGAAAGACAATCCTACCAATGCTATAGGAAACTCCAAGTTTACACAGCTGTAATTTAAAAGTTATCTTTAAAAATAATTTTTCACTTAATAAATTAATGTAGCTGCTAACTGTGGGTGATACACAAAAGTGCAGTCTCCAAACATACAAGTTATGTTAACTTCAAATAATTTTAAGTCAGGGCACTGCGATCACTAACTTGGGACACCAGATTCTGTTAATGTTTTGAAGTCATGTAGGAACACCCAGTTCCTCTTCACAGCTTCAATACCCATGTTCTGTTCTAGGAATCAAATGTGAGGCTTATAGTTATTGGACAGTCATCATATCATCACATCAAGGTAAATAAAGTAGTCATTAAATACAATGTATCCTCTATTATGTCTTAATGGTCTGTATTGAGGGATTTGGTTTGCATGAAAAGGTGATCTTTTGCAAAAGCAATAAAAAGGATAGTATTCATGAGGCAATTCTAATAGTAATACATGACTAAAGCAAATAATTAAAACTTGCAGTTTAAAAACCACCAGGGGTTGCTAAGGAAACATCTTTTCTTGATTTCACTGAAGTTTTATTTTAATAGAAGCTTTGAGGCTAAAAAATTCTCCACATTAACATAAATTACAAATACAGTTTTCAAATAAGAGGGGGGAGCATGGAGCTGGCAGGGTGTCAGTATTTTTGCTGTTGTCAGTAGACGCTAACTAATTACTGCCTTAACCTTACATGTATTACTTTCTTTTTTTGTGTCTGTCTGTGTCTGTGCCTGTATTTTGCAGCCCTTTTGCAGTTTAACTGGGTATACACATGAAATGTATGTAGATCCAGAAAGGGAAATTTATAAAATACTTGGCATGAAAAGAGGTGAAGGTAATAAAGCATCAGGTAAGAGTAGTTTTCTCACCTTATTTGGGCATTCACAAACCAAACACAAATGCTCTGATAAAATAGTATGATTGCAATGTAAAGAGAAAGTGAGTTGCCCACCAGACTGTCTCTCGTAGGCTGTATTTTGTGAAAACACTGGTAATCAGGAATCTTCAAACTATTCTTAGCAGCTGTTCATTGTTGCTGTTCTTATATGCTTTCATATTTCTAAATAATAGGTGTTTTGTGGTTTTGTTTAGTTCGGAGCCCTCATGTGAAATCAAACACACTTGTGGGAAGCATTAGGAGTATATGGAGAGCAATGACTGGCCCAGCTTTTGATTTTCAGGGAGACCCTGCTCAGCAGGGAGGAGCTTTGATTATTGGCCCAGGTGAGCTGCTTTGTTTTGTGTGAAAGTTACAACTGTCTCCTGCAGCTGTTTGCTGCCATTTCACCTGCTGTCCCTGTGGGTCCCAAGGAGACAGTTGAACTGTGTGACTTCTGTCGCATGAGGAAATCTGCAAAGGGTCATTGTGCAGTCCCATCTCCCACAGAGGTGGCATAAACCTGATCACAGTCCTGCAGAAATTGATTGGAGTGCTGATAGAACAACTGCCTCAAAGTTTGCGGGGTTTTCTTGACGTTGTGGTATTTACCTACATTCTGCTTTCACATTTGATTTGAGGCATTTAATGTGGTTTTATTACAGGGGTAGAGCAAGAAGGGGGAATTGCAACGTGACAGTCATCACATTACTAGGAAACATCATGCTACAGTAGATTTAAACTAGTTAGATGCCTCCATGTTCCTTGCTTCTTTAACATAATTAAAAATCCTTTTGTCATTGTTTAAAATACAGAATATTGTGCAGTCTACAGAACTAGTACACATTTGTACAATAACTGGTAGGTAGTCAGAATGCTGCTTCAATTCACTTACATCTTTGAATAAATAAATATGTTATTGAATAATTTACATGTTATTCTCATTCCAGGCAATGAAGTTCATTTTCTGCACCTTGATAAAAACAGGCTGGATCATGTTCCCATTAATACAGTTTTGCAGCTGGCAGGAGTTAAAACAGTGAATTTCTCAAACAAACCCCAGATTATTGACATATGACACTGATGTAATACATACTTTTTAAAATTTGTGCTCTACAAGAATAGTTCTCCAGTGAATTACAACAAGCATTGTTTTTTTCGTGTCTTTGTGGGACATCTGAAACCTTATGTAGAAAATCAGAGCATAGAATAAACTACCTGACACTAGAAATGGATACAAAAGTGCTATTTCCATTGAGTACAAGATAATAAAAACTAAAACACAACTGAGACTGATTGCAAAAAATCCTGGAGCTTATTATTCTCTCATCAAACAAACTTGCTAATATTTTTCAAAAATCATTGTTCAAGGTGCACTAAAGTAAGAAATCAGATTTTGCTCAGGAAGAACTTGGGATTCTTGCCTTCAGCATATCAACACTGGCTTTCAATCCAAGACTTCTCAGCACTGTTTTAAAGCTTCCAGCACTGTATGACAATTTTGTATTGAAATACACCTTGGAAAATCACAATTTTGAACACCTGGACTTCATTTGCGTCTGGCACTGGCAGAAGTTACGAAATACATTTCACAAATTCAAATATATATTTTAAATACACCATCCTGTATTGTCTGCAATTCTTTTGTGTGATACAAAAACATGGGTCTGTAAGACCAGAGAGAGGTGTGTCTTAAATTTGTATCTGATCAGATTATCAGTATGGAGTAAGCCAAATTATTTGTACTCCTATGAAGATTTGCAGCAGAATGTTCTTCCTTTGTATGTATGTATTTTCTCTCAGAGCAAGAGGTCTCTGAATAAATTGTTCATAGTTATTTCTGTCTTAGACAACTGAGGTAAGCATAACAGCATTCTGGTTTGCAGTTCTGGTGTATTTCATATTATCTATTTATCTACAAATGTTTATGTTCAACATCTATTGCTTTCATTAAAGTAGACATGCCCTCTTTCATCCAGCAGACACTTCTTTTTAGCAATTTGGAAAAAAAAAAAAATTTCCAAGATTTATGGAGGAGCATATCCTTCTCTGCAGTCTCTGATCTTTGACCTTCACTGTAAAATGCTACCATACATACATGTCTCAACTGCAAATTTTCTCCCCTTTTAAACTTTAATGAAATTGTGAAATGGCATTTTGTGAAGATGTTTGTTCTTGCATCCATTAAGGTCACTGGCAGGCCCAGAGTAAGGTCTGGAAAGTTTTACACTATTAAGAGTATGTGGAATTAAGTGCACTGTTCCTTGATGAAAAATAAAAGGCTTGCTTAAGAAACATAACAACACTGAACAATGAAATTCTATTAAAGATACCATGCCTTAGTAACTTACTCATTACATCCCTATTTTGATATTATGTGTTTAGAAGAAGGATATTATTAATGGAAAAATACAGTTGTCAGTTCCCTGCTTTGACTAAACAGCACTCAGCACCGGGCTAATGGTAGTCGGTGCAGATTGAACCCCTGTGCCACCGTGAGATCTCAGTGCCCTGAGGGCAGCGGAGCTCGGACTTTTAACCCTTCCCTGGGTGAAGGAAACTTTGTGAAACATTAGTCCTCCTGGCTGGTGGTTGGAGAGAGAAGAGAGACAGTCTGGGACCTGAGATGTTAAGAAGATGTGGAAAAGCTGAAGTGGGAGGAGATGATGGAGTGGCTTCTTTAGCTGGACTTTTCTTGTATAGCCATAGACTGAACCAAGCTGCCTGTAATACATGAGACTGCATTTGGGTGGATGCTATAGCCTGAGCCAAGAGAGTGACTGCTGTAATGATATTATATAAACGAGTGAACAGAGGAAGAAGAAGAGGGCGTTGTGGTGCATTCCATCTTCAG
>VZSE01008773.1:260806-334302 GCA_013398275.1 Promerops cafer
GTCCCGGTGTCCCGACGCGTCCCGTCCCGCCGGTGGTGGGCGCCGCGCGGGCTCCTGGTGGGCAGGAAAACTTCCCGTCGGCGCGATTCCCGGCGGGACCCTGGGGCGCTCGGCAGCCGCTGCTCTCCGGGCGGTGGCCCCGGAGCTCTGGCGTGTTGCTCAGCCAAGTGTTGTTGAGAGCTGCACCGCTCGTCCAGCGGGATAACTCATCCTGCCGATGTCCCGGTAGCCCGAGCCGTACCCAGCACCGATTGCCTCTCGCTGGCGTTTTCTGCCTGCCAGAGAAAGCAAACGGAAAACAACGTTAAACACGTTTCTGTCCGTTCTACACGTTGTGGGGTGGAAAAAAAGTAGCATATTTCTCCGTGTATTGGGGGAATACGTATATACACACGCACGCACATATATCTATATCTCTGTCTATATTTATATAGATATTTGTTTCTCCTGATGCCGTAATATCGTGCTTGCTGGCTAATGGGTAAAATAGTGGGCAAACGTCGCACCTCCACTGGACACGCAAGTGCCAACAGCTTGTGAAGGCAGGATTTCTCGGTGTCGTCCGTCCCGCCTTTCCATGACTCCAGGCTCCGAGCCGCGCTTTGTTTTGGCACGAGTCTGCCTCTTTTAAGGAGCCTGTTGGATCACAGCCAGAAAATTCTGTGTTTAGGTTTGAGCTCCCCAGCTAAAAGATGGCCTTGAGTTTAGTTTGCCTAAAGGCAACAACAAAAATTACTTTTTAAGTCATATGTCATAATCTCAGAATTTTAGTGTATTTGCAACTTCTCATAAAAAGCAAGAAATATCTCCCGGCACATCTCTCTGAAGGGCATGGGAAATGTCTTTGGACAGAGCAAGCAAAAATATAAAGAGCAAACATGTAGAAAAGGCACCAATGTACCTTTTATTTTTGTGCCAAGAAGCATGGTTCCTTATATTAACTGGTGTGTATCCTAGATAACAGTGTGTTTTGAAAATTTGGCATGGCAATGTAGAAAGAATGTAAACTGCCAGAGCTTACCAGATTCTTCTTTTTAAAAAGCTTTAATACTGTCAGGGAGTAAAATCTTAAATATTCCAGCCAAAAATTTAGCATTTTAGGCCTAATCTACACAGAGAAACATAATGGTGTACTTACCTACAGAACTCTAAGGCTCCTATAACTCCATATGTGTATTGTTTCTGTAGCAGCAACCGTTTATATAGGACACGATGACATTATGAGTTTAAGGGCAGTTGTGGAAACCCCTCATGTGACAGATAATGACTTTTTGCTATGAAAGTGATTTTACTACCTGGATTACCACACAGCCCTGTCCAGCTCACATCTCCAGCAAACAGATCTGTTTAACCGTTCTCATGAAGCAGTTGCTTGGATCTGGTAGTGTGTGTCTGGCATCAACAGGCCCATTAAATTACTGTATTTTCTCCTTCAAGAAAGAAGATTGCACCCATTTTAAATGTTCACCCATTTAAATTCAGTAGAGCACCTAGGCTTTGACCTGTGGTTTTTTTTCAGTGGGGTTTCACCATGTGCAGTAAATTTTATTAAAGTGCACTAGATTATTATATTTAACAATACTTCATTTTGTCTTGATCTTGCTGTGCACAGTGGCTGCTGTTTATTGTCCAATTTTTAGTTCTGATTCTAATTATAATCTAATGTTTAGTTTGCTGCTATGTCATACTTTTTTTAAAGAGAAATCTTAAAACAGTAAGCTAACAGGCTTACCTTTTAGTTCAGCTGTTTTAAAGTTACGTCAACGTTTGAAATGTCAGTTCTGCCTTCTCATAATGCAGTTCTGAGAAGTTAATAGTTTTGGACTGGAGACAAAGCATAAGGTCTTATTCTTAAAAAATGGACATACTGAAAAATATTTGAACCACTGTAAAGGCTGAGAGATCTGTGTTAGCTTATCTGCTTTCAGAAACAGTGCCAAACTTACTAAGAACATTGCAGGATACCCTTATTTTCATCTTTGCGAAAGACAGAAGCAGAATATAAACCCAAATTGCTGTAAAGATTTATGTAGCTTTTGGTGTGTAATGTTACATTCATAAACAGCAAAGTTTCAAATCCATTCTAGGAATTTTATACCCAAAATACTTACAGTAGTCATTGCATCTCTTTATTTTGTAATTAATTGTATGCATCAGCCATATGTCAGAATAACTATTAATTAGAACTGTCTAAATATTCCTGGTTACTATTAAGACTAGTTCAGGAAAGCTGTCCTTTTAAAAAGTTGTTTATTTTGGTCTGTTAAGCTGCATGGTAAGCTTTATCATTTTCTCTTTGTCAACTAGTGTGTGAGGCTTGCTGGTATGAATTCAATTTACTGGAACTGAATGCATTTGTTCTGTTTATTAGAAGCATATTCCCATATCCTTCTGATCTATGAGAGAAGTAATTTATATGATCTAAATAAAATGTAGCAGTGCTCTGTGAGATGCTTGAAAGCTGTTCATTTCCTTTCCTTGGCTGCTTTTCTTTCTCATTGCTCTGATTTTATAAAAAACATTTTAAAGAAGAGGTGGAATTATAATGCATAAACCTCAGGCAAAAGGTGTGGGTTTCTCTCTCTCCTATTTTGATTAGTTAATTCTAAAATGAAAAAACTACAATAACTATACATGGAAATAAATTCTAAGTGATACAGTGTCATGGGTAACTTCTTGACATTTGATTGTTCTTCCTGCTAAATGTATATCCAGTTAGTTTACAGAACGGAACTAACATCTTAAAGGATGTTCTAAGCTAAAGTGCACATACGTATTTTTTTTCTTCATTGAGAATCATTTTGCTTATCCTGTCAGTTGGAGTTGATAATTAAATATTTATTTTAATTTATTCATTGATATGCGGGTTGTTTGTTTTCTTGTCTTTTTCCAGGAGTGCTGGCTTGTCATTATAAACTTTGTGTAGCTAATAGAAAACTATTTTTCTAGAATGCTAAGGACACTTCTAATAAGTATCATTAAGATTCCAGTATTTTGACTGTCAACACTTTCAATTAGTTTTTATTATGCAGCTATCTCAGTACGAAAACTGTGTTTACTCTTTTATCAATATGACCTCACTTACTTGTGAGTCTTTTCAAAGTTAAGATTTTAAATACATGTTTAAGGCTTTTAATGTCTAATCCAGCAGTGAAAGTGCATGAACATATGTAGTCTCGTGTATCAGTCAAGAGCAGCAGAGTGGAAGCGCTCTATGTAAGTGAAGTAACAGTGTTGATCAGTCATGACACAGCACTGAAAATAATGCTTTCGTAGTTTCTCGTTTAAAAAAAAGTTACTTTATCTTTTTAGTGTACTTTCATTTTCCTTTTCAGAGTCGAGGCTGTTGTTTCAATTCCCAAGTCTCTCATTAGCTAAATTTGAAATATCATAGTGATGATGACTGAATGAATTTTTTCAAGGATAGAAAGACTAAAAAGTGAACCGTAAACAATTTTGCTTTTTTCCTTGACATTGAAACAGAATTTGCCTTTTATGTTATCTCTTACGTCTTTCAAATATTTTGAAGTTTTTTAAGTCAAACACAACAAAATTCCATACACCAACTCTGAATTTAGAAATACATTCTTCTTAAAATAGTAAAAACTCTTTGTTTACATTCCTGGTGATTCAAAACAGACTAACACTGGGTTTTGTTGTATTGTCAGTCACTGAGTTTCTCATCTAAGGCATCTATTTAACAATAGAACTGCAGAATTTCTGTTTGTATTAAATAATGTTTACTGATCATATGCAAACTTGTCCTGCCACTAATGTCTGTTTAATATTTAGTTGTCACTTTAGGTCATAAAATCACTTACGTTGGGAGAAGCCTCCAAGATCATCAAGTCCAACTGTAATCTTGAATTAATGAAATTTCTTTCTTGAAGGCCTGTGCAGCACAACCTGAGAAGCATCAGGCTTGTTGAGAGTGAAGGAAGGAGATTATTTTTTCATCTATAAATTCACATTAATGTGATTTTGAAGTGGTAGCTCTCAGTTTTCGACGCATCTATTCCCACAGAACACTGTGGCTTTGATAAAGAAGCAGAGTTCTTTCCCCTCTGTAACACTCTGCAATCAGCTTGGACAGTCATGCTTGTGCTAGCTTTAGTCTCACTAGCTGAGGTAGCAGCAGTAACACAGCTGTGGTAACCTGTGCCTCCGTTAGGGGTATGTAGGCTCATTTTGTTGTACATCGGATGCTTACTCAAATTAATTGCCTGCAGTGACATCTGTGCTTATGTATCTTAACTGTTTTGTTATATAAGGCTGACAAAATTAAGTGTATTTGAAGTACATCTAACATACTGCAGCCATATCTCCTAATTGCAGAGCAGATGCAGCCTGTAAGGCAGTGAGCCCTACTCTGTCGTTCTTCTGAGAGATGATTAGAAAGGTCTGCTCTAGTTTGATAGTTTTAGGACGATTTTTTATCAGAAATTTGCAGGAATTAGGAAGTGCTCAAGTTCACTATATGTAAATGAAATACTAAAAAGCTAAAATTAGCAAAGGAAACATGAAGATAATGAAAGGAAAGCCTTGCTCCTGGCAGTGCAAACCTTTGTGGAATCCTAGTGAAATCAAATCATCAGTGCTTGAGTGTATGTTATGTATAAACTCTCAATCCTGCAATCAGATCCTTAATGAAAGAATTCTCCTTTCTCTTAATTTCTGTTAGAAAAAACAACACACTAATCCTTGATTAAATAGAACTTGGAATGTGTTCAGAAAAAAAGAGGTAAAAACAGACATGGTGAGTAATACAGCATTTGTCAGATGCTGGACTGGTAAATCGGTAGAAGGGTAAATACAGGAAATTTCTTCATTCTAAAATCTCCCCATAGGAAACATGTTAAAAAGATGGAGCCTGCTGTTTACATAATAGGGAGTAATTGTTAGCAGTGCACAGGAGTGGACAGCTTGTCAGGATATTGGCATTTGACACACACTGCTCTTACTGTGAGGTACTTCTGTAAACTCATTAAACTCAAGTTTCTTTCAGGTGTTTTAAGAATAGCAACAATGAACACAGTTCAGAGATACCAGAGCAGAAACATTGCCAATAGCAATTCAGAAGGCCACATACACACTGCTTGCTCAAGATAGGAATTCTTATTTTTGCTGGACATTTTTACAAGCTGCAGAAGTGTTTCTGTAACAGTATGAGCACTGAGGATACAAGTGATTTTTTTATTCCAAATCCTGTTTTGGAGCAAAATGCTAAATTATATTAGGTCTTTGACTTGTGCAATTTTTGTCCTCCTTTTGTATTTGAAGATTTTGGATTGCTCTTTGCAAACTACTTTTATATTTTCAAAAGTGATGTAAAGTTTCTGTGAAGAAGCTGAAGTTCAAAAAGGTAGCATTTGAGTACTCAAGAACTCAGTTTGAGTACTACTGCCATTCTTCCCAGACTTTGATGTGGTTACAGTTTGTGTAAAATAAAGAGGTAGAGCTCAGTCTAGTCAATAATTAGACTGGCACTTAACGACAGATGCCATGGAGGGAAAAATTTTGGCTGCATAGTCCTGCTGTTAACCCCCAGCAGGCTGGTTCAGTGAGCTAACTCAGAAGATTTTTCCTTCTAAGGAACCTGGTGGCAACTAGCCATTAAATCAGTTTAGAAGTGGTGTGAAATTATAGCTTGGGGCTGCAGTGACGTGTTTAATCTAGCAATGCCAGTTTAAACACAATCCCTAGATATCACATCCTCTCAGTTCTCCTTTCTTCTTCCTCCCTTGCCCTTGGTTGTCTTGCACACATTAGCTCAGATTCTGAGAGCAGAGGGAAGTAAGTCAGCAAAGCAGCTTTTTGCCCTCTTTTCCACTTTTCTTTTTTCCTTTCCTTTTGCTTTTTTTCTTTGCTTCTTTTTCCTATTTTTTTCCTTTTTTCCCTTTCCCCCTTTTTTCCTTTTTTTTTTCATTTTTTTCTTTTTTTTTTCTTTTTATTTTCTTTTTTTTTCTTCTTGCTTTGCTTTAGAGATGCCCAGGGATACCTGTTAGAGTTTCTAATGCATGCAATTCCACCTTGACACAGCTCAATGATTAACACAGTGGTGGGGAACCACCCCCAAAAGTCCATCCCCAGGACTGCCTCTCTATGAAGCAGTTTTCGCCATAGCATATTTTGCACCCAGCTGGAGTATTGGTGCACTTGCTTCTCCACACATAATTCACTTTGTGGGCCAGTTTAGTTACTTCTTAAAAATGCACACATCACTCTAAATTTTATCCTTTGGCTTGTTTTCAGGGAATGATTTGGTAAATGCTGGGAGGTACAGAAGCAGGTAATGCATTTCACATCTAGTACTTGCAGCTGCTCTGCTTACACGATGGAACTATTAAATAAGCAAATTGGGAGCCTTGCTTCTGCTAGAGAGTAAGGAAATAGGTGCCCGACGTGCTTAGGACGTACTGTACTGACTGTTGCTCCTGACCTGTAGGTGTTTAAGCCAAACCACTCACATCAGGCTGCTGTTCTACTGAAAAAAGCTTTAAGTAAATGCACACTTTTTGGTGGACTTGTCTGCCTTCACCTTTGAAATACTAGTTTATTCAGGTGAGCACTGAGGATGTGACTGTTGAAATATAGATACGGTAACTCCTTTCATGGCATCATGTATTTTCAAGATACAAGTAATGATTTTTAAGTGCTGGTCACGGATGATGTTGTTTTGAAGCTTAAAGTGACTTTTTTTTCCCCCTGCTGTCTAAAAACTGACGCACAGTTTTTCCTCATCACAGATCATGTTTTGAAATAATATATGCATGTGATCTGTTTTGATACTTAAATAATATCTGTTCTAGGGAACTAATTTGCAAAAAAAAAAAAAAAGCTTTGCTTTTAGGTCTGAATTTTAATCCACATATTTTATAATTATATTTTCTCAGCGGGAGGAAGACAAATATTGCGGTGGTGCTGCAAGCCTCAATTTTTATTGACCAATTACTGCAAGCACAGCAATTTATTGCAGGAGCACAGTCAGTGTTTAAAGTTCACTGGGGCTTCAGCTTCCCTGGCCATAAAAGTAATTTATATCTATGTGAATACCACTGTTAGTTTTTTCCCCTCAGTTTAACAAAGGCAGCCAGGGCAAGTACGAGGTACCTCCTGCCTGCAGGCACACAGGCTTTGAAGGGGCACCTGGGGTGGGGATGAGAATTCAGTTGGAGATGTCCGGGTGGGGCTTGGCTGGTGCTCCCATGGGCTGCCCAGTTTCATCCCTCCTGAATCTGTTACCTGCAGGCTTTAATTGCATGGCACTACTGTCAAAATCATGGTTTTACAGAAAGAAGTGCCTGTGTTTAGTGTGAGTGTGCTTCATAATTTATAACGTGGGTTCTCAGAGGTGCAGAAGGATTTTTGGTTTAGTTTGGGGAGGGTAGTGTGTGTGCACTGGTATTTGGAGTGCAACCAAACCTGCCAAAGGAGTGTGTGTGGGTGCAAGCCAGGCTCCTGGTATTTTGCAAAGTCATCAAACAAGGAACACTTTGGGAAAGAACGCTAAAGAGCTGTGGGTTATGGGAATGCTGCTGAGCAAAAAGCTTCAATCTTTGTGTGCCTTGTTTATTTAACACTGGAGAAATAATAATACCTAATTTAATACTTAAAAGAAGATTTTCTTCATTCTAAAACATTTAATGTTGTCCCATTGACTAGTAATACTTCAGACTTTCAGCAGAAAAGCACAATGTTTATAAAAGCTTCCAATTTTCTTGCATTTCAGATCGCCTTTATTTTGCAATTCTCTACCAAAAACCAAAGAGTGGAGCTGCAAATACCCATTATTTCTGCATAGATGATGAACTTGTGTATGAGAAGTAAGTACCAACTTAGGGTTTTTTCCTGTTTTTTTACAGAAATAAATTAGTCAGAACAACAGCAGTGAGGAATCAGTCTCATTGGAGAATTAATTACATGAGTTTGGTCTTCTAAGACTTACATGCCATGATGATTTATAGACCTTTGAAGGGTTTCTTGCTTTCCCATCAGTGTTTCTTAAAAACATTTTCAAAGCAGAAGCTTTCATTGTACCCTTTCCTGTTAGAAGACACAGAAACATGATACAGCCATATAAATTCAGAAGTGCACATTGTACTGCCAGACTAAAAGCAGTGTCTTTGCTTTCTCATGTATTAAGTGGAATGTCTGAACTTCCTAGAATCAGAGAAGAAAATGGCAAAGTCAATTCAAGCCTTTATGAGCTGACAATGGATATGTTATTTCCCCTGTAGTGAACAGTGTTTGTCTTTTACATGATCTGTAATGTTGCTAATTCTTCAAATAGTTTTGATCAAGGGCATGCTTGCTGTTTTATAACGCACTAATCAATCTTTATTCTCTGTGTTCCCTTTTCTCTAGCACTATGAATTGCCTCCTTTTAAAGTAAAGCTTATGAGTTCCTCTTAAAATAGACTTTACAAACTTTTGTCACAGAGTGATACAGTAGTGAGAAATAGTTTTTAAAGTCTGGGGTATTAGTTTTGAATGGTGCTGTGTGGAAAACAAAATAATTTTAGTCCATGTTTAAAGGTGATGAAACATTTTCTCCAACAAAACAGTATGTGTTTATGTAAGAAAGCATGTTTGTTTTTACAATGATGTATGTATATCACATGCATATTATTACTCCTTGCTTTGTGCATCTTGTTAAAAAAAAAGATATTTACGGGGGTCATGTACTTTCTTCTAATAGCTTCTATGCAGACTTCGGACCACTCAATCTGGCAATGGTCTACAGATACTGCTGCAAGCTAAATAGGAAATTAAAGGTAATACTTGGGTTTTTATTCAAAAGCCAAAATTACTGGCTTTTTTTAAAAACAAAAACAAGTGGGCCAAAATTTCTTTTGTTGTTATTGTTCAGGTGCTTTCCTGTTTTCCTAATCCAGCTGAATTCTGAATATGAATGCTATATTTTAGTGAGGTGAATTTAGGGAGGAGGAGGAGGATCAGGGTGGAAAACCCACTGAACTTTTAAGAACCAGAAGATGCATGACTGTGGCAGTAACTATCATTAAGCTTCTAGAAGATCTGTTGCTAAATGAATACAACCTCTTTTATAGGAGAAGCTTATTTCCTGAAATTCTGTCTTAATGACAGTCTGCCAATATTGAATGAGCTTGAGGGTGTAGTGCTGTGTTTTTATTTGAAATATTTTTTGTTTGACTTGGTCTTCTCTTCTGATGCTGACATTCTTCAAAAATGAACAACGTTTGATCTTTAGTAGCATTGATAGCATTGGCCTGTAGAAGGCTGCTCTGCTCGTACTGCAGATTATTTTCTCTCACAGAAACTGAATAATTTTTGGGATTGGGCCTTGTTAGAGCATAGTGTCTTTAAAGTGGATTTCTTAAATTAATTAACACAACTTGCTACAAGTTAGGTGACCTTTAGTAGATGTTGGGGTGTAAAACCTGTTTGGCAGATAAAAAAGCTTTTTTTTGTTAATGTCAGTCATGGTTTACCTCTTCAAAAATACTTAGATCTTTAAACTGCCACTGAACTGTGAAAAGTGGGAAATACACAGCACATTATAGAATAAGAGTGTATTTGTTTTTTCATTCCTTGATGTCTGTCACAGATAATAGTTTGCATAATTCAGACTTGCTTTATTATTCTTCAGGTTGTAGAAGCAATTGGCACCCATGGGTGTGATGTTGCTGCTCTGTTCTTACTGGGGCACTAGCAGAATATTATCTGACTAAGCCTGAGATAAACCTGTTTAGTGGGCCAGGCTGGGAGGTGGTAAACTCCCACCTGGGTAACTGTGGTTTGCCAGAGATGAGGTTCTCTGGTTTTTGTATACAGGTTTCTCTGAAGCAACACAAGTCTATGTTAGAGTCCCTTTCCATGTCTTGTGTTTGACATGTTAGGATTTCTGAGCATATTTCTGCTACTGATCTGGAGTTTTTTTGTCTTGAATGCATTGAATCTGGTGTCTTGAACAAGTAACGTTGCTATTTAAATGCATAAAATGACATTTTATGATAGTTTAGCAGTTGATCAAAGAGTGCTGTTTCAAGCACATCAGAATCTATTTCAAGGGCCAGTTAGGGGGTAACTGCCACCACACATATGTGTGTCCTTTCTATTGAAAATGCCATTCCACCCACATTCTAAGATAAATGGAGAAACTGTGTGCCAAGCCAAGATGACACTTAAAAAAATTATTTATGATAAAGTTTAGAAATACTTTCAAAGTATTTTAATCTAAGTATGGTTCTGATCCTTAGAAATAAATGTAGTGAATTTATCTACATTTGAGTTTGAAAAATGAATGAAAAGGTGTAAACTCTTTTTTAAAATTTTTGCAACTTTAATATACCTGTGATGCTTTTGAGAATGCCACTTTCTGTTCTCATAAATGGCTATCTGTTACATAAGGCTTGAAGTCAAAAATGCTAACTAAAAATACAAATGCATTTATGAAGAAAAAGAAAATATTTCAGTAATTTGTATCAAAATTTATTTAGGCTGGATACTGGGAAAAATACTGGAAAAATCTAGGTAGGGATGTAATACAGTTTTCCAAAGCTTCTGAGGGACTACTCTACAGTATTTTTGGTTCTCTAACTACAACTGGATGAAAGGAGGTAAACAAACTCTTGCATTCCTCTGATTTTATAAAAGAAGGTGTAAAAGGTCTAAAATGCAAAATCATAATCTTGTTCATTTCTTGATACAGTCATTTTCATTGATAAGGAAGAAAATAATTCATTATACTGGCTTTGATCAGAAAAAGCAAGCGAACGCTGCATTCCTCATAGGCTCCTACGCAGTAAGTATTTCAATTTTTACATCAGCTGCTGACTGCTCATTTTTTTATACTCAATTTTTAGAACAACAAGATTAAACAATTGTTTTCTTCTTGAATAATCATTCTGCTAATGTAATTATAGTAATGTACCACATAATAAGAGACTCTCTAAAGTCTAGCAGGTATGTGAGTGAACTTGTACGATTTTAGGCCTTTTTCTCCCTACTGCCATTTCTGTTCTTAAAAAATAAGAGCATCACTGAAAAACAATCAGTATTAATATTTTCATTTAAAAAAAAGATTGCTTCTTGAAGTTTTGCCTTTTTCCAACCACACAACCTCTTTTTCTTTTTTATACTAGAAAAATAATATATTGCAGAAAGCATAATGTATCATTTCCCAGTGCATGTTTAAATAAACTTGTCCTTCCGCAGCTGCTTCTTCTCTAATACAAGGTAATCTCTTCAGTTAACCTGGGAGAAGCAGCGAGAATGTGTGATGGGCTTAGAGCCTGTATAAAGCCTGGGAAGATACAATGTGGCTGCAAAGGTACTAAGCCAAGTCTGTGGCTGCAGAGGGGTAAAGGATTGGCTTTGCATCACAACTTCATGTATTTGGTACACAAAAATGTAGTCAAGGAATAAAATGCTGAATACTTCAGGATGAATGCAGTGATGCACCATAATCATGTTCTTTTTTGACTTGTGACACACCTTGGTTGTAGCTATTTCTCTTGTTTACTGAGTAATAAAATGAAATGAGAAGCTATGCACTTTTTGATGTTGGAGATTTGAGGGATTGAAGTTCACGTAGCCTTAGGTTATTCCTATGTATTGGCTGCAAAGGCTGCACATTACTTTCTGTGATGCAGGCAGTCTCCTTGCTCTCCTCTGCATCATGCAGGGTGTTTTCTGTTCCCTGGGGGTTTCTCTGTCGTCTATATTCTATAGCACTTTTTACAAATTGAGAACTAAATTTCAAAATGTGTCACTCTTGGCATTTGAAATAGAAATGTTGCTGTAGTCCTGTGCAATCTTAAACCACGTGGAGACTGGAAATAGAGTTACTAAGCTTGTTTGCCATTAAGGGATTATGTTGACAAAACAGCTGCAACTTTTAGGAAAACTACTACTTCCTAATTATGTGATCATAATTGAGGTCCAGAGAGCGAGAGGGGACTGGCTTCAGTTATCAGCCATTATTTGGAAAAAAGTGGGTTTTCTTTTTTCCTACATTCTCCTTCTAAATATGTGTAGTAGCATTGTGTGGCACAGCAGCTGACATTCTGAGCAGAATTTTGGTACAGAAGATTAACTAATGGCAAAACAATCTAATAAGAAAATACTGTGGTTGACTGTGCAAAAGTATACAGAAAACCTAAAATAAATCTTATTTTTGATCACCTGGTAGCCCCACCATGTTGCAATAATAACATGCCGGTGAACATGAATGCTTCACCAGTCTTGAATAAAGCGCTAAGATTAATATGTACGGTTTATGACAGTCCAAAGCACAGTAATTAAAAATGGAGGTTGTTGTACAGATGAGTAGGCAGTTTTCGCTTTAGAGAGCTCCAGTGAAGGAAGTGGGAGTTGCAGAGTAAAGAAAGAATGCTCATACATATCCGTGACATGAGATCATGACTGCCTAGCCAAGGCATGTGGTAGGGCTAGTTGCAGACGCATGGCATATGGCAAAAAGGCTAGTCAGAAACACCAGTAGTTCTCAGAGTTCGGACAGGTGCTTAAGTTACTGTACTGTACACACTGAATATTTTGGCAGTTCCCCTGAAAGGCCCAGGGGAAAGTGAGCCATAGTATGAGTATCAGTCACCTCCTTGCATGTAGGCACATCTATCTTGCAAATCTGCAAGTCTAAGATAGTGAGCTAGCTCTGGCTAGATGCTGATTTTCTTTCCAGTGCAATACATTTTGGCTTTGATACTGCTTTTTCTTTACAGTAGGGTAGAGTTTCTTCCCAGTTTCATGTAGGAGGGATTCCACTGAAGAAAGATCACAGAAGAAAAACTATGCCCCTGAGGCTTTTTTTTTCTCCCATGGCATGCTTTGATGATCTTTCATGAAGAGGCAAGCTTAATTACAGAGCTCATTGCTCAAGTGTTCACACATACTTGTCCCATATTTCTGCTTTCTGAAGGGAGAATTGGATTGTTCTGTGTGGAGTAAGCAATGAACGGGATCTGTTTAGAATGCCTGATAAACATGTCTATAAGCATATTTCCTGGTTGAAAAGAAATATTGATAACTTCTTTATTTAAAACATATGTTGGCTTAAGTATCTACCTTCTTTAGTTTCAGAATACTTTGCCTTCTGTTGAAAAAAAATCCATCCAGATACTGGTGAAATCTTTTAAGGAGTTTGTCTGTAATTTTAGTTAATCAGACTGTGTCATGTTGGTATTACTCTTTCTTGCTTGAGCTGATTGTCATACTTTATTTTCTGATCTTACAGTATAAGTTGTAGGTTGATACTGTATTTTGTTTTCTGTGGATTGAATGTGTTTTCTTACTTGATTCAATTTTTTTAGCGTCATGGTATGTTCCCATTTCAACATTTTTTGCCTTAGGGTTGAGGAGCTCTGTGGGTAAGCAGTGCATTACTTTGGGGGAGTTCTGGTTCGTTCAAGGAAGAGCAAGGAAGTAGAAAGCAAATGTGGCCTTTGCAGGTTTAGTCACCAAAATAGTGCTTGTCTACTTGTGTTGAAAGGTGTTTGATAACTTAAGCACAGTTTTAGGATGCAGGTTGCTCTGTAGGTGCAGGTGCTACAAGTTACTTGTTAGGAATAACAGGCTGCAAGGTTTTCAAGAATAGCAAGGCACAGAGAGTCTGTGTAATTTCTGGTTTTGTTATCTTTTTTTTTTTAACACAGTTACAGTTAAACTATAAAACTGTAATGAACTGTATATGACTAGTTCTCCTCTGGAACTTCTATGTCCTCATAAACATTCAACTTCTGAATGTCTTTTCAAAAGCTTTTCAAAAGCTTTTCTAAAGCGTGTCTTTTCAAAAGCCTGTTGACCTCAAATTTGTATTCTTAAACAGAGTATTATAACTTCTGCTTAAAGGAATTGGGATATATTAACATGATTTATCATTTGTCATCTTTTGTTCAAATGTATATGTGTGTGTATATATCATGTGGGGATATGCTCACGTGGACTACTAAGGCAATTATGAAAGTCTTAACTGTGGTGTGGTAAGGGTAGCTGTTAGTGTTCTTGTTTTCAAGCAAAGTCTATTCTCAGTCTTTTCTTCACAGTTGATGTGTTTTAATGTTCCCCCCATTCCCCTTCATCTAACTTGTCTTTCTTTCCTCTTCAGTGGAGATAGTTTATGAACTCTCCAGACTACATACTTCTTTCTCCCCCCTCCTGCATCTGCTGCTTCCTTCCAGGTGTACTTTGATGTGACAGCACAGCCTAACTCAAGCTCTTCAGTATAAAATGGCCTTAAGAGTGAAGAACTAAGTTTGCAAATACATTGTTGTATATGTAGCTTTAGAATAAAATACTAATTTTTTTGAGTAAATCTTAACAATTTAGACCTTAATCCCTTTATTGTTCATCTTTCATCTATTTTAATTCTGTATTTTGTTTCTACTCTTTTACAGACATAATGGGAATAATATTCTTCTATGCAGGTTAGCAAGAATTTGGCGCATTAAGCCACACAAAGGGTAGCCAAAATTCAGTGTGTTGGGGTTGAATGTTGACACTTTATTTGGGTGGAGGGGGCAAAGGGAAAGAAGGGAGGGGGGGAAGCTTTTGTTCTTCACGTTTTAAAGAAAAATCTTTTCCTTGAAAGCTATCTGCACTGTTCAGGCCTTACCACACTACCAAAGCAGCAGTGGTCTTCTGAGTTGATACCTACAGTGGCTTCTCTTGATTTTCACCAGGACTTGGCTGTGGGTGAGGAAAGTCTGCTTCTTCCATCATTGCTCCTTCTATATTACGAAAGAAAATGTACCCTCTGTGCCCTGTCCACCCAATTCCCAAGCTCCCTCCTCTCCCCTTGGCTACATTAACTTAGTAACAGTGTTTTTTTCCTCAGGCCTGGCACTAATTATGTACTTGGAGGGTGACCCTCCCAGGGTACCGCCCCATGAACTGCTGTAATTCAGGTCACCTTCTCCAGGACTCATCTCTGTACTTTGTCTATTTTCTCATCTTCTTTCTTCAGGGTAAGCAGCGTTTCCTTCATCCGTTCTAATTCGTAGTATTGGTTTTTTGCCTTTTCAATTTGTTAGTGTCCTTCCTAGTTGTGGGCCTAATGCTGGGTAGAAGCTGGAGGTTGGAGAATCAGTTGGCACCCACTGGTGTGATGTTGAACTGCTCTGTTCTTACTGTGACACTTGCAAAATTATCTCTGGCTAAGCCTGAGATAAATGTGTGTAGTGATCCAGGCTGGGTGGTGGTGAATGGGTAACTGTGGCAGTACTCAAATTTAGAGTGGGTAAACCGTGTTTACCCTCAGCTGTGTTTTCGTGAGAGGTGCTTGACGAGCAAGTGGCAGAGACAAGATGGACAAAGTACTGACCTTTCATTTAAGTTGAAGTTGCCTGGAGTCTTGGCTGTCTCTGAGTTTGTGTCCTCTAAAATGGTACCTTCTCTGAGTTGTATTTGGGAAATCGTGATTAATCTTCACAGTGGCAGCTTTTCCTGGTGTTTGTACTAGGTTCTATTCCAGGATGTTCCTACAAAACTGCTTGTCTCCATAGGAGAAGAAGGGTTGTTCTTTTGGAGGTTCCTCACTCTATAGTCTTAGGTTGCTTTCTTACCTGGCATGAAGTAGTGATGTGCCCAGTCCAGTCAGTTCAGAGTTTTTTTGTACTTTCCTTCTGCTGTCTGAAAGGTAATTGGAGGTTTCTTGCTTTTGTTTATGATGAACAAAGGAGAGTCACCAGAGACAGGCAGTTATTCACTCTCTGCCGCTTTTATCCACTTAATGGCTCTGTTTCTGCCAGTGACAAAACTGTTGGCCACATGCATGTCTTCACTACAACACAAATCCATACAGGAAACTTTTTGTTATGATAAACTTCTATTTTAATTTTGCAACATCTCACATTTTGTCCTAAGGAATATTGCTAGAAATTTAATCTATGAACTGAGTAGTACATCTAATTGAGGTTTTAATGAAATAAGATATTTAATACTTTAAAGTTATGACAACTGTATGAGCTTGGGTTTAAGTCTGGTCACACAGAGCAGTTACTTGCATTTGTTCAGAATGGGTGGGCTTAATTATTTGCTGTTTATAGCAGTTCAGGCTGTCTTGGGTGAGTGACATTTTTGGAACATAGTTGTATCACGTAAAATTTGTTTGTTAGCAGTTTAAAATTAATTGTCTCATTATTTTCTGGCTTCTAAGTCAGCATGGTTGGTAAAATGTATAATTTAGGTAGCAGCCTTAAGCAGATTTTTCAGTTGAAGGTGAACAGGTGGATAAACATGATTGTATTGAGTACATCATAGATATGAATTTGAAGTGCTGTTTACAGACTTGAGTTGATCTAGTCTCTAACAGTAAATCTTATTTCAATAGGCTATTTAATTTTCCTGAAAAAGCAACAAGTTATGTCATAGATTATTATTACTAAACATATTTTGTCTTAGATGCAGCATTAGTATTTCACTTGGCAATGCCATGTATTGAGAGTTAAGATGCTTTTTTTTAACCAGAGACTCATTTCCCTTTCCACCAGGAATACTTTGCATCCTATTGTGAATATCATTCCATTGATTATAACTCCAATCTAGGAAATGGTTGCTTAAAAAATAAGGCTCGATTAAAAACACTAATGAGTCATGGCTTGCTAAAAGCTCATTTTCTGGTTGATTTTAAAAGCTCATAAATAAAGACTGGGTCACCTAATCCTGCAAACCCTTGTATTTCATTGAGTGAATGAACTTGAAAGCAGCTTGTTTGACTGCGCAGCAGTGTTGGCAGGAGGAGTGCTTGAGTGCACCTTTCCCAGTGTTCAGTGCTTGGATGGTTCTTGACCATTGGCAGAGGTGCCTGTAGTTCCTTAATTAAAAACAGATGTCCTAAATGAAAAGGATGATTAGAGCATTGTTAGTGGTTCAACTGCTAATAGCAAATTCCTGGCTATATGTTGAAGTTCAGTAGGATATTTTTTTGTATGCATTAAAAAAGCAAATTTCTAAATTGTCTGTATACAAATGATTACAGATTGTGATAAAATTATATGTTCGACTTGAAAGATATCAATTCCTTACAGTAAGAGTTTTCCTGAAAGGTACTTAAGTAGAAGATTTTTAAAAGATTTTAAGAGTTTTTCTGTTTGTATTTGTGTGTGTATCGACATGTATGTATACTCCTACCTGCACTTGCATATGACTAGGAAAATTCTAAAAGCTGAACTTGTAGATATATGCTGCATTGACTACGATTTTTTGAAAGAAGGCCTTTCTTTTTTTTTTAACATTTCCCTAACTGCAGGAATGAAAGCCCCTTGGGAAATAATTTTAAAATTCTAATAGTCTTTTATTCACTTGTATATACACAAAAGGATAAAAATTATGCCAGAGAAATGCCTTCTTCTGCTAAATAGCAGCTAATATCATTGCTTGAAATTTATTTTTAATATTTTTATCTTTTTTAGTAGTTATTTTTGTTGGTTGCTTTACTGGCATTAACCCAAGAAAACAACTTCATTTGTGAAAGTTTTCGTCATCTTAGAAAGCACAGCAGAAACATAAATTGTAATCAGCATCTGGACAAATTAGTTTCAGCTGTTGTATATTTTGATTTCTGGAGTTTGTCTTCTCTCATTTCCTCTCCTTCCCCCAATACATACCTCATTAATTTACAAATATATCTGTTTCTTTATTCATCAGGTCAACATTTCCATTCTCTTCTTTTCTAAAACTTCAGCTCTGCTTGCTGCCTTAGAAAGTCCTTCTCTCTTTCAACACTTCTGTCTGCTACAGATATTTGATCACTACTACTTTCTCTCTCCTGTTTATTTCTTTCTTTAGTCCTTTGTTCACTCACATCATTCCAATGAAATTGTTCATCTTTAAGGCTTCACTGGCCTCCTCCAGGTCTATATTTACTTTTATATAGATAAAGATGTGTCATAAATATTTTTGAACTGAATCTTTCCTTAAACGCTGACTACTGCATTTTGGTTCACTTCATGGAGCACTGTAGGAGCAGTCCCAACAGATAATGGGCATTCAGTCCACAGGACCAGACTAAACCCAGCTGTTAAGCTTAAAAGCTGCTGGAAGTATATAGTAAAGATGTCAGATCTCCAGTGCTGGCGCTCTGTCTACTGATGGAATTCTTTTGGTGCAGACCATTTCCTCATGCAGATGTGTGGCCTCTGCTGCCTTGACATCTGTTGCTTCTCTGAGCTTTGCTGCTTCAGTCTTACCTATTACCATACATGGAATTCAGTTCGCCCCATCCTTAAAGCAGGCCCCACCCATGTTCAGCCTTCATCCAGCCTTGGTTGCATCCAGGATTTCTAGCTGAGTATTCGCTTAAGCTCTGACAGAAACTGATCCTGTCTCCACTTTGACTATCATAGCTTGTGTTGTGTTACTGCCAGGATGCTTTCCTTGTGAAGTAATTATCTGTTTATGGTCTTTCCCATTATGTGTGAATGTCATTCTTCCCTTTGAAGCACTCTACAACATTGCACTCATCCAGCTATTCTCATACTAACCTAATTTTTTTGCAAACACTTTTCACTGAGTACACCGTCTGACCATTTCATCAACTGCTGTCTCTGCAGCTGTTCACTTGTGTCTCTTTTGTGTAGTAGTGTCACAGCTGAGTGTAGCAGGATCTCTCTTTGTTTCAGAATAATTTTTCTTCTTCAGTAAATATGCTGTTTTTTGCTTCAGTTGTACAATACAAGCTGTATTTTTGCCTTGCAAAATCAGATTGGGTTTTTAAAATGTCTTTGTTTGGAGGAAGTGTTCTTATGTAGCTGTGTTAAGAAAAGTCCATACACATATGCAAGTATGTTAGAAAGGTGTTTCTAGCAGTTACGCTGGTAATGTAATTTCAGAAGAAGGATCTGTGCTTGAGAACTAACATATTAGAACTAACTAACTTATTTTAATACAACACAGTGAAATGGAAAAAAAGGGTCTCTTGCAGCTGTTACACTTGTAAACAAATGCTTCTGCATTCAGTCTTGTTTCCTTTTAAGAAGCTGGTAGCTCAGAAAGGCAAGGATTTCTCCCATACCTCAGCTGAGCTTTTATATGTGCTTACAAAATCAGCTAGTATTAGTTGCATTTCTATTTGCCTGTGGTACAATTAGTACTCTGTATACTACACAGTGTGATAGCACTTAAGTCCAGTTGGACATTTGGAGGAATTTCTTCACAGGAAGGATTGATTAAACATTGTAATGGGCTGCCCAGGGAGATGCTGGACAAGATGTTTAAGGAAAGACTGGATGTGGCACACAGTGCCACAGTCTAGTTGACATGGTCATGTTTGAGCAAAGGTTGGACTAGGATGATCTCAGAGATCTTTTCCAGCCTAATCGATTCTGTGGTTCTGTAATCCTGTTTTTTGCAGGTGACTCATTTCTGGCTACAAACTCTGTCTAATTATTATCTCATTCCATTTCATGTCTTGGGTTTGTAAGTATTTCAGGGACAGGGCTCTCTTCCTGATAAACAAGAAGTGCTTAATTGGTATGGTTGCTAGCAATATGTGTTCACTGTCCTGCAAGATGCAAATTAGGACTGTATCAAAGCACACAATTTGAAATTTCTTGGAAGATAACCTTTACATCCAAATCAGGCAATGAATGCTTGCAGAATAGAAAATGACTTTTGCCATCAGAGGATAAGCTATTCAATGATACTTGGGGAGGCTTTTTAAGTGTCTTTTCCATTTTGGGTGTATACTTGCAAATATAAATGCAGAAGTCGCTTGTCTCTCCCCAGTGAAAGCACACATACACAAAACATGTAGTTTTCATTACTTAGCTATGTCTCAAGAAAGATTTATTTTTCTGTTTTCTTCTGCCAATTTCAAGGAAAGAATGCTCAGAAAATACTTAACACACTAATTGAATCAGGAAAATCAAAGGGGTCACCTCTTGGCCATGTCTGTTTTAGCTGTCTGTTTAGGAAGCTGGGTTTGTCTGTTGGATTTTTTTAGCAACAGCTGTTCTAACTCCTGTTTTCTGTGTGTGTGTGGAGAGAGGATGTTTAAGGTACGTTAAGCCATTTGTTCAAATTGACTTTGCGGCAGCATCAAAGAAATTTGAAAGGCAATACCAACTTTTTAAAGAAAAAATGTCCAAAGCAACAGAAAGCAAATACACCATGCCTTGATTTTTGGAAGATGTTTAATTAATACTCATGAGGATTTTTACTTTCAAATAACTCTAAGGGAAAATGTCATTAGTATAAAAAAAATAAATAATTGTACTGAACATTAGTGGAAAAACTACAACTTTCTGTAGAGTGTTAAAGCAATTTCAAAGAAAAAGTATTAACTTGAAATTACTGAATGTTGACCTGTTAATGACAGCTTGTTATTAACAGTTGTTACCTCCTGGCCATGCTGGGGATGGTGTTTAATGGTATTTGAAGAAGAGATATGCAAAAAAGAGGAGTTTTAGGTATTCTTTAAGGAGACCTTAGTGTTAAAGGCTATCCAAGAGGGATCAGACATATTATGATGGAAGACCATACGGATATTTCTCGTAAGTTGGTCCTTTGTGAATTATTTTCTGAGTGTTTATGACAGTAGAAAGTTTGATTCATTCTGTTCTTAGTATTTTGCTTCTGAAGCTATAGATTTCCTTTTGGGTTTTTCTGTTGTTTTTTTGTTTTGTTTTGTTTTCCCTTAGTTCATGGCATCTGGATTTAGTTACTGGATATTGCCTTAGCAGTGCAAAGAAGGAAGTACAGAATTTGGATTAATGCAAATGTTCTGATGTAGGAAGATCAAAACATGCCTAAATAACTGTTTTAGTCTTGTCTGCTGAGTGTACCAACAGCTTGTGTACCAGATGATTCATAGCTTTGCTGATACCTCTGCAGGTTTTTATGTTTTGATTTACATTGTAAAAGCTTAATTTAAAAAATCTACAAACTGGTCAAGCAGAGTTGTAGTAGAAATGTAAGAATCCAGATGAAGAGGAGTCTTTTCACTGTAGCCCATAGTTGAACAACTCCTGCACAAACCTATAAAGATTGTTTTAAAATATATATTTCTTTAGGTTCACAAGATTTTTTATTGTTTATGTTAGTTTTATTGTTGCACACTTGCAAACATTTGTTCTTGATGCCACTATTTTCCAGCACTTTTGCACTCTGTGATAATTAATTATGCCTTCTGTAGTAAACAAATTACTTGAAATTATTAAAGTCTGTCTTAGAATAATCTTTTTACTTTTCTGTCTTTTCCCAAAAATAGATAATATACCTGAGAGAATCGCCAGAAGATGTGTACAGGCTTATATTGTCAGGAAGTGTTTCATATCTTCCTTTCAGGTAAATAACAAAAGTTGATAGAACTTTCTGTACCTTGATATTTTGAAGAAGAATGTAATATTTTTTGGTACTAACTTTTGCTGTGTTGGTTTTCTGGGGTTTTGTTTTATTTTGTTTTGTTTTGTGTTTTGGGGTGGTTTTTTTTGTTTGGTTGGGGGTTTTTTGTTTGTTTGTTTGTGGGTTGGTTTTGGTTAGTTTGTTGGTTGGTTGGTTGGCTGGTTGGTTTTTGGGGTTGTTTTTTTTCTTTTGTGTTGAAGTTTTTACCTGGGACACACCCACTGTCCTAACTTTAGGTACTCAGTAAATCAGAGGTGTTACCAGCTGGTACTGAAGTGTACGAGCAGAAGGTGAAGGAGCCCCACTGTTTGTACCCACTCACTGAGCTTTTTGATCTCCATTGCTTCTCACTTGCCAGTCTGATTTTGTGCCAGTAGCTGATAGTTAAACATATCGAAGTATCTGTCATTCACCACAGAGGGCTTGCAATACTTAATAGCATTCTTTATGCACAAGACAGTATTTGCAGATTGCTGCACATATTTGACAAGTGGGAAGTTGTCATCATTGCATTCCAGGAACCTTCTGCATTGCCTGTGCCCCATTGTGCTATCCCTCCAACACATATCAGAGTGCTTGCAGTTCCGTGTGAGGCATGGCCTGAGAATATGAGGCTGCTTCTATCTATCTGTAGAAGGCTTTATCCATTTGCCCTTTCTCATCAGGTGGTCTAAGAGACACATACTACTGTGATGTCACCTTTATGTGTCCTTTCTTTTACTTCAATAGCGTTCTATTATTTCTGTCTCCTGCTAATTTCTGCCACTTTTCACACTGATTCATAAGGAAGGAAAGGATAGAAAAAATTACTAGAGAGCCATTCAGGTTGTTCCAAAGTTCTTCTTCCTCTCAGTTGAAATTCGAACATGATATGTTTTTTACTTATTAGAAGCATTAGCTGATAAAGGCTGCATGCTCTCAAGGTGTTCTGCCAAGGCATAATATTCTCTGGTGAAGATTCAGTTTAATTTATTTATTTACTTCACTATAGTATTCCTGTAGAATCCTTACTCTGTGGTGCTTATGAAATTTGATAATGGTCACATACTAAGAATATGAAATTCCTGGATCAACAGAATTAAAAAACTTGTAATCGAAAGAAGCAGTTTTAATAAAACCAGTTTCTCCTCTTGTTTAAGCATGAGCTATTGATGCTTCTTAAGGAAAATATTTAATTATATTTACTAAAATATAATTCATGTATAATAATATAATGTCAGAAATTGAACATTGCAGTTTTACAAAAACTGTAGCTGGAGTAATCTTACTGTTGTACCTGTTAACATATTTTATGTTTTATTATTCTTGTAAGATTGAAGGTATGGGAAATGAAGTAATCCTTTGACATAATTGTTTCAGTTTAATAATCATTATCTTGAAGTAATTTTTAAAAGGTATTTTAGAGACATATCTTCAATTGCTTTCACTCATATTAAAATGCAATAATTATGCATCATATCTTATAGGGATGCTTCCTTCGGTACTTGCAGTTTTCATCTGACATTACTGGACTGTTTTCATGCAATAAACAAGGTCAGTAAACTAGTATTTTTCACATTTCAAAAATTTAGCTAAATGTTGCCCATCAGAAGAAGAAGGCTTAGGAAACTAAGATCCAGTTAGAGCTGTGAAGTAGCAGATCTGCTGGTTGTTGCCTAGTTTAATATGCATTATGCACTGTCATAAAAGTAGATACAGCATTCATAGAAGTCAACCAATACTTTAAATAATCAACAAGTGAAGATATTAGAGAGGGAATTTTGAGTTTCACTTGTGTAATCTCTCAGGACAGTAATTCAACTCTAATCCTAAGAGCTGTGTGTTAGGTTTATTATATGCCCCCTAGTGTTATGTATAAGGCTGAACACAGGCTTTGAAAGTGGTTTTGAATGGGTTTGCTATACACTTCAGGCATTTGCAGCACATGCTAGTGATTTCAAGTTTTGCTTTAGTAATAGAAATAGAACAAATTAGGTAGGTGCTTCTTTTTTAACTATAAAATTAAAAAATCTAGTTTTTATAGCAATATAGCAGTGAAGTAATGCAGCATTGAAGGATAGGGGGAATCAAAACACATTCTTTTTAGTCTGTATGAGAAGTGAAATGAGGAATTCTGCAGCTCTCCATCGTACTATTCTGTTTTGTATTATGGGTATCTCTACCAAATAGTGATGTTTTTACTGGTTAATTGAGCTTCTTGAAGATTGGTGACTTTCCAGCTTTTTTGGATATTTTAAAATTGGTTACTTGTATGCCAAGGCTGGTGCATTGCTATTCTTGCTGGTGAACAGCAAGGAAAGCTACAAAAGATTAGGTAGTAAAAGAGACAATTAGAATATAGTATTTTTAATATCTGGAGATACGGGATTTATCTATGTTTGTCTTCCTGTTTTAACAAGTGGATAAACTATTAGTTACCCAAATTATTACATTTTTTATACAGTGTTAAGTATTATGGTTGTAGCTAATTATGGGACATCATGGACTCACAGTAATATCTGCTTGGGACTTTGTGACTGCAAACAATTTGAAGTCAGTGGAGATACTAGCAAACAGCATTTGTGCACAAAAAATATTTCCTTGAATGCGGTGTTTAGAATTTGCTCATAGCTTTAATAGATACTTTTTGCTGGTTATTTTTCTTTTTATTATGTGCACCTAGCAATAATGAAAAGACCAAATGCTTCAGTAATCTGCGATTTTTTTAGTGATTCGGTGAAAACAAATAAAGTCATCTAACTTCACTTATATTGAAATTTACAAACCTGTTTTGAAGCAAGACTGAGTATATCTGTAATTCTTAAATTATGTGAAGAAAGAGGAGAGTGTGTGTTAAAGGGCTTTATGTAACCAAAAAGAGTGATAAACTGTCCTCATTGAAGAGGCATCTTTGTTAAGAGCTGTGTTCTGAATTTTAGGCTTTGCAGTATGGTTTCCTGGATTTTAGTACGTTTGATGTAAATGAATATGAGCATTATGAAGTAAGTGTTCAGTATCAATCTTTTGATTTGTTTGCTGTTACTAATACTAAAGCAATTGCTTATAATTTGTGCTATTCTTTTATAGTATTAAGTTCCATTTCTGTTTTGTCTCTTTAAGTTATGATAGTTAAATAAAGGTGGGTCAGAGAGAGAATATTAAAATTCAGATTTAAGCATAATTATGCTCAAACATGGGGGAAAGCAGAAACCAAAATGGAAATAAATGGGAGTCTCCATTATTGTTAAAACCCTTGATATTCTTGAGCAGTCTTGATGAAAAACTAAAGGGCATACAAGCCCAAGTCTAACTAAATGCTGGGGAACAATCAAAGTATGTATTTGAGGACACATGGCAAAAATGTAATGGCACTCTTTGAGGTAAAGAAGGAAACAGGGCTGGGAAATTCCAAGTGCATAAAATTCACTTTGGGACATAGGAGATTATTGTGACAATGAAAGACTGCAATTCTTGACTGTATGCAGTCTCACAAATGCAAAGCTGCCAGATATCTGTAAAGAGAAAATTAAATGCTCCTAGAGCTTAGAAAATCGTTATTTAACTTGTGAACAGAGGTAAGACCAATTGGTAAGACCAATTTAGAATCCTGTAAAATATAAAAATTTGAAAGTTGCTCTTCATCTGAAGGGCATCAGTTGCATTGTTCTAAAACTCTGATTTAGAAAGACAGGAACACAGGGGAGAAATGTGAGGTTGAGAACATCTGTCATCCTCATGATGAAAAAGAAAGCAGGCAACTAACACAGCTTCCTCTGACAAAAATTATACATCAATTCTATCTAGCATGTATTTTGAAACAATAAGGAAAAGCCTGAAAATACAGGGATAATGATAAACCAAGCATTTTCTCTTGACAGAGAGCAGAAAATGGAGATTTTAACTGGATAATACCAAACAAATTCATTGCCTTCAGTGGACCTCATTCAAGAAGTAAAATTGAAAATGGTATGCTTAAAAAAGGAGGTGGGGAACACAATCCCACTGCTTTCTTAATTGATTGTTATCAGTAAGAACAAGCTTTAAAAATTGTTCCTCAAACAGTGTGTTTTTTCCTTGGCTCTTTTCCTTTTATAAGAACTCTGGCCGTAAAATTGTAATGCTTGGTTTAATTGTATCTGACCGAGGTGATTGTATTGAAATTCCATTATCAGTTAGTCTATTTCTTTATGTTGTCTCTATTTTGAAAGTGTTTTCATATCTTGTTTTTTAGTCTGTTTTTATTTCTTCAGTTTAAGCCTTACTCTGTTTTTTTATCTTCTGTTCTCAAATAGGCTATCCCCATCATGCTCCAGAGGCTTATTTCCCATACTTCAAGCAAAATAAGGTCACCACTATAATACGCCTCAACAAAAAACTGTATGATGCCAAACGTTTTACAGATGCTGGATTTGAGCATTTTGATCTCTTCTTTGCTGATGGAAGCACACCTAGTGATACTATAGTTAAAACATTTCTAAATATTTGTGAGAATGCTGAAGGTGTAATAGCTGTTCATTGCAAAGGTATGATGTAAAAACCAGTTTATATTACTAGTGATGTTTTAATTACAGTTCCTGAGGTATTTTGCAGTATAATTCTACTGTATCTAGTTATTAACATCTCTACGAAACTGCAACTTTTCCATTCAAATTATCTCTATGCTTCTGTTCAGCACTTCATCTTATAATTCTGTTAAGTTCCAGAAAAATCTTACCAGCCATTCCCAAAATGAGATTGGGGAAAGTGAGTTTACCAATATTAATAGCTCTTTCTGCTAGAAAGTGTTGGTACTTTCAAAGGATGCTTTGGGCAGGCATTTGAAGTCCTGTCAAGTTCTCTCTGAAAATACATGTTTAAATATACCAAGTCATAAACTTTTGGAAACAGTGCAGCATTTGGGGGAGATTCCTCAAAATATGTGAGTGTTCTTCTACAACCACCGAAATCTTCATCCCTCGGAAACTCTTTATATGAGTTTGGGCATGCTCTGAATATCCATTCCTTCAGAGTTAGACTGCGAAGATTTTAAGAGCCTGGCCAATGCAGCTGGTATAGTTATTCAGTTTTCTGTGGTTCTAGAGGCAGTATGTTTCCCTTCCCACACCATTTTTAATAGTCTATCAGACATTTCTTCTCCACAGCTTTGCATCACTGGTGTACCTGATAATGCTGTAATTGAAGGAGAAGGGCCTTTTCCTAACCTGTTTGCTTTGGACCTGCAAAGACTGCATTTTTTTTTACCTGTATCTGCCATCCATTTGCTGCATTTAGCAGAATTATGCTGGAAAGTGAAAGAATTGTTGGAACAAGCATCTTGACTCTGGGAAAACAAGTGTATACTCTTATTCTTCACTGAGGTGATAAATTCAGGGATATCACTTAATTGGTTATGCCAGAATATTGAGTATCAGTGATACAAGTGTTTTGTTTTAACTTAGATTAAGGTGTTCTTTGGTAGATGTCATACTAATGGTGTCTAAGGCATACTAAGCCTGCGCTTACTCTTGAGGAAGTGTAGAATGCTGTAGCCTGTTCCTAAAGCTGAGCAAGTCATGGAAGCTGCTATGTGGTTGTCTTGGCTGTTGTGTTATGCAGAAGATTTTACACAGGTGTTTATCAGTCAATTGTTAAATGAGAGAAGGTGGTGTGTGATTTGCATATACAGCAAGTGATTGAGAAGAGATGCCACTTAGCTGGAGCAGTCGTCTTTTGCTTTTCATGTTTCTCAAGGTAAATAGAACTGTTTTGAGGGTCATTTTAAATAACGTTTCTCACTCTGGAGTACTTCTTGCCTGTGCCAGCTAGTGCCCAGACTTGCTTATTGCAAAATTTGTCTTTTTCTTGGGAGTTAAAGAGATTAATTAGAGGAGGGGCTGGAAGAACATCTTATTTCAGTGCAGTGTATGGTAAGTTTGCAAGAAGGTGCTGGGAGAATTCTGAAAAGAAAAAAAAAAGCCAACTGTTTTATCCCATGCTTAAAAACATTCTCATACGTTCATACGTACTCATTCATAGATAGGTGAAGGTAGCTGAACTTACAGATATTTGCACAGTTGCTGGCTTTGGAAGGTTACCTCACTCAAAAAAATATGAACAGTGTGTTAGTAACCTTGTATATTGTGAAAAGGATCAAAGAGTAAGTTTCCCTTACCATATTTGATAAGCAGAGGTTTGTTTTGATAAAATAAGCAGGTAACTACTTGTCCAAGTAATGGTGTCTATAGTTACAGCAGATTCCAGGTGAAGATGGATATATAAAAGAAGCCATTCTTTTATATTACACAGCTGGTCTCGGACGAACTGGCACACTTATTGCCTGTTACATCATGAAGCATTATCGGATGACAGCTGCTGAAACTATTGCCTGGATCAGAATAAATAGACCTGGTTCTGTGATTGGACCACAACAGCATTTCCTGATGGAGTAAGTAGATTGAGTGTAAATCATTGCCAAAAATAAATCTAGATGTCTTTTTCTTCTTCTTCTTCTGTTGTACACTTAACAATATTCAGTGTTAATTTGTTGTGTTTTGGGCCTTTTTTTCCATGTTACGATAGCAAACAGGCAGAACTTTGGACAGAAGGGGATATTTTCCGTGCAAAGTTGAAACGAAACCATAAAATTGCTGTAACAAGAATTCTGTCAGGAGTAGATGATATTTCAATTAATAACACAAGAAACAGGAGAACCATCCAAAAGGACATTGAACTGGTAACCATCCAAATATTGTGCTCTTGTAAAAGTTGGAACTGTTGAGAATCTCTCAGGTTTTAAAAAACCTGTGGGTACCCTGAAACTTTGTTATCAAATTTGTTTTCTGTTCACCCATTTTGTATAAAAGGATATGGGAGGGGGAAAAACTAGGGATGGCAATTATGAAAAATAGAGTTAGAACACAGGTGAAGTAGGAGCATCATCATGCTTTAGTCTTTTGTAATTAGGTCAATAACAGAAAAAACGTACTCACATTCTGCAATCAAAAACACTGATTTCATTTTGGATTGTCTGTTGCTTCACTGTGTATTTAAAGGGGGGGGATGAAAGGGTGGGTTTTTTACTCATTTTAGTTTCTAAGTAATTGCAACTTGTGTAATACCTTTTGATGGTGCTTTTTGAAAAAGACACTACTGCTGTTTTAAAAAAGGCAAGTGAAGGAGGGAAATGCTGTATTTAGTGAAGATCATACTGTACCTAAGCAAAGATTTTATAATATATTGCTTCCAATGCTTTAAAAGTAGACAATATTCTGATGCATGTAAGTCATGACACCACTTAATGGTTTACAGCGTCAAAAGCAGCAAACAGGAAACTGGAAGGAACAGAACTGTATTTATGCAAATGAATTTCCTTTGACTTTATCCTGTTGAGACAATTCTAATTTTAAGGTTTAAGATAGGGTTAATTATTAAATATCAAAGTGTCTATATTTAATCTTGATTTATCCCTTTCCCCCCTCCACTTATCCAGTACAGTGATGATGATGAAACAAATTGTTTAACACAAGGGGATAAGCTTCGTGCTCTGAAAAGCAAAAGGCAAGCAAAAGCTCCAACTTCATCTCCACTAGCGTAAGTCAGTTTCTGAATATATAAAATGCCAGAAACACTTTAATCCTCCTCTTCATGCATACTTCCCGTTGCCCACAAATGTTTGTTTTCAATGCTTGTTTCACTCCCATAAAACAAACGTGAGATTCACCATTTCTCTGAAGGTTTGGTTAATGCTGTAGAGGCAGGACAATTTGGTTAAAGAACTGCATGACTGAATTTCTAGTTTTCTGCATAGTTTTTAATGCTGTTATTCTGCACTTTACAAGATCCTATAGCACTTCTGAATGCTTTACTTTTAGTTTAATCACAAACATTCCCTTGTCTTTCCTGTGGTAGTATAAAAATGAAAGAATATGACTCTCTGTGGTTTTGTTTGATTGGCTCAAATAAGATACATGCTGGTGTTTGAAGTAGATACCTAAAAAGAGTTGAATGAAGGATTTTTAGCTTCCTTTCATTTTCTCTTCCTTGGAAAAGAACTTTTCCTAAATCCTGTGGGCTTTGTGATAATGTCTGGTGGTTCTGGAAGGCAGAGTAACCACTGTTTTAGTAAACAAATTCAAAGAAGTGCATTTCTGTCAGTGAAACTGGTAGTCTCTTTGTTTTAGGCACATCCTGAAACACCACCTGTAAAAGAAAGTTGGCATCTATTGTAGCTTGTAGCAGCTGTAGGTATAAAATCTATCTGCCTGCCCTTAAATAAACTGCAAGAGAATGCAACACTTGGAAAACATCACTGGATCTCATTTGTTTGCTAGGAAAGGAATGGTGACCCCTGGCTGTCAGACTTTTGCGAATGACACATCACCAAAGTCACAGGCCACAGTCAACTTGGCTTTTATTGTGTTGTCCTTCTGTAGGATATGATGCTGCTACCTTGCTGGCATTTTTATTTCCTCTTTCTTTTTTTTTAAGACCACCACTGTCTTCAGACTTTTAGAAAGAGTGAGAAGTGTGTAGGAAAAATGTGGTGAAGGTAAAGGAATGTATCTTTGGAAACCTTCACACATTGCTATGTGTGATTTCTGCTTTTGTTTTAAATTACTGTCTTCTGTTTATGCTTATCATTTACATAGGCAGCCATATAGGAAACAACATACTCAGAACAAAGGCTGTGCCCAGCTGACTTTTAAAAAATGCCAAAACACATCACCTCAGTTACCTCAAATAGCACAGCAAAAAACAACTACCTTGCAGATTAGTTTCCAAGGCACAGAAGTGCCTTAGTTGTCAAGTAGTTTATTGCCAGACACTTACTGTATGTTCCATACGATGAATGTAGACTGTGGGATAACGTATTCAAGAGCCATTGTCTTAATACCTTCTTAATACAAGAACTGTCTGCTATTAAAATACTATTTGGCTCATGAAACGTTCTGCAGCATGTCTGCTCTAATTAGCTTGTACTTATGTAGAATTAAAATAATTGACCAGGAGCTTATAGCTGGTTTTTACATTGTGCATTGTTGCTCAAGGAGTTTCAGTTTGCCTCTTTCTGTTCCCCTGAGTTACTTTTATGGTTTGCAACTTGCACTGAAATAATGCGGTGAAAAATGAGTGTGTAGAGTCATATATTTCTTTGTGTTACTGTTGTTTCATTGCAAGGAATATTTAGCTGCCTTACATGAGTTTTTTCTACTACAAGAGGTGTCTGTCTCTTTCCTTTTTAGTTTAGTCCGTTAAAATAATTATTCTTGCAGTAAAATTTATTACTTTTATCTAAGCAAACAAACAGAAGCTTCTAAATCTTCCAAGTAGTTTTATTTCAGAGGGAAGAAGAATAGGGGTCAGGGAGGGCAGAGTAAGAGCACCAGAAGCTTGGACAGTTACAGTATTTGAAAACTAGAGTCATTATTTACTGTTAAGTCACAAGGGGTTTGTATAGAGTGTTTATTGAAGTTGGTTGTATAAATTCTTCATGGTTGATGACTGGATATTTTATGTATGTTCTAATAAGCAATATTCTGCACCTGTTGCAAGGGATTATGAATTGGCCTTTGCTTGTTACACGGAAAGGTAATATACCCTATCATCTGGTTGTTTACATAAGTTGTTTGTTTCTTCAAACTTACCTGTCTCTGATGTAATGTTTTACTATCAGAATGTATGATTGTGAAGTAGGATGTGTGTATACTGGCTGATCCAACTGCTTGAGAGATGGCAGCAAGTGGTCAGAGATGTATTTCTCCTGCATGCACTTATTTCCAAGAGTGATACAGAAAATTAGAGAAAGATAGAGAAAAACATCTATGTCTTTGAAATAGGTGACTTTGGTGAGGATTTCAGAAGATTTGCTTTGATTCCAGCAGCACATGGGTACTACATTGGCAATTTATGGCTGCATGGATTGTTAGTCATAGAAAATAAGAAATGCTTGGCAAAGTTTATAGAGCAGTATCCTTTAGAAGAACTTGAAACAAGCTAAAATGCACCAATAGCTTTTGCTTTTGAATTTTTTTTTTTCATCTCTCCCTCCCCCTCCAATCCTTTTTAGATGGCTCCTAGCTATGCTGGTGTCTACACTGTGTAGCATTGTCATCTGGTGGATTGTATGTGGCTCCCTTCTGCCCAGCCTGCTATTCTGTCTAGATGGTTTAAGAACATAGTAACCATCAGGACCCCCTGAGAGAGAGCCACTGTGTAAGTGTCCCATTCCATTTCTCTACATTAGCTCATACTTTCTGTCTAGTTTGTCTCATAAATGCATGTTTTCATGTCATGTTTCTTACTGGCTTTGTGCAAGAGTGAATTTCACTGCTCTGGCTTTGTTATATTCCTGTGTATATTATTTGGAATAATTAAGTGATTTTTATTGCCTGGATTGCAATATACAAGGGCAAAGAGTTCTTAAAGTTAGAATAATTTTTAGTTTTGAAGTGTTTCTTCTCTGCAGATAAGCAAAAGTACGTAAGCAAAATTATCTGTAAGAAAGAAAAAGTACTGCTTTAAAATATGATCGTATCCTTTGCATATTGCAGATGCAGATGTTAGCTTCAATTTTACTTTGAAGTTAATGAACTTGCAAAGTAAGCTAGTTTCCCAACACATGATTTTATTCCCATGAAATTCCAAGAATTAGAATTTGTTAGAAATGTCAGTAGGTCTTTGTTTCTACAAAGAGATCAAATATTATATGCCATGGCATAAAACACGACTTTTTACCTTTTTTACATAACAGAAGATGGGGCAGGTTACAGTGTTAGATCCAGGCTCACTTGTTTACCCAGCCAGTCTGATTTCATCATCTTTTGTTCACAATTATGTTTTCTAGAGCTTTAGGAGACTACTTACATTCCTTTATTTTGTTACTTGGATTCAGCAGCTGAGAAAACATTAATAGCATATCAGTTCCTTGAGTAAAGTTTTCACTCTTTCTTCACTCTGCTTTCATCAGAGTAGCTGCAGTGATTTCTGTGCCTTGCTTCTACTTAAAAGGTGCAATGTTTTCATCAAAGGACAACTTACATCTTTTGGTCAAACAAAAATTCGAACAGCACAGGAAATGCAAATGAAGTTTTTGCTTGCTTCTAAGTCTCCCTGGAGCTCCTCTATCATCACCACCCTCAAAGTAGAATGGTTACTTTGGGTGAATGCTTGAAACCTTGGTGCTCTCAGACTAGAAAAATGGTCAGAAAGTCTTTACTAAGTAAGAATAGGCATTCTCTCCTGACAGACATGAAGGCTGAGATTTTCTGTCATCCTTACCTTTGACCTTGCAACTTTTTCTCTGCACTTTTTAAAAAGCATGAAACTCTTTCTGCTAACCTAAGTGACTGAATAACCATAGAATGAGAACTGGGAGACTTTGGATACGTTAGTTATTCAGTTAGCCTTCACTGAGGTCATCTTAGTCTGTTCTTCTTGAGAACAGAATGATAAAGAAATAAAGATCAGTTCAGCTTAATTTTTTTCCTTAACTTTGTCAAATAACATACTTGAGAGGCATTATTCCAAATAACATGAGAGGTTTGTTTCCAGAGTTTTACACTGAATGGAGCACTATTTCTTTTCTCAGTGGTCTCTGGAAGTCTGTCCTGAGATTTCTGAACACATATTAAAAAGCTAAACTTAAAACACAGGTTAAAGAGGTGAAACAGTCTGTGCTTTGTTTTGCTATACTGTGCTGTAAGATCAACTTCAGTCAACTGTCATCCTTTCTTTCTCTTACTGTGTCTGTGTTCTGTCTAAAAACTAGAAACAGTTTTTCCTTACTAGAGGAAAAAAGACTGTTTGTTGGTAGATGTGATGCAAGCAATTTGGCTATGCCCATTTGCTGTGAATTTCCAATTACTGGTGCTGCTGCTTGATTTTCAAGATTAACAGTCATACAATTTTGGTTTAAGTATGCGGAGAGAAAACACTTATGCTTTTCTTAAAAGCTTGCCAAACTTTCTCTCCATTCTGCAGCTAATATCTCTTGTGTTTTAAGAGATCAAATTATCAGTAAGGATCATGGATCAATCTGGGCTAGTGGCAGTTGTGTTGGCTGGAGCCCTGTATGCTGAAGAGTTATCAGTCACTTGTTGCCAGTCAATGATTTGGAAGAGTAGTAGAGGTCTCAGGTCCATTTTCTTAAAAATCACGAGGGGATGAAGGAGAAAACAATATTGCATACCTCGTAAGACAGGTTGCCCAGATTTGTTGGCTAGACTCAAATGCTTTTTGCAGACAGAGAAGACATGCACCTGTGTAACCTCTCTTTTCTTCATCCCTGCTTAGGATACTGCAATCACATACTTTAAAAAAGCTTGTTGTATGGATTGATTTCTGTCCAATGTGTATTACACTGCTTGCAATTTTGTGGATTTTGCCTCAGGTTGTGGAGTTTGGGTTTTTGTGCCCTGGTGGTGTACCTATGTTCCGCCCTTGCACTGACTTAAATGGTGAAAAAAAGGTTGCTGCTACTGACCCAAACAGCGTTCCATTTAAACAGGATTTTATTTGTTTGAAGACCAAGCTTCAATAAGAAAGCAGTATATAAACTAGTCTGCTATTTGTGGTGTGTATTTAGGAGCAGAACTACTAAGTGATGTTTCCATTACAGATGAACTGGAGATGAAAAACTCTTACAATGTAAATGTATGTTTAATAGTGTGACTGTTAAAACATCCTGTAGCCTGTGGGGTTTTGGGGTATTTTTGGTTGGGTTTTGGTTTGGGTTTTGTAGGTTTTTTTGGTTTGGGGGTTTGGTTTTTTTTTTTTGGTTGGTTGGGGTTTTTTTTCATTTTTATCATATCCCATTGAGTTAGAAAACATTTGGGTACATCAGATGGGTTTGCTGGTGTTTCTGGAAGTTGTATGACATACTATTTTATGGGAGCAGATACAAAGCAGTAAGGTCGGTGTCCTGAGATCTTACACTTTTCTAATATAGTTTGGGATATTTTTTTCATGCTGACATTTTGGCAGGATTTCCTCTACCATGGCTTCATCTCATATCCATTATAAAACCTATCTATTGAACCTGCTATCAAGTGAGGCTGTTAGTGTTAATTGTGCTAAACCAAATTCCATACATTAGTTTTTTCTCTCACCTTTAACATATATGCAGTAGCATTCTAATAAAAGCTGTGATAGCACTGTTGCTGCTCCTCAGCTGACAGTTGTCAGGTTCGAAGACAGCTCTGGGTGTTTATTTGCAACAACACGTCAGACAGTGGTGTAAATGGAACCTTGTCTGTTTTCCTCATAAGAGAGATGTCCAGTCCCCTCATCATCTTCATATCCTTCCACTGGACCCACTCCAGAAGCTCCATGTCTCTCTTGTGCTGAGAAGCCCAGAACTGGACACAGCACTCCAGATGTGGCCTTAGCTGGGCTGAGTAGAGGGGCAGGATCACCTCCTCTGACCTGCTGGCAGTGCTCTTCCTTGTGGTCCCCAGAGCACTAGTGGCCTGCTTGGCCACAAGGGCACACTGCTGGCTCATATTTCAGTTCATGTTAGATAACTATATGGGTTTAAGCCATGTACATCGACCAGTTTTCTGAACTTCTGGTATCTGGAAAAACTGGGTGTTTATGAGAGAAAGATTACAAAAATCACATTCCAAAAACTTTTCTTTTATATGTACATTGCATGCATTTTATGCAGAAAGACACCAAATGTATGTATTTAAGGAGAAAACATGATTTTTCCGTATTTCTGACTGCATGAGCACTAGTAAACCAGTATGTGCCGTGATTTGTTCATGTTTGTATTTCAGTGTCTAAATGTTATGAGGTTAAGCAGACTTTGTGCTTTTCTGTTCATTCCTAGAAGTTTCTATCAGCGCAGATGAATGGTATAATGCAAGTCTTATTTCACCACTGCTCTAATTTTTAGTGCTTGGTTGAAAGTGTGGTAGACTGAATTCGTTCATTCTGTATGACAACTGCAGCACTGAAAAAAGAATTTTAATATTTAGAACTTGTTAAAACTGTTCAACAATCCCAGTAGAAACTATAACATAAGCTTTCAGGTTTTAAGTGTTTTCACCTTGGGCATGCAAGTATAGTATGAGGTTGAAGGTATCTGGGGGTGGTTTTTTCTGCCTCCTGTAAAAGCAATTCCTTCAACTTTGAATGTCATGTGTTTAGAGTAGAATTTGCATTGCATTTTGGTAGTACTTGTTGTTGAAACCTTGTATCTTACCTGAGCAACTGGCTGGTTTTTTTGAACATTTGCAAATTAAGTAATAATATTTTGCAAGGCCAAACTATTAAGGGAAATTTTTTCAAGTAGAAGTTTAAAATACTTGAAATTTGTGGTTATGTAGTCATTTGTTTGCTAATCAAGAAGTGTATAGTAAAAATAACGTTGCTGGTCAGTTTGCTGCATAAAGTATACATTTTAGATGAAATTGTGTTATCTCAAATGCATGTTCTAATTCTGAAATCAAACCCATATAAAACAATGAAAATATTGGAGGCTTTTTCCATTTCTGTTTTTGGTGAGTATGTTACATGAATATATAAATGTGTATTTTCTCCCCATATATTCCTGTTAACTTTTGCTCTAAAAGTTAACATTCAGTATTCATATATAGGATTCTGTGAAAGTAGTTTCTTCAGAGTATTAACCGACCAGTCTGTAACTTGCATAATTTAATGAAGGTTTTGATTTCCAGTCTAATGTAACCTGCTCATATGACTGGACTCAGTGAAGCCACTGAAAGTTAGAGTCTAAAAGGAGAATAGTGTAATAGCAGGAGAATAAAGTAACTTCTGACCTGAGTTACTTAGGTCAGAATCTCTAAAATGATGCATACTTTCATAGATGGAAAGTTGCACAGATGGAGTAGAAAACAGATGTGTAAAATGAAGCACTAAATCAATATCCATGGACTTCATTGACCAATTGTCACTTTCTGTCTCCATAGTATCATAATTTCGCTACAAGTATATAGGAAAAGACGTCGTCTTCTTGTGAACTAGTTGTCTGGTGGATAAAAAGAGTTGTTTGCATTTCACAATCTGGAATTCGTTTTTAACATAAACAACACTAGGATTTATCTGCCTAACTATTTCTGTTTAAGAAATAGTTAATATATTGCACTAGATTCTTTTAGAGAAGTATTTCAGCAAAACCATCATGTAAAGCTGAGTTTTGAGTATTTCAAACTCAGTAATTTCCTCTAAGAGCAAAATGCTAATATTTACAATTAATCTCATGGTTAATTGAAGGAGATTTAGGCTTAGACCTTCACAAATTGAATGAACATGAGGTTTATTCTGAATTTATTCTGTGTATTCCATGTCAGTCTGGAAAATAATGTTTGTTTTTGTTGCATACTTCAGATTTTTTTTTTTTTTTTTTTTAATTTGTAGCATAATTTAAAATGCAGTTTTGGACATATTTCTCTTCCAAAAACCTAACAGAAAATTCAAAACTATAATCTGCTCAATTCTTTGAAAGCAAAAAAAGCCCAACAAAACCAACCAGCAAAGCAAGCTGCTATGCTCCTAATAAAAACAACTTGCATGTTAGGAAAGAGAAGGATGTGTTTCAGGCAGAAGAGTTTGCTTTGCAGAAGGATTTGTGAGAAGCCAGCTGATACTTGATAGCTCTACTGCAACTGTAACACCCACTTTTCAGTGTTTTTAGGAATTTTCCAATTATATAATCTTTCTTTTTTCCTACTCTTTACAGAGTAACTCTGCAGTCCAGTGTTCAGAAAAGTAAAACCTCTGAACCTAGCATTTCTGACAGTAGAGACATTACTAAAAGAACTACCAGGTCTGCTGCAAGAAAAAACAGTTTCAAAAGGTGAGAGTTACCCTCTTTACAGATCCTGTAACTGTTTTCTAGGCAAATACCTTGAGCTGTTGTATCCACTGCTGGCAGGAGCTTTGCCATAGTTCAGCTCCTTCTCCTAGCAATGGAAAGTGAGAAACAATTACATGGTTTGTGTCATGTTTTGAGAATATCTGGAACCTTACATCTTAGGTAATTTATTTATGTTGCTCAGTCTTCCAAGTTCAAGAATTTTATATAGTAATTCTTAATGTGAGTGAGAATTACTGAAGGCAAGGGATTTTGGTAACATGAAGACCCCTTTGCCTGGAGTAAGAGACGGAAAAATTCTTCACAGCATTAAGTCAAATACTAGTCAGTGCATGAAGTCAAAACTAGGAAAAATTCAATGGACAACTGAAATGCAGTGGTTGTGGAAAGGTGAAGTGTATAAAATGCATGTGTATACTGGTATGAGACTTTTTTTGTTTCACTGAGAGCATGGCTGATAATCTGAACTAAACCTGTTTGGTAAAGCTTAATGAAATTCTAAATTCTAATGGATTTATGCAAGACTGAAAGTGCCTTTTGGCCCTGAAGCATATGGCCAGACTACTGCTCTGTGTCTTTGTGTATGCATGTGATCACACCCCTCTGGCAACTCTCCAGGTCATTATAAAAGACAAGCCTGAAAGCATAGTTTAAAACAATATCCCAACAATTTCACTGTTTAAAATTTACTGGAATTTTTCTTAAACTCTTAGTGAAAAACTTTCAAATGGGTCTGTCAGGTGTTGAAGAGATTTTGACTGGAAAGAGTAAAAGATGGTACATAACTACTTCCTATGTTATGTGGCTTGATCTATAAATATCACTGAAAATTTAAGTTGTTTTGCAGCTTTTTCCTCACAGAGCTCTTCTTTCTCTTTCTTCGTCCTGTTACTTGAAGGTAATGAAGTTATGAAAAATACGCTCAGTCAGAGGAAATAGTCAGTAGAGTGCAGTAAATTCTATTCAGAGAATTTTTAGTTGTGACTTCGTTTTGACTTATTGAACAACATATTACAAAATAGTATATTTTTCATGAAATAGGTATTTTACAAAAAATCAGTAGTATTTTTCCAGGTTTTCTTTTTGGTTGGTTGGGTCTTTTCTCCATTTTGCCTAATTTTCACCGTCAGTTTTGGTCCAAATAGAATTGATGGGATTCTGCCTGCTGTTTTTATTTTTCATGCCTCTCCCAGTTTTAACTTAACCTGCTTGCAGCATTTTGTAGCTCCATTAATGCATGTGTGTAATCTGAACAGAGATTTTCAGTTCCTGGAAAGCAGTTCTCCAAGCTGACCTTTCTTTTGTGTGAGATGTGAATACCTATTCTTAGGAGAAAACAGCATCCCTAAAATAGAGTTCACAGAAGATTTCATTAATTTTATAGGAAGTCCTGTAGGTGTATTGCTAGATGTATGACTCTGAAGGCCAAGGACCAGGTCGATCACAAACTTCGTAAATTATTTCCTTCATATTTTAATGGACTTTCTAAAACTTCTACCCCAAATACTTCACCATATACTGTTTCTTTTCTTCTAACTTTGGAGGTCTAAGAAGTTCAGTTACTTTTAAATTTCCATCCAATAATCAAATTTGTACTTGTTCTGTCACAGTTATGGAGTTCTTAATTGTCTTACAGTCTGAGAGGGCTAATTGGGTACTGGTCCCTCTGAAGGGTGTTTTCATATGACCATATCATTTAATGGATTTAGAATGCAGTACCTTTTTTTAGTCTTGTAGGTGTCCTTTTATTTTTCCTGTAGCATTTGAAAAAGTATCAGTCTTTTTTTCAGCATGCCTTTTCATTCAAGTTTAATTTCTTGAAGTATGAGCAGTTTGCATTACCTTATGGTGCTCAGATTCACTGAACTTAATCCAGATCAAGTGGATTGCAGGGTAGGGAAAAATTATTTCTACAATATTGACATCCTGCCCTAACCAACATCTGTCTTTGTCAAGAATTCGTTTGCTTCACTGAGCTTCTGACATTACTGTGTATCCTTTTTCTTTCATTTTCTTTCTGATACATTCCAGTGGAAACATCTTGCACCATTTTTTACATCAATCTCATTTACTGCTTTATGGCACTTTAGTCAATTCTTTCTGTACGTGAATCACACTTGTGACCCATCCTAATGCAGTATAATCTGCAGAGCTAGGGAATTCATTTGCCATTTCATCCTTCAGACTGTTGGAGACACTACCATGGATTGTCTGCAGAATGATTTTTCAGCCAAAACAGCTACTTACAGCTAAAACACTATTCTGGCTGTTTAAAGAGAACGTAGGGAATTTCTGTCCTATCTATAACACTCACTGCATTTCCATTTTCCTTGATGTGGAACATCTTTAGATGTCAGCTGCCTTCTACAAAAGAAAGTACTGATGGACATAACACATATCTTGTGATTGAAATAATACTGTTTTTGAACTGCAGGAAATCACATTGCTAGCCCATAACCCAGAGTTTCTCTGTGGATGCCTTTATTTCTCCAGTTAAGAAATCTTCCTTGTAAATTTGGCAGTTGCCAAGAAGTTCATGTCTTCATTTTAACAAGGTGCATACTTCACATCCAAACCAACTGAGTCATAATGAGACACAAGTCAGACGGTCTTTTCCATGTTACCACACAGAACAGAATTAAAATTAAATTTATAGTAAGTAGTTGATTAGAAATGACGTCTGAAGTGGTAAAAGCATTTTGATGGGTAGAGGTTCTTACGGGAATGCAGGTAAAGTTACTACAAAAACTATAATGGGGCGTACGGGGAAAAAAATACGAAAACTGTATAGAGGAATATCACAGAAGCTAACGAAGAGGAATACACTTTAAAAATCTCATATGCCTTTGCTTTGCCAGGTATTACAAAGCAGCCTGCTATACCCTTGTTCAAATACTGAAAACTATCTTCAGCATTTCAGAACTTTTCTATATATAATCTAAACCTAGCTTTAAAAAAATATTAACGTTTCTGTGTTATTCTTCCTACTTTTCCTACGATCAGAGGGAGAAAAAGAAAAGGAATGCTTTACACAAATGCACTTAATGAAATTATGGTACTTTGAATCTCCTTTTGCATTTCTGTATGAAACAGAATTCTCTTCATATTGTCTGTGATCAGACCAGTCTGTGCATTCTTAACAATCAGGATTGCTGTGTTATTAAATGCAGTGACTTTTACTTTTTCTTTCTTTGAAGTACCATTTACTCACTTTACCTTGCCAGAAATGCTTGCTTGAAATACATACTGAGTAATCCTTAATTTTTTCCCTCAAATATGTTTTGTTTCAACAGCCAATCCATCACAAAGACTAGAACAGTATTGCGTTGAATTTTGAATAAGCCACCAGTGTTGAAGAGGATATTCAGGAGTGAAGGGGATATAGAGGGGACTTGATGCAATTCAAGGAAGATCACTTTGGCTCTATTTTTCAGCAAAAAATGAAATAGGACAATCTCTTTCTTATTTGTAGAATAAAATGAATTGTAAACGTGTTTGGTAGACCTTTTTCTACTGTGCTAACACTTTCTCAAAACCAACAAAATCTACATACATTCAGACTCAGGTGTAAATATTTAAGCTCTCTATTATAAAGAGGGCTTGCTAGTATGTATGATGCATGTGTACGAATTGTGATGGCAATCACTTAGCTGCTGACCACCAGATGGTAGGAGCTTTTAAGTCTATAAATCTGTGTTGTGCATTCAGACTGGGCTGAAGTCTTCACTTGAGTCTGAGAATCAACCACAAAAGCTTTTTTTTCTAGTAGTATTGGTACTCTCCTGTGTTGATTGGCTGTTCTTTCTTACTTTGTATGAAGTTTTTTATGAAGCTGCAGTATTGAGTACACAATGTAACTATTGTCCACCAAAGAGTGCTTTATTGTCAAAGGTTGTGTGGTTTATTTAGGAAAAACTAATTGTAAGTGATTAACTTGTTTTTAATAGTGACAGCTTTTTAGTTGTTCACAACCAATTGCTCTTTGAATTAGTTATAACTGCTTTAAATCTGATATTATTTTAAAGGGGAGGAGAAACACTACCTTTTAAAGCAGTGCTGTCATATTAAAATGTCATTACTGTTTCATCACAGAAACATTACTGTTTCTTTTCCTATCCAGTCCTTTAGGTGAAACTTTACACTACCATATATGAACAGTAAGAATCCCCCCCAGATTTCATTGGTACGCTGGGTAACACATGGACCATGTACTGGTTTTAACTTTGGGACACTTAATGAGTGCAGCACACAAAAAAAGGGAAAATAAGGGTGCCATACAACTGAGGTAGTGGAATTCAGGGGCAGGTAAAAATTTTGACACCTAACACTTTAAGAACTACTACCTCTGTTAAAAGGCAGTGTAATTCTTAGAGGAATCTACTTGAGACCTGAAATTTTCATCTCCTACAGGACTATGGTAGTTTTTTCCCTACTACTTTTCACATTATGACATTTCAAAACTGATGTACCCTTGTCCACCAGCTTATTGTTATAGCTGCATATCCCTCAGATGAGGGCTGTTACCATATAGCCTTAAATATGAATCAGTTATCTGTTGATTTAATTACTCTTACAGTAGAAAATGGAAGAAATGGAGAAATCTGAAATGTTAGTAATGAAATAACTGAAGATTTGAAAGATGCAGATTACATCTAGGAGAGAGGGAAGTGTATTTCAATGAATGTAAATGTTCAGTGACTAGTTTCAATCTACATCCTTTTAAATGGAAACTAAGCCTTCTGTTAGGCTAGTGATTTTTGAATGCCAGTATGAATATCACACAGTGGTTTGAAAACATTTTCTAGCAAGAGAATCATGAATTAAAGAGAAAACAGCACGTGAAGTGTAAGTAAGCTTACAGATAACATCCATGTGCTTAGTCAAAATCTGAAAATATGAATATAAATTTAAAATAAGAGATTTGATGCAAAATAAAGGATCATTGAAGGCTCAGACTGAAAATAGGTTTTTTGGTTTCTTCTTAAACTTCCATTTTCACCCCCTTCTACATAAAAAGCATCTGAAAGAGAGGGACTGATCTCATCCTGATAAGGCAATTAAAATTTCTTGGTATTTGAATGGGGTTGGTTTGTTTTGGGGGGGGGTTATTTGGTTTTTTGGGGGTTGTTTCAGTTTAGGGGGTTTTGGGTTTGGTTTTGTTTGGTTAGGGTTTTTTAGTGGGGGATTGTATGGTTCGAGTTGGTTTTTTTGGTTGGGTATTTTTAGTAAGCCATTTGTGCAAAAGCTTATATACAGGTAACCACAACACTAGGTCTGTTGTGCAGATATGAATCTATGCTTATTTTGAGCAAAATTCTCATCTTGGAAGGCAAAAGGGATGCAAATAGTGAAGTGAGAATCAGAATAAAGATTTAGTAATATTTACTGTGTTTGGCTTTGCCCTTCTCTCAGCTGAGCTGCTTCTTTTAGCATCTTTTTTTTTAAGCTAAAAATAATTGGTCTCCTTCTCACCCCTTCCAAATTCCAAATCAGAATTTGCTTCATTTAAGGTAAGCAGCAGAGTCATTAGCACTCCTAGGTTCATCAGAAGTAAATTTGCATATGGCAAGTGCACAAACAATAGCAACTCTAGCTAAACCAAAACTGCATGTTTGGCATCAATGTGTTTCAGGATACCCCATCCACCACCCAGTATCTTAGGGAAAAACACATAAATGTCAAAGGGATGTTACATGGGAATTTTCCAAACAGCCTTATATGGAAAATTAACTTATTACCTCATTGTGCCCCATCTAATTGTACTGCTTAGTTTGTTTCTAATTTTTATTACTTTGTCTGACATTTTTAATATACCATACCAAAGGTGTCTTAGGTACAAGAATGAAGACTGGCCATGGGTGAGGAAGTTCATGGTTTCTAAATTTTTTCTGAATTGTGAAGTATTATGTGCCAAAATGGAATGTGTTGTGGCAGCTGTATCACCTTTGTACAACAGAGCAGCTGAATGAAGTTATTTCTGCTGTCATCAGTTAGCAGATTCTCCTTAGAAATTCTTTCCTCTTTCAAATATGTGATATATGGATTCTTCCTCAATCTCTTAACTCAAAAGATACTATATGCTGAAAAAGTGTAATATCTTGGGGTGAAATTGCTGATTTCCATTACAGCATTGAAAAAACTGACACTAACATAGACCTTGTCTTTTTGTCCTAGTATGACAGTAGAGGAAGGACTGCTGCTTTAAAACAGTAAGAGATTGTAGAAAAAAAAAGATAAAAAAACATAAATGTGATGTTCACCAGTTTGTTGCACTGCAGTTTTTATATTAATTGTTTGCAGACTGTCATAAACTCATGTACAGGCTATCAAGGTCTAAAATTTCTTGATTAATCAGTACTGTTCATCCTGATTATTTTTAAATTGTATATTTCTAATCATATTTTTTTAACTTGGATTGACAGAACAAAAGTTTATTTTGCTGAAGGTATTTTTAAGATAAAGCTTCATATTATCTTGTAATATTAATTAGTTCAATATGCATTTGTGTGTCATTTGAAAATACTGCAGATTGCATTTGATTTTATACAAAATACTGAATAGTGAGAAGTGTAAACATGAATTGTGTAAAAATTAAAAATAATCAGAACGTTTTTTTCCTGTTTTATTTCCAGTACGATCACAAATCAAACATATCCACACCAGACTGACTCATATATGAGCACTGAAAAAACACAACACATTCAGCTGCCTGAAAACCTTTAATTAAAGCACAGATTCTTAAAACACTTATTTTTATAATTTCAAAAATAGAGACTTTCTGGCTCTACATTTCCAGGAACTCACATTGGAAAACAGTACCTGCATTTGAATTTTTGGGATGCTGTTACACAATGCACAGTAAGACAGATCAATGGGGTTTTAGTTATTATTTCTCCTTCCTCTATGATTATATAATATTAATTTTTAGAAACAGGCATTATCTTAATTACTATATACTTTGATATTTACCATGACAGTGAAGACTTCCCAAAAGACTTAAATTTTTTAGGAATACTGATTTTTGCACAAGCAATGGTGATGGCCTAGCTTAGTCTTTTAAAAAAATATCCAACCGCAAAAACTAGTGACCAACTGAAATACTTCTTATCGCCCTTACCTTACCTGTATTAGAAAACGCAGGATTTGCACACACCAAGCAGAGGCTGTTTGACAAGCAAGTAAACTTCTGCTTGCCTCAAAGATAGAGTTTTATAGTTGGAAAATCTGTGTTCTTCTGTTGTAAGGTGATCCTTTCCAAACTTACACGAATGTTTAAGCACCTTTTCCAGGCAAACAAGCTGCTTGATGAAGAGTGAATGGTGGGTTTTGCCTGGGAGAACACCAATTTATGCCCACAGGAAAACACAGTTAAGCCCTATCACATCCTTAGCAGTTTAAGGAGTACTGGCACTGGGCAGGGGAGGGTAGAGGACTAGAAGAATCCCACAGAGAAAAACTGAACAGTGGCCCAAGACAATTCCATTGAGAAATTAATGCGCTGCAAGAATAATCTGTTCACAGTAGTTCTGAATAACTTCAATTTGAGTCTGATTAGCTTCCTTTGCATTGCAGTTTCTACATTGCTTATGTAGGAATAGACAAAAAGGATGCCCTGTTATACATGAAATCTGAGCCTGGTTTTAGAAAGAAACTATGCTTTAAACTTATCTCTCCAAGGGTTTGTTGAGGAATAGATGTTTTTAACTTGCACTTCTGGTTTTGGGGTTGGTTTCATATGGATGTCACTGACTAATAAGTCCTAAATACGGAATATGGCCAAGAGAACATAGACAAGGGTGATGTGCTTTTGAAGCTCAGGGAGTGATGGATCAGAGCAGTTGCAAAGGTGACTTTACCTCAACTCAAAAGGAACATGGGGTGGCCTTCATTTTGGATAAATGGCTATCAAAGTTTGAGTGGATCAACCAGTACTTTAGCAAGAATGAAGACCAGGCCAGGTCTTCATTCTTGCTAAAGAATGTGGAGAATGAATATATAGAATATATATGAACATGAGAATTCATGTGGAGAATGAATATCTAGAAATAAAAGAAATTCAAAGAGAGCAATGGGCTTCAACTGATCAACCCTCCCATTCCTTCTTGACACCTGGGAACACCAGACATGGTGACAGCAAGGATGTATTTCACAGGGATTGGGATTGATCTGTGTACTGCAATTGCTACATTAAGTATGATATTACGGTTTTGTGTTTTCAGTATACTTTACATCACACTAAACCAGAAATACCATGTGACATCTTCAAGTAAGTAAATCTGGTATTAAATATGACACTCTCCATCCATGGGGTATTTCCAAGAGCCTTGTCAAGTGTGGGACTGTCACAAAGGGGTGGAAGAAGGCACCTAGAAAGTCTGTCCTTTAAACAAGCTCCATTCCTGTTCCATGTCCTCCCTATCAAAGTCTGTCCTAGTTCTCAAGGCTGATAAAAGAGTCCAGACAGGCCAAGCAGCCACTGTTGTTTTTGATCCCTCAACTCAGCATGTGGTGGCCCTGCTGCATAAGAGCATAGCAGCAGATGAAAAGCTCTTCTGTGTCACTACACCCCCCCACTCCCAGCTCTTCCAACCATGCCCGTTGCTGCAGCTCAGTTACAGCACTAACAGGATAAAGTGGCACGCCTCAAAGTCCCTGTACCCCGACAGCACAATGGGAACAGACCCTTGGCATCAGCTACTGCTAATGCAAGAAAATCCAAAGTGAGAGTGATGCCAGTAGCAGGAGGGTAAATGAAATATCACTTCTTACCCTTGTGAGCTTGCTTTCGCCTCTGTCAGTGCTTTGCTGCCATTCTTTTAAGATGGCAGAATAATTCCATTGTTTTATACACAGTGGAAGGGCTCAACCTCATTATCCCTCCTCCAAACACAGCTTTTCTGTAGACCTCCTTGTATTTCTTCCTGAGTTCATGTTCTGCTATTCCTAGATTGATCTTTCACCATTCTTCCCAAAATGGCATGCTCACTGGAGTGAATCTCTAGTCAGTACTTACAACACATATTTGTCCTGCTTTCATGCTTCTAGGTGCTTTTTGTCCATCTCTTTACACCAGCATCATACCTATTTTAAAGTAAACTACCATTTAATGTCAATTTTTTCGAGTTCTATCTCTTCCTCTCACTGATCAGACCTTTCCAAGCCTCTGGTCTTCTTTCACTCTGGTGGCAGCTTCATTGAAAAGGTTACTAGGTTTTACTTTTCCCACAATAGCTTCTAAGATTCCAAGTGTCTTAGCTAGAGCTAGCAAAAACTCTGAAAAGAAGCACTCAATCCATAAGCAACAGAAATATAACCAAACAACTAACAACTATAGAATTCCTGGATCAGAGTATGTCAGCTTATAATTCTCTTCTGGCATGAGGAAAAAAAATTTGTACCTTGCTAAAAAAAATTTGTACCTTGCTACCAGTATCTTCCATTCAAACAGTAACTACTGTACAAATCTCAACAGAGGAACTACTACTGCAAAAAGCAAGCAACAGCTTATTGAGTCCTGCTAACAAGTGATAAAACATCGTAAAGACAACAGAGCAAAGTGAACAGTCTTGAATAGTCACACTAGTTAGTTTTACTAGCAACTAGTTAAGTTACCTAAACAGGGAGAGCAGAAACTTTACTCAATTTATTTAGGGCTGGTTCATCTCCAACATAGCACTGTCATTAAATGCGATGCAGTGTCTGAGGCTGCACTGAAGACACAGCTATCTGCAACACTTGTATCACAAATTCAAAAAGGCATTTGTTTTCAGAAAAGCAAAATGCTGCTGAAGATATAATGTGTTTCCAGTTAAATTCTAAGTAACACAGCCAACGTGTAGCAGTTATTGCTTCTTCCAAAGACTGAAGCCTGCCCCCTCCAAGCACAAACTGTTCAGTACTTGCTCAGCATATGCTACTCAAACAGAAAAAGCTGATTTCATGCCTATTATTCAGTGATTGAAATGTACTTTTTATGCAAAAAATCATGTTTCACATTCAATTATTGATGCACTGATAATGAGCCAGCATTGCATTACTTCCAACACTGCATGTTTTTATATATTTATATATATATATACACACACACACACATATATTCAGTTTTTTATATGAATGTGTGTATGTGCCTGTGACAGCTCTGGAAAAAAAAGGAAAAATGATGTGAAAATTGTGTCATGTAAGATTAAGAATAATCTTAATGGCATAAGTGTACTAGAGGTACAGATTTTGGGTTTGGGCCCAAAGCACACTTATACCCCAAGGCCTGTTTTCATACAAACAAAGTGTAACCAGCTGAAACCTCATTTCCTATGGGCTCAAATGCCCAATATTCCTATTTATTAACTCAGTTTTTTTACATCTGAGTCTCTTAATTCATTCTTTGGTATTCTTATCTTAAGAATAAGAACAGACATTTCTCTCCTCTTTCTTCTAAAGGCACTTTCATATTAATATATGCTTGCCAATCCTAAACCATAGTACTGCATATGATTCAACTGAACTACATCATATCAACACTATCATATGTAACTGACAGTCATGGAGAGAGGTGAATTCCTTTCTTTTGAAACTTACTGCAACTTACATGAATCTAAAACTTAAACCTGAAATGTAGCAGTTTTTCCTAAGCCACTCACTACGTTAACCCAAAGAGTAGCTGGTAGTAGTGCATTAAAGAATAACATGACTAAGATCTGCAACACAATTTAATCTCTTCTTAATATGCATGCCATGTTCTAGTAGTGTTTGTGTATATATTTACACCTGCTGCCAACTGCTTTCCATGAAAGAGTAAAGCTACACCAGGAGTGACAGCAGCAAATCTGTGCTTAACAGATACAGCTATTTTGGTACCTTAAATATGACAGATGACTGAGATTTACAGTTCTGTTATCACAGCAAAGAAATTGCATCATTGTCATCACTTACAATTAGTAATTTCTTTTCTATACTTGGATATACCAGAGAAACTATACTAGATATAATAGAGAAACTCTTAAGCCATATTCAAATCTGACAGACTGAAAAATAAAATTGTCACACATAGGTGCTCTAAGAAACCTGTGGTTTAAGCAGTAATCAATTACACTAAATCTCATTCTCACAGTTTTGGATTGGATGAGTTGTATTTTTTAGTTTTGGTTGGTTGGTTTGTTCTGTTTTTAATTAAACAGTCTTGTAACCAGCCTTTTTTTCCTTTTAACCAGGAGTTTAACTATCTGCTGACCAAAAGTGGATTATACAAATACATTTTCACAAGTCTATTAAAGCATTCCCCAAAGAAGCTATTTGTCATTCTGTTTTGAAAGGTATATCAAAGTTAGAGGAATAAACAGTAACTCTGCAACAGCAGGAAGGAGATTGAAAAATAAAACAATTCTCTCAGCCTTCTCAGAGAACAGTCAGAATTAAACTGAATGCATCACAGCAGATTGAGCCCAGCAGCACAGCATAGCAAAGATTTAAATTTTTAGTAGAAAAAGGGAGGGTTACTTTTAAGTATATGAACACTTTCCTTAGCAGAAAGAGGTCTTAGTAGAAGAGAAGGCTACATTCAAAACATGTTAGGAAATAGAAGGAAGCCCTGCAAAGAAGCTCTCCACATCTCTATGTATACACTCACCCCGGCAAGTAAAAATATAAGTAAAAAATTCAGACACATTCTTCCCTATCCTATGGGAAAATGGGAACAAGAAGGGAAGAACAAGCAAAATATTCCAAGAGCCCCACAGACAAAATCACTTCTATTCCACATTGATTAAATTGCCATTTTTGGCAGAAACAAACACCACCTGTAAAAAGGGCAGCATCAGGTAAATCTTAAACTGCAGTGATTTCAAGTAACACCTTGTGACTACAAAGCGAAGGAGTCAGGCATTATTTCATTATTTCCAGTTCAGTTACTCAAATAGCAGCAGCATGGGCTCCTCCAATCCCAGCACTTTGCTTTTGCACATTCTTCCGACTACAAGTCAGAGCATCTCTATGCCACTACGATGAACTTCTTGCAGAGTACAAAATCTCATGTTATAGCACAATGTCATATAAATAACTTAACAATGTAAAAAAAAAAATCCTTTGGGCTGAACTACTCTGCAGACCATCTGTTTTGGAGCATATACAAAAGAGTCTTTTTGTAGGATTACTACATCCTATTTGAGTAAAGCCTTATCAGTGAGAAGTCTTTTAAGATTGTGAGTATACTTTTAGAGCTTACTCCAGAGCAAAACTTTTTTCTTCTAAGTTTCATCCACTATTTTCTCTCAAAGCTGACTGCTTAGAAGTGAGGCACAGAACTGGAAAACATGAAAGGTTTATAGTCATCTGCTTTCCCAGTAAATTTAAAGAATGTGTTCAAGTTGAGCAGGCATTTGAAGACTCCTGTGAGGCTGACAGCTACTTCCAAAATGTCCAGTGTGTTTGTCCTCTTATTTCTTTCTGTCATCACCTCTGGCACCATTTTCTTGTTTCTCTCAGATCCCCTAGAATGGCTCTCAGTGTTCCCTTGGACAGGAAACAGTTGAAAATCTGGCTCAAGTATGTTAAAGCTGCAATGAAAGAACATTGCACCTCATCCCCAACATCAAAAAGTTCTTGGTAAGGCATTTAACATTTTAGTTTGTAGTTGCTCCTGCTAAAATTAAAAGCTTCCTTAATAATTTAGTTCTGTCTTTAGATCAAAATTCTTATTTTACTTCATCTTCAAAGTAATTGCGGACTGTATCTTGTTACTGAAGTAGGACTTGGGGTTAGGTGTCAATTCAAAGCATCTGTGCTGCCTTGATTTTAAAGATCACTTCCATTTAGAGAGATGTTCACTTTTTTTGGTGAGTACAGATTGCTGTTTAGGGTTTGGGTTTTTTCCTCCCACCTTTTTTCCCCCCAGACTACATCCAAATAGCAAAAGCTTCCACCTACCACTCTGACTTCTTAAAATAATACCTCAAACCCAAACCAATGTGCACTTTTCTTTATTTGCCAAACTCTGAAGAACTGGAACTTGCAACTGTCTGAAATATACACTTCACCCAAAAGAAACAGCTTTCAAATGTACAGTGAAATTGAGTCCCAATTGTAGATTGTGTTGTAAGTTTACATTTCACCATGGTGTCATGGAGAACTTGATATAATCTCTATATATACATTTTTAAACACTCTTCCCTTTAACTTCACTTGAAGCATAGTAGGGAAGTACTGTAAGGCTTTCCATAGGTTTCACAAATGGAGGCAGACATTGGAACCCATGACAGGATCCCAGTCCACCCATATTTCCAGAACCCGACTCTGTTAGCAGACAGCTGCGATCATTCCACACCAAACACCCAACAACTTTCCAGAAGGAAACAGGCTTCCTTAACCCACACCAGCATAGAACTGGTCTCTTCATAGTTACAAAGTGACTTTGAGATACCACCATTCACAATGGGTCTTCAAGCTAAAGCCGGAAAATCCTCAGGATCATCAGGATTTGGAGCAACAAGCTGCACCTATAAAGGAAGAAAAGAAGTCTTATAAAAATGAATGCACTTCAAAAGTATCTGACAGCTATGTATACATATTTTACCCTCAAAAGGGATCATTCTTCTACTCAAATGCCACTACTATTAAATGCTACTTCTACTCAAATTGTATCCATCACTATCACAAACTTTTATCTCAGAACTTATGACTACTCTAATTTCTTTTCAGTGTGAATGTTTTTATAATGCTCTCTGGAGAGGACCAGAAGGTTACAAGTTATGCAGCACTGAATGAAGAAAAAAGTAAAGCAGTCTCAAGCAAAATACTGCATATTTTTAGAAGCAGAATTACTATATTTTTACATTCCATAACTACTGAATATATTGAGTTGTAGTTTTAATCTCTCTATTACCATAAAGAACCTTTTTCTTCCAGATGAAACAAATGCAACACTTCCATATTACTTTGACAGTTCCTGGTCTTAAAGCATTTTAGTCACAGTAAAGCTTCTGTTAGTATGAAGAATAAAGATGCCATTTTCCAGTGTGCAAATGCTTTTTTTTTCCCCAAAGGAAAAGGTAAGTGGAAGTTTTTTATAATGATTATATTGAACACATGAATCATTCTGTAGGATCACAGATTTACTGATCTCACTGTTAGCAACCGAAGTATTACTGTGTCACATGGAATTTTTTCAAAGAGATACAAGCCTTTAGTTATTTTAATTACTTCCCAATTTATATCAAAACTCATTGCATCCTTTCCTCTAGTTACCATTAGAGCATCTACTGCTTTGAAATGTATGTGTTAAGAGTTGTGAGCCTGAATCAATATTTAATTTCAAGTATCATAATGTGGGCCAGGAACTCAATGTGCAGGAAAACATACTATGAGACACGAATTAGAAACAAGTCTGTCACTACAGAAATCAAAATTCCACACAGAAAGGGGCAGGACACACACAAACACTATAAACAAAAGAAAAAAACTTCAAATGAACAACAACAACAACAACAAAACTGTAAAATCCATTACCACTATTTCTGGTCGAGGTCCTGTGTCTTCTGGTCTTCTGCCACGACCACCTCGTGCTCCTCTTGATCCACGGCCAGGGCGAGGAAGACTCCCAAAATTAATATCCAGCTGAGAAGTTATATCATTCACTGGTTTTCGAAAGACATGAGAATTATCTTCAAAGTCTTCTTTTTGCAACTAAAGAGAAGATCTGGTTAAAGCCTACAGTTTCCATGTATGGGCTTCTCCCCTCCCAGATACATATTCACACTTCTATTATAGACTAAGCAGCAGATGAACCAAGATGGCATTTGGAGTAGAAGACAGGCCTTAACTTGCACTGGATTTCAACATAGATGAGGTAATTGCAGCTTCCCAGATGCCTGGGATAGTTGTTGGCTCAGAGATTCCTGGTAACAAAAGCTTCTGTACCAACTCCATAATACTGAAGAGCTTTGTCAGAAATATAAATCTGGGAGGTTTTCAAAGGGACTAGAGCATCAGACCTAAGCTACTTACTCCTGCAGTTATCTCCAAGTAATGGATAAAAGGCCATACCAAAGCTACTTAATCGATGTATTCATCTACGTGCCTGCAGCTGTGAGATTACTGTGGTTTTAACTGTGTGTTCCTAATAGTTACTGTATGTCAGACTATTGCCCAGCATAACTTTAATGGGGACTGTAGTAATGAAAGTAATGAATGATATGTTAATTCATCCCTTACAAAGATGAATCACTTATTCAGTGTCTAATTCAGGGATTTCACTTGCCTATGTTACACAGTTCCTGTACCTCCTGTTCTGTTTTCATTTTAACAAGGTCTCTTGATACTACCAGAACAGAAACTTTATGGGAAAAAGGTACAGAAACTCTTCACACACCTGAATTCTCTCTTCAGAGTTTGTGGAAGGTACTCCCCTCACCCCTACCACTACCTCTCTCAGAAAAGAAAGAGGGGATAATGGCAACTCTGACCTAAGAAGTTTCACTAATAAGAATGCAGACTCAATGATCTAAAGTGATTAAGCAAGTCTTGATGTTAATATTGTAACTAGAAAAAAGATGTGTATTCATAAATGCATGTAGACTTAAAGGGTCAAAATTCCATCGTGCTAGACTGTATGCACATACTTTGTGACCCCCAAAGTCTGAAATCTAAGTAAGCTAGAATCTGAAAGAAGCTTCTCCTCTTTCCTCAGAACTAGTAGTTCTCCCTGAAATGTCAATCTAAATAATATTATGGAGTAAAATTTAGGGGAAATTGGGAGGGAGTGCACACTACAGCACCACAAGCTCTCCAGGGTTAGTTCTAAGAAGCAGGACCCAAAAAAACACACCCTAAACAAACAAAATTCAAACTTCCAAGTGCACAATGAGATACATGCAAGTGTATGCTAGCAAGTAAGCTAAACAGGATTCAAACTGAAGAAAAGAAGTGTATAGTAAACCAAGTTTCATAAACCAAGTTTTTCTAGCAGCATTGCCAGAGACCTATACAGGTGGCAGCAGCTGCACCATAAGGTAGAACAACTTGATATATATCTGCATAGAAAATAGGGGTGATGATCTGAGACAAAAAAATTGAAAGCACAATTTAAAGCCAGTTTTGAGGCACATGTCATTGCAGTGATAAAGTGTAGATACTGTTTTCTTGGCTGTTCAGATTATACTAAAACTAGTAGAAAAAAATAGAGACAGTTTCCTAACCCTGGGCATAAAGCAGAGTTTACAGAATTCCCAAGGCAGTGCTTACATCATCACTATATTTTGACTTGTGAATCACCACTGCTTTGGAAGGAACAGTGGATTCTGGCTTCCGGATGTTGAATTCAGGCTTTGGTCGATTCCGTTGCTGAAGATTTTTCCACTCATCTAATGTCATTTCTTGAACCACTTCTTCCATTGGCTCTCCTTCAGCAGCTCTAGGAGTTTACAGTTTTAAAGTAAAAAACATTAGCTTGCAACATTCCAGGATAAACAAGAACACTTATCTCCCAAGTAAAGACACTAAAGAAAACATTTAGAATGTTTCTTACCAAATTATTGTCAATTTCACTTACTCCCAACAGTAACTTTGTGTGATAGTTTTACATTCATGTAACTTAGAGTATATATTTATGTACTCTTTGAAAGTAGTCATATGAACAAATGCTGTCTGTAGCCTCTTGTATTAGTACTCATTCAGTCTCATCCTGAATTCAAGCAATTAGATTCTAGAAAAAAATCATTCTGTCTTTTGATCTGGCATATTTTTAACCCTAGAGTTCAATAGCAGATCTACCTCTAGCAAATATAGCCACAGTAAAAAAAAAAAAGCACACAGAGCAGTTTTTAAACACCCCAATTGCATGGTTTCATTGCCTTGCACTGTACAATGACAATATGAGATGAATTAATGTTTCAGTGTAGCTTTCAGTAATCAAAAATGATCATCACATGATGATCACACCATGGAATCTTCCAGGTAATTATTAACATTTCGTTTGTTAATTTCACAAGATGCTTCCTTGAATTTTTTGTCAGATGTAGTAACAGACAAGCAGACAGTATTTATCACTTGGCAAAACCAGATTAATCCTAGTCAAATTCTCATTTGTCTCTAAGTACAATAATGCTATGTTCTAGAAAAACATATGGAATACATCAGAGGCTGCCTTGCATATTTTTGAACTTTTAAGACAGAAGGTTTATGTCTGTAAGACACACAGAGGTAAGAAAAGATAAATAAGCAAAAAAAACTTCTCTTCTGCTGATCACTGATTGAGTACTCTTCTGCCAGTTTTCTGCTGCTGATCACGACAGGCCTGCCCAGGACAGCAGCTTCTAGAACACTAAAGGTGTACATTTAATGGTTCCTACAGAAAGCTATTTCCTACTAACCAGCATCGCATACAGGGAGCACAACTTCCTACATCACCATGACTGTCTGCTGCATAAACAAATAAAGTACCATGAACTACAGGAAAGCCCACACTGATTACTCCAAGACACTTGAGAAGCCATTTCTCCTTACATAGAACACTGCTATGTGTTACAATAGCAGTTGGAGTTGACTAAGAATTTCCCTAACAATGATTTTTCTGGAAGCCCCTTCATTAGAACCTGTCTAGTGGGAGAATGATGGATTTGGTTTTCCTCATTCAGTCCTAGTTCCAGAGTCCTACCAAATAATTATCATTTTCCCCAATGTAAATATATAGTTTATTAGGTGCAAGTTGGAAATTTTTTTATCATGGAAAGACGCAGAGTCAAATGACAATCAGTGACTGTGTGTATTTTGTTTTTAAAGTTATACAAGCAATCCACTGGAATACACACATTTTTTAGGACTGTTCTGTATATTATAGAATTAGCCTATACAGGAACAGGCTTGGTCCTTCTTACCTGATTCTGCAGCAAAGCAATCATATTTCTTGCCAGTCAAAATTAGACAGTATTTTTCTAAACATCCACCATATGACTGGGAGAAGCAGAACTGAACACTAATGCAGCCCTTAAGTTTGGTTCTAGGATTAACATAGTTCTAAATTCACTTCACAGAAGAATAACAAATACAGAAGTCCTGTACTACATGCCTGCCCTCTGACATGCCTTTATGCCCTGATGTTTTGAAAATTCCAGCTTTATCAACCAAAATTTCAAGGTTAAAAGACTGGTAAGCAGTCTGTAGTTCCAAACTCATTACGATCTGAAACTATATTAGCAGGACTATTAGGGAAAAAAATAGTATACTGAGTTACATAAAAAGGATACTGGTGAAAGAAGCAGCTACTTCTGGAAAAACACCAACAGATACTGTTGCATCTGTAAGAGCACCAAGAACACATAGCACCGGAAACATTTCAATTTGTTGTCCTCAAGAGTAGGAAGTCAGATAACTTTTGATCAATTACTGAAGCTTCAGTTTTGGGAATAAGTGTTAGAAAAACAAGACTAGGAGTAAACACACAGAGGAAATAAAGAGAAACATAACTAATAAAAGTGTCTGCACTGAACTGGTTTAATTTTTTCCTAAGCCACTATCTCAGTAAACTGCATATCTGAACTTTAGGAAGTCTTTCTTCCTCCTCTCCCATGAGCCTTTCACCATATTAGAGACATTGTTTCAGACCTTGGCAAGAGCTGCAGAAAGATACAGAAGTGATAGCAAAAAGTACTTGAGAACTAGCTATCAATATTTCAATTTGCAAGAGAAAAATCAAGAATGTGAGTGGGACTTTAACAGTGTAAAATAATATTTACTGCATTTTCTGTGGCACAGAGATTGCACAAAAGAAAGGTGATAGTGCAAGTACTCAAGAATACTGAATGGCTAACGATTCAGTGGTACAAGATGCTAAAGTGTCCCAGTGATTTGAAAACAAGCAACCAAAACAATCACCAGAAAGTCCCAAGAACAACTAGAAATATGTACACTCAGGCAAAAGTATCAGCCACTCAAAACAGAAAGAACCACTAACAAGGTAGAAGCTCTGAAGGAGGGACCCCAACTCCCCAGCCTGTGCAGGAGCACTGCAGTCAAGTATCTGCTCCTTCTTCAACATATTAGGGATAAGGAGCCACAGCAACAGTTTTGTTTGGAACAGATGTTATTGCTGGTGGGGTGGAACAACATCTCAACTGAATAACATCATCTACATGGGAACAGGTGAGAAGTCCACAATAGCAAGACACAAGTCTAAAACACATGATGTACATGGCAAGCCTTTAAAGATGTGCAAAGGAAATACACATAATGCTAAAAAAAGTCTTGCATATCCATGACATTAAGGCAAGACATCCAGGAGAAAAAAACCTAACATAGCAGCTTCTATTTCTCTAAGTATTAGAAAGACCATCAGGGGACATTGAAATCTCCATTAGCAGAGTACATTAAAATCAACTAGACAAGGTATGAGAAGCAACAATTAAAACTGGTCATGCCTTGGACCCAAAAGACCCCCTTCTATGATCATAACATGAGGACATTTGATCACACAGCAACTTGATCTCTCAAAAAGCAGAGCTATTGCTTTGAAAAGTACACATACATCAAAAACACCCACTTGCCAGTTCCAAAGGAAATACTTGTGGATTCACACTACAAATATTTTGTTTTTTCATCTGCAAAGTATGGTTTTGGTTTTTACTCCATAGGATGGTTTTAACTGCTAGGTTGTTAGCAGTACAAATTTGTTTTAGGATGTCAAGACTCCCAAGGGGAAACACCTATAAGTGAAGCACAGCAACAGAAACCTGCAAATCCGATTTTGGACAGAAACTCAATTGCAGCAAGTTATTTTGGGCACCAAATCAGCATGGAAGTGCATTCTGTGCATTACTTTCTACCTTCTAACCTTACATATTTTTAGTAACTGCTTGGTGTGCATTTTCATTAATCAAATTAATAAGCTCCTTGGCACGCAAGCAATCATGCTTACAAAACACTGCCAGACAACTAAGCACAACCTCTGGACATGAACAAAATGAATTCACAATGAAAGTCCTACCAAATCACTAAGTGAGAGCCTTCAGTTCCTACTGCTTCAGTGTCTCCAGTGGATGACAATAACCCTTTAACTATGCCTTGATTACTGTGCATACAGTCAACAAAATACCTTTTCTTTTTACCAGAAGGAAGGCAGATGGAAAGGAATGCCATTTAGCTCAGCTATTCAGCTATTATCTTCATATAATCAAGAATAATGACAGCAGGTCTCTCTCAGATCAGTTTTTGTATTATTCAGCTGCACAAAGCAAATGCTTAGCCAGCTTTTATCAAGAAGTCAATGACACGAAGCTTTCCCACTAAACAGTATTTAGAAGAGCATTATCACCAGCTATAGAAAAATTCAGAGTTAAACAAGGTAAGACCAAACAACAATTATACAAACTTACTATGGAAAAAAAAACACTGAATCAAATACTTATAAAGCTCTGGCCTGATCCAGAAACAGCTTTATGTTACCATTAAACAACAACAGCAAACAATAAACAACAACAAAACAAATAAACAAATGAGATAAATAGCTAAAAAATATTGAAGATAAATTGTTAAAGTTTCCTATTATGTAACCAAAAAGGTACATAGCCCACCAAAAAGGAAAGCTATCATGTGAGAAAAAGTGTAAGAAAACCCCACAAGTAAATACAAGCTCTGTAAATATCTTTAGGAATAGTAATTGATTAGCCAATGTGTTGTACTGAATAAAACCAAAAAATCTAATTTGAATTGCTCAACACAAATGTGTTACATTATTTGGACTGTGAAGAAAAGTTCAACTGAAAGCAGCTGTGAGGAAAAGTTTATATTTCTGCACTACCTGTGTATTTTATACAGGGTAGAGACTAGGTTTTGCTTTTGCAGCAAAAAAAACCCCCTATATTAGCATGCAGTTTAGGATGATATAACTAGGGATAAACATTGTTGATACACTCAAGAAGATTTGAGGATATGGGGAAAAACAACTTGATTAATATTATACAAGTATTAAAGAAACTCTTATCCCACAATACTCTGCAAATAGAAGCTCAGGAGTGGCAAAACAGAGTCCTAAAGACAAGACCCCATAAGTTACAGAAGCCCATAGAACCTCTTTTCCAGAGTTGCATGGAAATTAGCCAGTACATCAGAAAGCTACACGCCATCTTCACGCAGACAGGTTATTCCAAACTTCTAAGAGTACATTTCTTTACTTGTAATTTTAAATAGAAACACAACAAGAAAGAGAATGAGAGAAGAAACAAATGCAAGTCTTCAATATCTTTCTCAATGCAAGCACAGAACTGCAATAAAGCAGTAGAAAATAAATGGTTTCCTTAGAGTCACTGCATTTTAGTGTCAAAATGAGAACAACCCTAGCAGCAGCCCAAGGAAACACACAACCTTTTATAATACTGAGGCTGTAGCAAAAGCAGGAAGTAGCCCAATTTCTTTTATCTGGACAGGAGGGGCAACCTAAGCATCTAAGACCTTTAAATACATCCTGAAGCCTGAACACCATATCCTACCTGCTTTTGCTTTTAAACATTAAAACAACAATTCCATCTCGTTAAGGTGTATGCCATACAACCATCCCTAATGACCTAGGCACTATTCACACAATGTCTCCTGTTTTAAAATACATAGGGTCATCAAGCTGATACCCACTAAAAGGTAAGTGCAGGGAGATTTATGTAACTCATGTTTTGTATATAGATTTGTAAGCCTTCAGGACAGTATTTATTGCCCTGAAAGAAGTACACAGTGCAGAATTTTGTACTTGTAGGTTACTTGCTTTTTTGAATCATTTGAATTTCAGTGGACTATGCCTAAATTAATTTTAAAAAAATACAAACAAGAGTGAAATCTCCAGAAAGGCTCCCAGTCTGACTCAATATCTAGTGATCTCTAAGAAAGATGAAAGAGTTAAAGATAACTGGCAGATTCTGCCAGAGGCCTTTTCCATTGCATACACTTCTTATGACTTGAGCTCTACAATGAACGGAAATTGGGACATATCTACAAAGAGCTTGAATTGAAGTAGAAACAAGTACAAGTGTGAAACAAGTAAAGGTACCAGCAACTGACAAAATCAAGAATTTAAAAAAGCTGAGTAACTGTTTTCATATTTAGCTAGTAAGTACAGTACATTTTTGCCAGTGTACCTACACTGCCCATCTGATTTAAGTTAGCCTAGAAACATTTTTTCATAAGTCATAAGTCATTCAAAGACAGATTTCCCCATGTGTATACACCTTTAGCTATATATTAAAACCTACTCTAAAATTAAAAGAATCAAGATTATATCAACTGAACTTCTTACAGGGTTAAACAACCTGAACATATAAAACAGGTTTTGTAGTCTAGTTAGCTTTATAATTAAGAAATTAACTATATCACTAATATGTGGAGCTGCTTCATGAGGTAAAAAAGGCTCCACAGCAACAGAAGATGTTGACATACTGCACTGACCATCTTTCACTCATTAGGAGATATGCACCCCATGCTATTTAATTAATCTTTAAGTCTCTTACTTAGACAAGACTGTTCAGTTATTTTTCTTAAGACAGTGTTAATTTATTTGCTGTGGCACTGATTAGAATGAAAGCCAGAACACAAGGGGCACATTTCTCTCTGAATTTCTCTACTTCTAAGGCTCACTGCATTTCCAGAATTTTTTTCCAAGTTCTACCATGGCCTCTCATGAATAGATGATATCTGCATGATATTAGTGATTGGTGAATAAAAACTTAAGAGTAGTTCAGTCTATTTTAAATGTGTTTGTACAATTGCATGGGCACCTTGAATACCTGTTGTCAGAGAATGTCAAAAAGGATGGTAGTTTCTACAAATTAGACAAGTTAAAAAGGTAAAACATAATATGTAGCTCCTCCTTAAATTATCACCAAATCTTAGGAAGTTAAGCATCACTGTGCAATTAAATGCAACCTCCAACTGTATAAATCAAGCTTTAGTCAGAATTAGGGACACATTTTCCATACTCAAAAATAAAAGACAAAGCTTTTCTATTTTTAAATATGTGCACTAGAAAACTTCACAGTTCACATTTCAAGTGTGCCCCTCAATGCAAGTACATCAGTAAGACTTAATTGTTTCCTTTGCATTTAGAAAGAAAATATTTGTCTGACTGTACTTGCTCAGAGGCTCTCCTTCAGATGTCCCTGGCTGTTCAGGAGTTTCCACGATCGCCTCCATAGGTGCAGTCTGTTCTGTCCCACTAAAACAGTAAGCAAACAAACCAAAGCAAAACACACACAAAAAACCAAAACAAAACCACAGTCTTCATGAGTCACACCAGAAAAAAAAACATATCAATACATTACTTCTTTTACCACAATTCCTTGGTAACAAGAGAAAAAAAAGGAAAATTCTTTGATCATAAGCAGAAAGATATACTAAGCGACTAGTTGAGCAACTAACAAAATGAGTATATTTTGGGAATATTGGAGGAAAAAAACTTCTATTTCACTTTAAAAAAATAAAAGCATGTATGAAGATGAAATAATTCAATCATGAATATTAATCATGATTAGTATTAATTGTCAGTATAACACTGACATTTTGGGTTGCCTTTTTGCTTCTTTTAAAAAATTAAAGTTTTTATTTTCTGTAACATGGACTTTAATTCACTGTTAAATAACAGCAGGAACTTATTTTCATTCCAGTAGCAGGCATACATACTTAAATTTAATACCTTTTAGCTTCAATGCATGATTAGCACAATTAGGGCACAGACATACACAGACATGCTCATTCAGAGAGCTTTAATTTTATGTCACTTCTACCACATCACAGGAAAACATTGGTGTAAGTTCTGATACTACTAAACTGAAAAAAAAAAAACCCCAAACCTTAACTAGGGAGAAAATATATAAGGGCCAATAAATACCTTGTAAGTTTATGAAGCCTTCCCTAATATCCTACAGAAGACAGTTTTCTGCTAGTTAGTTTTGTACTAGCAGTTCAGAACAATGTTAACCTAGCCAATCCTTTGAAAAGCCAGAGTACCTAACCAATCTACTCTTAATATGAAACTCTGTAGAAGGGAGAGAAGTTAGTAGAACGTTCCAGGAGGATTTGGAATATCAAGACCCAAAAATTATTGCATACCAGGGCTGTATTTTTCAAATTTTTAGCATGATTGTCTGTATCAATTAAGTTTTAAAACTTAGACTTTATTTTAAAATAAATTTTTATTTTTAAAACAGTTTTGTTAATGAATGTGTACATGGCCAAATATATTTGCTAAAAGTTCAAAGCTCTGCTTTTTCCCCATCCTTTATCAGCCTTCAATTTAAGAGTTCTATATGTATATGAGAACAAAAGCTACTGGAAAGAGTAATGTATTGCTAGGTGCAAAGAATGGACAAAAGCCAACATAATCAGTGAGGTTTTACAAATCTGAACAGAAACCAGTACCACTAAGAGATATACAGAACTGTATGGAAAATTCCTAATTTTTTTTTAGCTTGAAGTGGCCATTAATCTCATTATGCTACTGATTTTTTTAGCACTTTAAAATGTACTTCAGTGGTACAGTCAGCTCAATATTACCTTCAGAGAAACACTGATTTGTACTACAGTTTTGCAATTTAGAAATTATCCGTAAAACTCCAGAAAAGAGACTGGACTTTAAGCCCAGTGACAGAGTTTGAATCTTAGCATCAGCATTTTAGAGCAATTCCATTAAATACCAGAGTCCCACTTACCTGACTATTGAGAAAAGTAATAACTTATTTCCATTAAAAGACAACTCAGCTACAGTCAAAAGATTCTGGCTGTCTTAAGTGAACAATCATCATCATTTCTTTGCTTCAATTTAATCTCACCACCATGAAGGAGCCAAGTTAAAAAAACTGTAAAATTACATTAATTACAACAATAATAGAAAGCAATGCTTATAAAGCTCAAAATGGACATGAAAGTGATGAAAATGATGATCTATCATAAGCCACAGAAAATTATGATCTATGATGGGCACAAGTATATGACATACCTCATATCAAATTTCATTGTTCTGCAGTTGCGAGCTCCACCTCCACCCTTTTTGTCATCTGCTCTCACTCCTCTAGAGAGGAAAACAATTCTATGAGTTTAAGAGGTTTTTTCCTTTTTTTATGACCTCAAACTAAAACCAGTATTGACTTTTTGCCAGCCAACCTGGATATAGTATAAGGAAACAGAACACCTAAAAGACAGTACTGCAGTGCTGACTATTATTTACTTGTATACCAAGTAAGAAACAGCACACAGAACACTTACATTTTATCATTCCCACTTTGTCTTTCAGGTTCTCGTTTTCTTCTTTGGTCAAACCCATCAAAACTTCCATTTAATCCACCACCTCTTCCTCTGCCTCTCATTCTGCCCCTTCCTCCACCACGACCTCTTATTGGTCTTTCATAGTCTAATCTTTCCACTGGTCTAAAAAGAAGATAATTAGTCAGATTTTTGTTCTTATAGAACAGTTAACAAGAAAAAAAATCATATCGTTATATTTGTGCAGCTGTGGGACACATCAGTATATAATACCTACTGCACAATTTATAAAGTGTATCTTTATACAGCACACATTACAGCTGTTTTGGTTTTGTCATTAAAAATGGACATAAACTGAACTCTGGAGGAATTATTACAGCACACAGGAACAGAAAGATCAGCAGTCATTAACACTGAAAATATTACAGAAATTGAAGGAAACACCATAAAACTGTCAAATCTTCACAATTTTTTCATGCAATAGCTCCACCATCTAAACTCGTATTTATATGCAACTGCTAAAAATTTCAGACAACTTGTTAAATATCAACTATCATGGTATAAAGTATAAGAACATTCTGAAGCATTAAAAGTTTAGGTGGAATCTTCTAGTACTTATGAAGAAAGCAAAATCAATATGCATTCACTGTCCAAGCAGCAAGTTCCAACTTGGAACCTCCTACATGTTCTACAAAGTTTGGTACGTGAGCTCAGAAACTAACATTATAAATATGCTACTGACTAGGGGGTACATTTTCAGATCTTTACATTTTTCAGTTTTGCCTTAGATTTCTAGCACTCAACAAAAATATTCCAATTCAACTCCCAAGGAAGCTGAAACTACAGCTCTGACAGGCATGAAGTAAGTAGTCTTGCAAAAAACCTGCACGCTAATAATGCACAGATCCTCTGTGAGGGACCTTAGTTCTCTCTGCAGGATACATACCGTTCCACTGAGAATTCCACTTGTCTTTGTGTTCCATAGGGACGGTATTCCCCGAAAGATGGTCTCCATTCAGTTTTGTCCTGTTTCACCTCTGTGCCTCTGTTACTGAACCCTTGTTGTTCTCCCTGCCTGGGTGCTCGCTTTGGGCCTACACAAACACACGCAGGGATTACTGACAGCTCAACAGTAGCACAATTGCAGTTACTGAACTACTGACTGAAGTGAGTTGGTTACACGTCCAAACACAAGTCCACCAAAATATTAGAAGTCCTTATAGCTAATGTTGCCAGACACTGTTGTTTGAAAGACACGTACTTATTTTACCTTCTGTATTGATGAACCTGGAAAATACTGTGGGTTATGACACAGTCAGACATTTCCAGGAAAGAAAATTTTTCTAAAGAAAAATCTCATTTTGCTTACAAGTCACAGAAAAGGAGAACAAAAACTCTTTCTCTCACGTTTTCAAGGATCATGAAAGTGTAGTACAGGATAAGCTGGAGAAGCCTCAATGGAAAAGACTAATTGAAAGATAGCAGCAGAAGCAATGAAGGTGAGGGAAAGAGAAGGACCCCTTACAGATGGGTGTTGATTGTGAAACAACACACCCCCTGCCAGATGAGCTCAGTTTAGAAGTCTAAGCCTCCAGGTCCTGTAAGCTCATGGCCACAGTATCAAACAACCAGCACAGGGTCTGGTTCACCTCACACTGATGTTCTATGGTGGAAAGCACCATTCAACAACACTAAAGGTCACTGAGTTCAGGTGGCAGAGACCCAAACAGTAAGTAGAAATACCTCAACACTACTAATTCTAGAACATAAACATATTCCAAGATAAAATACATTTAAGCTTTTAGAGTTTTGTTCAGCCATTGCTGAGGTCGAGGCAGATCGGGTTGGGCAGAATGAATGGAAAGAAATTGTGAATTATAATAGAATAAATTGAAGTTTTACACTCAAGTATAAAGTTTTATACTTTACTGTATACATCTAGCAGAAGATTAAGGTTCTTTATGTGCTTCCTCTCCCATTTTCCCAAATTCTGTTCTCTATCTGGGACCAAGCTCTCCAGAAGCAAGCAAGCAAGCCTTTTTGTCTGCTAGGCCTCTATATTTAAACCAACACCTTTTTCAGCCAATAGTGTAAGTCAATCAAGCAAGGAACAGGAAGACTGATCTCAAGAAAAACTGAGCTACTGTTTCCACAAGAAGTACTGAGCATCTGTGGAATGCTGAGCAGATTACAGAACTCAGGTTAGTGGACAAGTGACAGTCCTGGCTACTGTACCTCTTTTGCTAGAACAGAGAGAAAAAAGGCTATTTTGTCACAATAGTAAGACGCAAAGTAATTCACAGACCCATAGAAATGCCCATATAAGATTTTTGAGCAAAGCTTAGGTGGTGAGGATGAAGTCTAATACCGTTTGTAAAGAGAAAGCTTCAAAGAACCATCCACTTGGTGACTTTGGTAAATAAAGCTTTTTGTTATGCAGTAAGAACAGTCATTTTTCCAGAGAAGATAGTTTTACATGTGGTGCAGAAACAACTCCAGCTTTGCTTTTCTTTAAACTACAAACCACTTGACATAATACATGCCAGTAATTGTCTTTTCTCAAGGTTTGGAGTTACTCGATCCTTAGAGCACTGAGCATATTTGCATTACCCAAATTATGATGTAATCTCTGGATAAAGGACAACTTTTGAAATCAGTTTCTGAGCAAGTTTTTAAAATCAGGACATTTTAACACAAAGCAAAATTACAGAAGATACAGAATTGTACATGCTGTTGGGAAACATTTGCTCTACACACATCTCAACTACACTACCAACTACGTGTTAATTCTAAACTTGAATCCTGCTGCGGAAAAAATGACTACTAATTTCTGACCTCATTTTGGTTATTTTGTTTGGATCACAACAAATGCACAACAATGCATAGAAGACTATGGTGTTATTTATTTTTGATCCTCTCATTGGCTATCAGAAAGCATCAGTTATTGTAAAACGATTCCTTTGGCAAGAATGCAGTAGTCAGAGACATCTGCCACTACATACTTAGTATTAACCTCAATTTCACCTTGAGATTCGAAGAGGTCCTTCAAACTAGGAAACCAATGCCAAAAAGAGAAGATGCAGAAGTTGTTTTAAAAGACAGTGTCTCATTATATTACCCAGTACCACTTAGAAGTACTTCAAAACAAGTCTTCTCGCCAGACATGTCAGTGTATTACATGTCAGCAGCACTGAGCGTACTGGATAGAGCTATCTATTCTACTCCAATTTCAGTGCAAGGCTATTTCACTTTGATTCTAACTGGTAGCTCCATTTACTGCAGATGGATTTTTAACACTAGAAAGACTGTTTTATACAAGCAGTAAGTGCCACAAAAAAATCTTCAATTGGTTTGACAGACATGAAGTAGTAGATTAAAGCAGTATACAACACCTGTATCTCTCTAGTAGGACAAGTCATCCTCAGTGCAGAAGTTCATGTGACCTGCTTGTGAATCAGTTCAAAAAAGCAGCCCAACTTTCAGCTCTGCATGTAAGTGCAAACCAAACTGGAGCTTGGCAGCAGTGATAGCATAAGCTCTACAGTTTTAATCCTCTGCTACATGTATGTCCTAACACAGACTCATTTTAATTTACAGAGCTCAAGGGCCACCTACCCTTTGGGGGACAAAAAAAATAATGCAACAAAATCAAGACAAAGCATGAGTCATCTTGTGTACCACTGACATAGTAACTTAAAGAACTGAGGTACACTTTGAATGCTTGCTTAATAACTACCTCTCCAAGTAAACCCCAATTTTGTCTGCTTGCATGTATATATAGTCTGGTGTAGAGGTTTTCTTCAAAACCACAAAAAAAAAAAGCTTTGGAGTTCTGTGGGTCATCTACTTGAGGCCTTACAAACAATTCTGAAAACTGGAGATCACTCTTCCCTAGTTACCTAGTTGATTGTCTCTTTAAAGTGATTTTTCTCTGTCTTAAAATTACATCTGTAATCTGTGTTCACCTGAATATGTGTCCCACCATTCTCCACTTCACCAAGCTTTCCTGGATTGTTACTGCATCAGCTATACTGCCTATCACTTTACTTTCTAAACTGAGGAATCAGAACAGAAATCTGATGTTTAAAGTGTTTCAACAGACCTAGCCTCTTTTTTTATCCAGAAGAAGCAGCTGAGCTATTATTAGAGGGAAAGAATCTGTAAATACTAAAATTACCAGGTACTAGAACTAGACAGTGCTAAAGAAAAAAAAACTCTAGTTAAAACTCTAAATCATACAGAGCAAACATACTTAAGTAGTTTTCACTTTCACCACAATAATACTTCACTATTAGTTTTGCCAACACTGCAGCACTTAGATAAGAAGACTTCCTAGAGAAATGTTTTTAACAAGTATGTACACAGAACTTGCAACTGGAAAAGCAGAACTTGTATTTTTATAACCTGCATTGCTTGGTTTCCCAGACACTGGATATCTATGTATTAACAAATGGATATAAAACAATGCAGCAAAATCTAGCTGCCTTTCCAGTGTTGCTGCCTAGCTCTCACCAAGTTTCTCTATCCATATCATCTATCCTCAAACAAGTGAGACTTTTGATTGCAATGAGGTATGTCTCTATGTTTTCTGGTTCTTCACTGGCCTGTGCTGAGTCTGCTCTCACCTTTAAAAGGATGTCATGTTTTGAATTCAGCAACTCTACTATTTGTTCCTTCCAACAGTGAGCCACATCATGATTGCTACGAGGTGTTTCACTCCAGCCAGCTATGGACAGATCTGTAAAATCAGCCTCTAGAGACCTTAGATCTTATACTGTTCCACAAAGGATCTTCTTACTATATAAATGGAAAACAACACAGAGGCTATGCATTGCTTTGAGGTGTTGAAACTGAATCTCTACAACCCTTGCTGATGGCCCAAGAGGCCAAATTAATTGAATTAGCAAAAGCAACCTTGTGGTGACATGACAAGCGAGTGTCACTATTTATACTGAATCTAAAGCTTTTGGAGTGTGTCATGCAATGGGTATGCTATGGAAAAAATGAGAGTCCCTTGCTTCAGCAGAAAATAATATTTCCGATGGATTTTAAATCCAGGTTGTGTTGGTAGCTATTAAGTGTTCAAGGGAAATTCCAGTGGTACACTCTCGAGCTCATACAAAAGGCACCAACAAAATAAAAAAAAATAAAAATAAAAATAAACTCAAACTTGTAGTCAGGTAGGTTTATAATGGCCTGAAGCTTAGGAGCAGTATACTTTGGGATATTATGCAATTTTGGGAAATGGTCTTCACCCACATCTAAGGCTGTCATCAACAGGGCTAGTGTTTGGCAAACAATTATACCCAGGACCAGCTCTTGGAGATCAGTGGTTGACCCAGCATGTTAAATAAATGCAAAAAAGCTTTGAGGGGAAAAAAACATGCTCAATGGTATTACTGAAGTATTAATTAAGGTATTTTCACAGAAATCCAAATTAGAACCTAAATGGAAATGGTCATATACCCATACTACTATGTACTTATTTTGCTGTTAAAGCTTTAGCATATTATGCCTGTTACTTGTAATAACACTGTATGTGACATTATAGATAGCAGTTAAATGCTTTGAAAGACTTTATGAGTTGTTTCTGACAATAGAGGGAAAGCTTAATAAAAACAAAGGGAGAACTGCTGTATACTGAGTTGAGTTAGCTGAATTCTTTTATCTAAGTAGTTTTGCTTAGCACAAGCAAAGTGCTGAAGTTTTAGGCCACCAGCTGCAAACTTTCACCTTGTAATGCTGAATGAGTCTTGTACTGCTGTTTATCTACAATGAAAGGAGGCTCTGAGACCAGTGCAAACTAGAAGACTGAAGTCATGGCTATCATCAGAAGCTGCAACCCATCTAGATAAAAACAGCTACAGAGAAAGAATGTGATAATGAATAAGAAGACTCAAACAAAAATCACCATTGGAATACGATGTGTATGCAAGGTGAGTGAAGTGTGCAAAGAATAGGCGCATAGGCTGTAAGAGTATAAAATCCCAGGTATTTCTTTGTTCTGGGTCCCTCTGGTGAGGCATCTAGCTTGAGCTGTTCCTGTTGCAGTACCACAAAATTATTAACTTTCTCCCCCCCCAGAAACTGGATGTCAGAGTCTCAGCTGTGGGAAGCCTAGGGTGAATAAACTTCTTTAACAAGTTAGACAACTAATCTTCCTTCACAACAAAACTTTGTAACTGGAAATAGTAAAAGGCAATTCAGACAAGCACTTATTTTGCTTTGTTTTAGAGTGTAGAAGATTTAAGACTCCAAAAACAATTTTACTTTCTCCCCTTTAAATGTGTGTGACTGTGATTCCAATACCAAACTTCAAACAATTATTTTCATGGCTAATTACATGATTTGCAGAAAAATAAGAGTATCCAAAAAAACAAAAAAAAGCTTCAGCTATTGCAAGCAACACACCAAAGAGACACATGGAGTTAGACTCTATCCTGTGGCATTTTGTTTTCATGTGTGCCAGTACTCGCTGAATTATAGAATTGCCTACCACAACTTTCTTCTAGACAATCTTTATAACACTGTAGTTGAAAGAATACTATCAGAATAAACCATTTAAAAATAAGAAAATTACAGTCAGTCTAAGATAAAATGCCATAGAAGCTTTCCATGCCATTTTAAAATCACAGCTAAAAAACCAAGAGCACAGTATTTAGGAACTATATATAAATGTTACCAGAGTCATCATACGCACATGAAAGAAGAAAACCTTTTAGGAGTATTAGCAACAAAGGTTTAGAGATTTCAAAAGAACAGAGAATATTACTGCATGATCAACAAATCTAATTTTCCTGGACTGGTAAAGAATGCAAGCTCTGCAACTGGGCCTTTTGAATAAAGAGCTGGCAAATGCAGTTTGGTTACTGTGGTAAGAATAAACCAAGTTAACATCAAGTGGTGCAATTACAAGAGCTGCAATACCTACAACCAGCCTTTACCCAAATCCTCAGCTAATACAGTCTAAAAATCACAAAACAATAGTCAGTAGAAGAGGAAAAAATACACCTTTAAGGGTCAAGAGTATAGGTTTTTGTAGACAATGAAATAGGAGCCCATTTTCTCCATAAAAAACAAAGCTTAAAAAGTTGTCTCTCTACAGCTGTTGTTATTTCATAATAAATAGTTTGGATTCTAAAGGTCAAAGTATTGCATTATCTGGCAAAGCCCTCTCAGGAGGTTTGCTTCAAATTGAAAATATCTTCACAAATTTAGTAAAACCTGCTCTGAAAAACACAGTGAAGAACTACATTAAAAAAAAAGGAAAAGGTGACAAAACCTTCCACTCAAACATTAAAATATAATATCACAGAAAATTTCTGACTACTGTTAAACTTCTTATATTGCAAGACAGAAGACTAGATGTGCTTTGAGTCTTTCTGAAGACCCTTTTTTACAGATTCAATATGCTCAAGAAATAATACTAGAATAAAACAAAACTCATGAAACTTAACAAGACTTTTTGTAGTCCAAACAAGCAAACACCCTAGCAACTAGATAAAGCAGTCTGGAGGGGTCTAAAGGAGGGTTGTGAAGATGACCAAGCTGCAGAATATCCAAAAGAATGCTGTGAAGTTATGAAAAGGTTGATGAGTCTGCCTTATGAGAAAAGGCTGAAGGGGCCATGTCTCTTCTCCCTGGAGAAGGCTTCATATAAGCCACATCACCGTACCCCAGGTACCTGAAAGGCTACAATGATGAAGGCTCTCTTCTCAAGGACCCCCATGAGGGTGAGTGGCTACACTGGGGACAAGTTGCACATGGAGATTTCATCTGTGTTAATAATTTCTTTCTGGTGCTACCTTACACTGAAACAACCTTCTCAGGGTTAAGCCCCCATCAAAGAAGGCTTTCAAAATGCAACTGGACAAGGTAGCAGATGAGCTCTTCAAGGCTGCCTTTCCTAGGAAAGGCTGGACCAGACCATCCTTCCAACATGGCCTTTCAACCCTCTTCTGTGATGAGATGATTCCAAGAACACTAGTACAATACAGTGAATTCCATCATTTCAACTGTAATACCACCAGAATCTGATTCTGCTGTTCAGATGGGTCTAGATGCTATTTTGTGGTGTTTAATTACTAATAAGTAGAATGAAGTTAGAGGTAGTTATGCCCAAAATCAGGGGGGAAAAAAAATCACTAAGAAAGTCTAGAAACAAATTTTTAAGTTTGGTGTGTTTCCATTTTTTTTAAATTAAAAGTTGAGCAATCATTTTAACAATTTAGTAATTTTAATCAATAGTGTTTATTTCCCCAAACAGAGGTGCACTCTTCTAGTAATGCATCTGTTATTAGAAGCTTTATGCCAAACTGTGGGGGTACAAGGACTTTCCCCAGAGACTGGTCATTCTCAACTGCTAAGTTGATAGCTGGCTGAATCTTACATAAAATCCAGAAGTTTTCTGGTTGAACTCTATGTAACAAATGAACTTTGTACGGCCTGAATAAAGAGCTGACCCCCTCCCTTCCAAAAGACCACAAGATTTTTCTCTCAACATGCCACTTGCTTAACATTTGTCAGCTACATCATCACTTGTATATTGATCCTAACTCAGAGGGTTCTCTGCCATTCAGAGCAGACTTTCTAAGACAGCACATTCAAAGGAGGAACACACAGTCAAGACCATGTCTTGACTATCCACACTGGCTTAGCATCTTAAGCACTGTACTGTTATAGTCCTTACTTCCTAACAAGCCCAAGACAAACACACAAAATCCCAAATACATGCTGTGTTTAAAGAAGAAAGTGCATTTTTATATACAGAAGAGAAATAACTCTTACTAAAATAGATCTTAATGCCCTTTCACTAAGGATACTATAGTCAGCAGTCTTTTCTCTATTTTAAAACAGCAGGAAATTGAAACAAAGTGCACATGCCTGTTATCTCTGTATGAGAAAAGAAATTTCTTAACACCAAGGCTGCAGAGAATAGTCAAAGACACTCCACAGGGCCACTGTGTATTGACAAGAATGAAGACACCTATAGGCAAGCAGAAGGTAAAATATGGTCTTTACATACTACCATGCTCACATGGTAGCATGCTTCACATATTACCACGATTAAGTTACTGATAACCACCAGCTCTTGTCTAGGAACTTTTTCATGAGAACTTGAGACTTTGCTGTTCACTGAACAGACTCCTTCAACTTCTGTTGACAACAACAGTAAAGTAACCTTTAAATAAAATAAGCTGTTATGGTTTGAGTATTGGTCTTAGGGGACTAAGTCACATAAGTGCAGAGAAACCTCAAAAAGACTAGTTTCATATAACTGCCCAAAAAGACAGTGACAACTTGTTGATACCTTCCTCTACAAAGGTGCTCATTAACCAGCACATACGTAGCATTGAAAGATTATCTGCTCCACAAATTGCTACAAATACATCAACTAACTGCTGTTGGGAATAGCGTAAGACTGTAAGTCTAAGCGATAGAACTGGTAGCACTGGCAACGACATGATGGAGCAACAACCTCAATTCAAAGGCCTTTTTCTGAGGCATTAACACACACAGTACAATTACTGTGAGTTTAACAGGAGCTTTTACTACAGGAAGAATATATCTTAATAATAGATTATGTGTTAGGCTTCATTACTTCCTGCAGGCGAACGGGAATTTACAAGTCAAGAGAGTGAAACCTCTGTCAAGAGGTGAACTTTCTGTTCAGAAATTCTCAATATTTGGAAACAATCCACCAGTTCTCAGATACTTTAGATACTGAATCCAGCAACCTGAAGCTCAATACCAGGTAAGTAGTAATAATCAGACTCACTAAGACATAACAATCAGCTCCAAATGCAAGGAGCTACAGCCCACATAGCCTCTTGCCTCCAAAGAGGACTGTGATAGACATTTTAGTACAAAAGCTAACTGACTCCCTCTTTCCCCAAGCAGTATCATGCATCAAAACCTAGCAGCTGACCATTCCTGAACACCATGGTGAAGAGTTACTCTAGGAAATAAGGTTCTATTCAAAGGCTGGTTCACCAATGCAAGCTCAAGGCAAAATAAGCACAGATGCCTGGAGACGTTAGAACGCTGAAGACACTGAAAGGCAGCGAGAAATCATGCCTGGAAACTTCAGACACTGAAGGATACTGTCCAGGGTGACAAGCAATGAAAGGCAGCAACAGGGCTGCTAAACCAGCATGAAAGCTGTAGATGCCGCAGCGTAGGAGTTTGACGCTCTTGCACTTGTCTCTTGGGAATATTGCTGAAGTTTTCATTTACATATTCAAAGGCCTTCTCGACTGAGAGCGTTCCGCAACATCATGTCGGGACCGTGCCCAAGCGTCACTGCTTTCTCTGAGGGGACTTTCAGGTGCGTTCATCACGACGACCCCACCAGGAACCGGGATTTTTCACCCCTGCTGTGACAGTGCTACCCCCACCACGCCACAGCTGCCGAGAGGTCGGTGAAGCGCGGAGCCCAGAGCCCGCACCGGCCACCGCAGCGCCGGAAGCCTCCTTCCCAAAACCGGCCGCCGGTCCCGCCCGCCTCCGCCTCGCCCCGCCGGGGCACTGCCCGCATACCTGGCAGCGGCGGCGCAGCAGGGGAGGGGGCAGGGGAGCTCTCCGGCTGCTTGCGCTCCTTCTGCGTCTCCCTCTTGCCGCCGCTCGCCCGGCCGCCGGGCACGGCTCTCCTAGCGGCGGCCGCGGCCTCGTCGCGTTTCTTCCTCTGCTGCTGGCGCCGCTCGGCCTCGCGCAGGACGTCGAACGGGTCCGACTCGTCGTCCAGGAGCTGGTAGAAGCGATTGGCGACGGAGCACCCGAAGTTCTCCTGCATGACGGCAGCCACCGGGCTGCCCACCAGCCCCGTCATCATCCGTGCGGCCGCCTCTCCTCCCCCGACCGCCCCNNNNGCGGCCGCCGCCGCCTATAAGTGCGGCCGAGCCCGCCCACCGCCCGCACGCGCGGCCGGCGAGTACTAGACCAGCCAATCCCGGCGCCAGGCTCCGCCCCGCCCCTAAGTGCCCAGCTGCGGCCAATTAACGTGCAGCGCCGGAGCTGTCAATCATACCCACTGGCCAATGCGGTGCGCCGCTCTATTATTCACCTGGCGTGCGCCCCGCCGCCCCGGCGGCCGCAGAGCCGCGCCCGCGGCCGGCGCTCCTCGAGCGCAGGGATCGCGACCCCGTCC